>VZRZ01001925.1:696070-813585 GCA_013398175.1 Climacteris rufus | reverse complement strand
CAGCCACAGCTTCTCTGGGAACCTGTGCCAGGGCCTCCCCATCCTCACAGGGAATAATTTTACCACCAAGGAAAAAACTTCCATGATCCAACACCAACCAAAGGGCCATGTCCATCTCACATCATCTCATACCAGCACATAAAGAGTGAATATCTGCAGAAAAGGGGGAATTAAAATGGCAAGATGGACATAAAGATGCTTAAGAGAAATCTACTTGCTGTACTTTGAACTTATAGAACTGAATTAGTCTCGTGTTCTGCCAGCACTGCCATGCCAAGTATTGAATCCTTGCTTGGTAACTCAGCTTCAGACAAATACCCCAAAAATCTAAGAAAATAATGACTGAAGGCATAGGGAAGGAAACAAGACAATTAATTAAGGTTAAAAGGACTGGGTCACATTTAGTCCTGCAGAATAAAGATTTAAATGCATACAACTATATAAGAAAGGTTATAAGCAACTAACAACTGATTATTTTTCCTATTCAAAAATGGAAAAAAAAAAAGAGTTGAAGCCATAGAAAGAAAATTAAGGTTTGAGAACCTTTAAAATTCAAAGAGTGGAACAAGCAGCTCAAAAACTACAGAATACTCATCACTGAGGGTATTCAGGCTTAAGTAAACACCCATCTGTTAAAGAATATTTTGTTATAATCACTCCTGCTATTGTGCAAAGATGTGGAACGAGAGTCCCACTGAAGTCTGGGGGTTGGATACCTACAATTCATGTGTTTCACATTTTTGAAACATTTATTCAGAACAACAAACATCTGGTTCTTAATCCCCCAATTAGCACTGTTTCCAGCCCTAAGGAATTAATCATAGAATTCATGGGAAACAGTTTATTTGCTGGCAACGGAGTAAAACAAATTGCCTACAAACGTCTACATTGCTAATGGAGCAGTTTAATTGCCTTTTTTTTTTCTTTTTGACATTTTAATTAAAAAAATAAAGACTGGAAAGACATCCCCGGGCAGACACCTTTGCAGCAGTGTCTCAGCAAAGAATTACACAGCTCTGGGGACTCCGGCTCTCATTCATGGTGCTGACCTCCTTTGAAGAGCACTCTGAGATCTAGCAATGAAAAGGACTGTAAAAAGTGCTGGACAGCATCATTAGTATTCAGGAGGGGACAGTTCTGGGGCTTGGTTGAATTCAAAGGGATCTGCTGGTACTTAGGAGAGCCAAAACCTTTTCCAGAGGAAAGTGCTGACCAGCCGGGGGCTGCCCATGACTCCAGCACTACAGGCTGACTTAGTAGCACTGAATCAACCTAATTCCTGCTCACTTTTGGCTTTTACCACTTCCATAATGCAGCATTTTAAATTATTTCCAGCTATAAAAGTAAGGCAGTGTTTAAAATACCATCCCAACAAAGAAAATCTGCATTACTGCTGCATTCCCAGCACCCTGTTGGCACTCCTGCCACCACTCCTGATGCCAAGGAGCTCTCTCAGCTCTGTCATGCCAAGGGATGCTTATTCCACTAACAGCTCTTTGTTAGCACCTCTTACACCCTGCAGCTCAGTGGATTTACACTCTGCTGCTCTCAGCTGCTGTGGAGAAATTCAATGGAATGGCAAGGCAGTCATCACATGTTCTGGGACTCTGGCTTTCAAGATGTCCCTGTTGGAAGAGTGGAACATGCTGTTCATCTGTTTATCCACCTGCCTTTCTACTACACGAAGTCTTAGTAAACGACTTTTATTCCCACCACACACAGATTTTCAAAGAGTAACCGACACAAATATTACAATTCTAGCCGACAACAGACCCTCAGTAATAGCTTCCAAAACCTCTGCCAGTTTCAAGGAGTCTATTTGACCACCATAATTTACTCCAAGGTTAGCATGACTTGGACAACTCTTGAAAACATGGGTTTTGTTACGAGGCCCTTCTGTACTCATTTGCCATGGTCAATCTTTTTCCACCTACTGATTTTGCCTTTTGTTCTCTGTGAATAGTCCTGTGACATCAATCAGTAACACAAGGAACTGACTCATTTCCCCTCATGCTCCCTGAAATCTTTTTAGATAGTATTTCTTTATCAGCACATTCCAACGTGATGGCTGCTTCACCTTTGCTTCTCTCTTCAATAAGGTTTTCTGCATTTTTTTATTTGATGTCTAACTTTTATTGAACTTGCAGCTGCTGTGATATCTCTAGATATTTATTTGGGATACCAGATAACATGAAAAGGGGGAAAATACAAAGTTTTGATGAAAATTCTGAAAGCCTTGCTAAAAAAAATTACATTGTAGTGTTCGGGCTTGGCTTGATATTGGTTTAGGGGTTTTCTTGTGTGTGGAGTTGTTTGGGTTTGGTTTGTTTTGGTTTTTTTAGTCATACCATTCCAGACTCTTGTTTGTCTATTGTTGTTCAGATGGGATTTTAGAACAAATTACTTCACTGAAAGGGTTGTCAAGCACTGGAACAGCTGCCCAGGGAAGTGGGGGAGTCACCATCCCTGGCAGTGTTAATAAAACGTGGAGATGTGGCACATGTGAGAACATGGCTCAGTGATGGGCTTGGCACTGCTGGGATAATCTGATAACATCAGAGATCTTTTCCAGCCTAGTGATTTCTGTTGGTCTCTCCATGGTTCCAGTGTACTTCAGGTGAAAACACACCTTCATTAGCAGGCCAGGAAGGGTTTACTTTAACACTGAGAGTTGACAAATATTGAACTCATCCAGTCCAAATCATATAAACCTCCCATTCTTTCCAGATTAAAAATTGCATAACAACTGTGTAAATTCATATTCCTTCACTCTGGGATTAGTTAATTTATAGATGTGCCATGTCTTTCTAGCTTGGTCTTTACCAAGGACACAGAACAAGACACAACAATGAACCAAAAGCTGAGGAGCCACAGAGATAAAATTGCCATCATTTAAAACACAACATCCAGAATCATGAAATGCACTCTTACAGACAGGACCAAAAGTCTGCAACTCCCACAATTAACTCCTTTGAGAGTGCCACAGCCAGGCCAAGTGGCACCAGGTGCAATATACTTTGAAGGCTCCTGTTCTGAACAATTTCCAATGATGAAATAACTTTGGACCCACAGAATTTAAGCAGCTTTCAGTGCTGGGGAAAGCACAGGCAGCCTGGTGTCTCCTGTGCTGGTTCTTCACTGACAACAAAGCAGCCAGGGCTGAAGGCTGGGCTGTCTGTCAGAGGCTGTGGCAGGGAGCTATTGCTGGATCAGCTCCACACCGTCCTTGCCAGGCAGCCAGCAATTACCAGTCCCTTATCCCAATAATTACGGGCATAAGAATACATCTTAAACAACTTTATATTCTGGTTCTGCCACATAGCTCATGCTCTCACAGTGCAATGCACTAACCAGAACAAATACTTCTATTTTAGGACTGAAATCAAAGTCTTAACTGACTCCTGAAGTCTGTTTGTCACTGTGTGCCTGAAAGAGGCTTGTACTGCTATTTTAAGTGGCAGCCAACATGGGCAAACTAGGATTTTTAGAGAACTTTAATGTGTTTTCTCAAACCACGTTTTTTTCAATGTGAACAAAGCATTCCACAACACTTTAAGGTTAGAGAATTCATTCCCACTTAAAGCGTATTGGGAACTTCCAATAAAAAAAGCTTGGAAATTACCACCACTGGGAGCCCTTCAAAGAATATTCCAAATATCACACAGAAGTCTACACTATACTCAGTACACATTAATAAATTAGAAACTCTGGTAACTTTCTGCTGGAAATGTTTTTCTTGCATATAAAAACTCCCCTGAAATTCTAGCCTAATCAAGCATTAGCTACTACAACTAATTCTCTAGAAATTTTCTTGTCTTTCTCAAAATTGGAATTTAACACAATCAGTTATGAGCTAAATGGTAACTGGAATGTCCAATATTCCCAGACATTTCAAAACTGTTTTTTCTGGCCTGTCCAACATAAACCTCCCCAGACAATTCTCTGATCCTGAAACATGCCAAAAATTGGCCAAACCTCAGAGTATCATATCCAAAACAATTCCTCTCTCTTAAATGAGAAATAAAACAAGAAAAAGGAATGTAAAATGATTGAGGAAGGATATCCAATGGTCAATGTTGCATAAAGCCATCTCCCATTTATGAACTCTGTTGTCAGGTTATTCTGAACACAAAATGAGCTTTTTATGACTGAATAAAGTCCTGCTCTCCTGTTGTGTGTACCCAGAGCCAGTACACACATATATATGAATAGCAGCTGCTTCTCTCCAAAAACTGCACCTTCCCATTGCTGATGAGGCTTCTCACTTACCAGTTGGGACAGCAGGATCCATTGTGGGCTTTTCCCAGGTATTGATCTGCTCCCAGGTAAATCCATTGGTTCCCAAGGCGACGCTATAACCACAATTACTGTAGTGCTCATCAAATGAACAACCACCTAAAAAACAAGAAAAATGAAATCGTTACTTAAATATTTTATACCCAGGCTTACACAGGAAATAAAAATAAATAAAACTAATTTCCTGAACATTATTTTCCAGGCAGCAGCAAAGTTGATGACTGAAAAATAATTTTGTACTTTCCACACTTTATATCCATTGGAAAAATAATTTTGAAATTCTGAAAAATAATTTTGTACTTTCCACACTTTATATCCATTGGAAGCCTTCCACAATACTGTTTCTGAGATCAGACCCCTTTAATTCAATCTGTTATTTTCAAGGACAATTGTACATGATACCCCCATGCAGGAATATTTGTATGAACCACCAAGATATTAAAAAAAAAGGAAAATAGAAGGAGGAATGCAAATGGCAAACAAGCACAGCATCACTGTTCCTACAGGGAACCCTCACTTCTTTTATTTTAAACCTTGATGATCTCTAACCTGTTCAGCCATCTCTTAAACATCACAACAGAAGCTCTGTGTGGTCCATGAATACACAGAGCTTCCTCAAAGTCTCTCAAGCCAATACTTCTGAGCTTGGCCCTGCAGCTTCTGAACAACAAGAGAATGAGAAGCAGCAGATGTCGACTGACATTCACACCTTCCACACTGCTGACTAAAAGATCTTTACTGCAATTCCTGGAATACCTGGAAGAAGTTAACTCTCATAAACAACTTGGCAGCTGCCTGAACACTTGTGAATCGAGGGAAATCCAGGAACACAGCAATGAGATTTTGTGTTCCAATGCAGAAATTTGTGCCACACAGAAAAAATATGTTATTTTATTCCCTAGGATATCCCTACACTGGAATATCTCCTACATTACCTCATGCACATTCCTCTCCACGTCCACCCAACTTAGTCTGCCAAAAATATTTCACCACTGGATCCACTGGACCAGGCTGTCTCTGTCCCCGAGTTCAGACCTGAATCATGCCAAGTGTGTCTCTACAATGCTTTGGGGTTTTCTCTCAGGGAAAAAAGGAACATTTTCCTCTGCAGATCCCAGATCCCAAAGGCAACGGGGCACCTCTAACATTGCAGGGCTGCACGGTGCTCAAGGCAGCACTCACCTGCTCTGCCAGCCCAGCTGCCAACTCCTCCTGACACAGAGTTCCATGGACAGGAGATTCCTGACTCCTCACTCCTTTCCCCAGGCTGCACTGCCTGCACTCACAATAAGCAGCTGCTACAGCACTGACCCGTGGTTCCTTTGCCATAAAGGATTACCCAACACTGGAGACATTCAGGCTTCTTTAGTATTCACCCATAGTCTCTATCTCCCTAGAAAGCTCAAACTTGGTCTCATTTCCTATGGAACACCTCACAAACTCAAACACAACTATACACCATGTCATCAATATTTATCAATCCCTTATTCTTTGAAATGATTGTCTGTGCACTCCAACTATAACTGGTTTCTAAGTGGTTCTACAAAACTTCACCAAGCATTTCTAGTTAAGTGTATTTCAGAAAGATTTGTTGGGTAGAGTACTTGACAGCTCAAAATACTTTGTTGAAAAAGAAAACTTCAAAGAGATCAAGCTTGATCTAAAAAATAAAAAAATTATATTGTATATTTTCATAATGAATAGATCTGATAATAGTAGATTTCATGACCCTTGAAAGCTTTCCCATTTCAGTAGTTTTGGCAAATATTTCTGAGTTGTCATGATTTCACAATATTTAAATAATCCTTGCCTTTAATTTATTGCACTTTTGAAGCTTTCCCAGCTGTCAAAACAAGCGGGATTACACTTAAAACCGTTTCCCTAATTTTTGTTAAAGAATTTAATGTAAGTGCAGAAGTTCAAAATCACAATATTGAACAGGCTCATTAAAAAGTCTGAAGGAAGATCCAGGCCTTCTGGACTGTGTGGGAGGGAGCTCTGCAGCTGAAAGTCACCTTTATCCTGGCGAGCAGGAACGAGAGGTGACACCAAATCCTCTGCTCTCAGCCTCCACACGGGGCATTCTCATCCTGACAAATTCACTTTAATAGCACAACTTCAGACTCAAAGCATCCCCACACCCCCTCTGCTCAGCACACAGGGATGGGGCTGTCTGGGAGCTGTGACTTTGAAGGGATTGTAAACACATTCTCTGCTCGAGCCAACTGCTGTATGAGGTTTCCTGTACACACAGAAAATTGCATGAAAGCTGCTACAAAGTCCCAAAAGCAAAACAAGAAGCAGTAGCAAAAAATGGTGCTCATTGAACAGGGGATGTAATCGCCTATACCTTGGCATATTCAGCTAAATGGGTTATTTATTCCACGCTGAGGAAGGTGGAGTGTGAGGAGCTGAAAAAGGGATACACTGAGAACTTGTGGATATTAACTGTGAGTATCTGCTGATACAAGAGAACACCTGAACAATCTTTAAAAGTGCCTCATGTGAAAGTCAAACCTAACGTTGTAGTACAGCTGAATAGGAAAGGAAAGGGTAAGCCATGGAGAGTCTTAAAAGCAGTAGCAAGATACTTACACTTTAAAGAAAGAAAAGGTTTAGTGGAGAAACATCCAAACACAGAGTGACAGAGCAATAAGCCAGAGGAATTAATTTACTAGAAGCAGCAGAATTGGAATGTGGAGGTGAATTTGCAGGAAATGAGGATAAGGAGAAAAAGCTGGAGCTGATTTTAAAGGCTCAAACATCAGGCTGACTGTGTGAATCCTGGGTACCAAGAGGGGGACAGTGTCCACCTGCTTCTTGCTCTGGTGTGTCAGCTGAGAGCAGAATTAAAAGTGAAGTAAGGACTCAGCTGGGAACCAAAGTCATAGTTAAAGCCAGGTGAGCTAAAAACAACAACTCCTCTCTTCACATTATTACAGTGCACATTGTATTACGGAACAGGAAAAACTTCAGGAAGTGGAAGGAAAGCATTACAATGTATTAGAATATCACAGATTTTGGGATTAGTCTAATAAGCACAGGATCCCAAAATGGTTTAGGTTGGAAGGGAACTTAAAGCTCACCTGATTCCAAACCCCTGCCATGGGCAGAGACACCTCCCACTGTCCCAGGCTGCTCCAACCCCATCCAACCTGGCCTTGGGCACTTCAGGGATGGGGCAGCCACAGCTTCTCTGGGAAACTGTGCCAGGGCCTTCCCACCCTCACAGTACAAAAATTCTTCCTTATATCCAATTCTTGCTCAAGCCACTTGGCCACAGAAACTTGTGTTCATATCTGCCAAACAAGGCACCAGTGATGCCCGCCCTTTTCTGCAGAACTTGGCAGATGTGGCATTGGAGCTTCACTTACACGCAGCCAGGTTCAGAAAATTGATAGTTTTGGGTTTTTTTTTTAGAGTCCACTTAAGCAGGAATAGTAACAAACAGATGTGTTACTTTCACTGATGTCAGCATAAGCTTAATATTCAACATTTCCTAAGACACCCTACCTATGCAAATACTTAAATATGAGCTGCATGTAAATATGCTGGCACATAATGACAGGAAAAGAGGTTAGATCCATCCCAAAAGAAAATCACTCATTGCTGAAATCTAACTGCTTGGAGCTAGAACTATTCATTAACACTGAAAAAATAATCCTCAGGTTGAAAGAAAAAGAAGAAAGACCACTCAATGAATTTAGATACCAGTTTTGCATGTTATCATTTCAGCCACATATCATAGAGTTAAGTGAGGATAATGAAAACATTTACACAATCACCAACATGGGGTTCTGGTCTTCATAAACTGTTAACAAGAATCAGAATTTTTCAAAAACAAATTGGGATTTTTGGGTCTTTTCCCCTGCTTGGCTAAAAATTAAACAGTGACAAATGCAACTGTTCAGTGGGGTCAAAGAGAAATGGAGATGGCTTTGATGGTGTTGGATAACACAGGTATGTGGAACCCTTTTCACAAAATGAAATCTAAACAAGGAAGCTTTTCCCTTCCTGGAAAGGGTCATATTGAGGCAAATAATGGCTCACAGAGGAAGGATAAAATATCTCTTGTTTTACACTGGAGGCTTGTAACAATGCCACTGCTCATCTGAGTGATGCTAATTAATCTTGAGCAGACCTATCATCAGTTACTGAGACTTGCCCCTGGATTAAATGTAAACCAGCCTTGCATAAATTGAATGGCTCCTTTGAATGTATAATTGAATTTGCAGAAGTGTGCGCCAGGGGGGTGTTTAAATAAGTGCACAAATATGATAAAAAGAACTTCACGCCATAATATCTAATTCAGTAAGCAAAAATAATGGCAGGGCACATTCCAATTAGTGTTTGATTTATTTATTTTAACAAATCCAATTAGTAGAATGTTTTATAAAGTCATCCAATGTCAAACTCTCACAGACTCACCAGATAAAAACCACAGTACTTCTAAAAAGGGATAAAGAAACACACTGATGTGAGAAGCCTCATTGGTTTTCCCGTGGTTCTAAACACACACAGGAAAGAGAGCAGCAGACAGAATTTGATCAAGCATTTACAGCAATCCCAAGGTGGGAAAGGGATAAAGACAAAGAGAACATCAGCCTCATCATCCACTCCAGAGTTCTTCCTAAGAGAAGCATTTAGTTTTCTCATTCACTTAAAAAAAAAAAAAAACAACAAAACAAAAACCAACCACAAAAAAAAACCAAACCAAAAAACAAAAACAAAACAAAACAAAAAAAATAAGCACCCCAAAGAGCTACAACAAAATGGGCAAAAGTTAGGAAAGCATGAACATCTTTTAGTGAACATCCCCTCTGGAAAACTTTGAGAGCTGAGATTTAGTCTATCAATTTTTATCTTAAACCCACAAAACACTAAGCAAGAAGAAACAAATACTGTTAGGATGAGGCAGTGCATATGAACTATAAAATTCCACAAATTAACCCACCACTGTTTCTGATCATTCATTCTCATCCCTTCCAAAGACATTCTTGTTTACAAGGGCTGGAAGAGATGCATTTGGCTCATTAAGGTAACTCCTAGTGTGGGATTTATTGTAGAAAAATCCATTTGTAATTTATTTTTCAGACTGTAGAATACACATAGCAAATTCCTGAGAAATCGTATTATATGTTCTTATGGAGGTGGGAGAGAGTGAAGAATGAAAATGTAAAGCTGGTGCTGAGTTGATTTAAAATGGGATAAATCAAGGAATATTGGAATTTCCTCATTTAGCAAGAGTAGTAAGTCCTCTTTGTGCTTCCAAGTCCTCCCAGAAAGATGAAGACAGAAGACATCAGACATGCATATCAACCTGCTCTTGCAACTGGCCAATTTCAATGAGTGCTTTATTATTCTAACCAAATGTTTATTCTATAGTCACAGCTTTTCAAAGCACAGGTTTCTGCAGAGACAAAAAGAGCCATCTTTACCAAGTCAAAGGGCACCCTGTGCTCACAGTGTATTTACAGTGAAACTCTACAGGGGAGACAAAGATGCTCTGACTCCTCAAACTGCAAAGGGAAAGCTTTGATCAGTTTTTATGCCTCATTAGCCAACAGAGGATCCACACCAGGAGAAACTGGGGAATGGATTCTCCAGTGTGCAATAAGGTATAAACTCTGAAGTAAAGCATTCATAACATCTTTTTCTGATGCCAGCTCTTCAAGAACTGAGCTTAGACCTTGCACAAATTCAGGTGAGTCACTCAACCGTGAAACACAAAAAACAGGCTTCTCAAGTGCTGGTGCTCACAGAAGTGGTTCTCTGGAGGTATCCAGATTCTTGTGTTTTAGAAGCAAACATCAGTGATTTCTCCAGTGCCTCAAATACATCCCTGCACGATTTGGTTTCTGCTGCAGGTGTCAGCCCTCATGGTCAAGGAATGATTCACCCACTACAGGACAGTTCTTGTCTTGCCATCTTACTCTTAACACAGTCTTATTAAATTTAATGTAAGCAGAGACAGCTTTATCTACACTCTGGAAGCTGCCAATCCTCTGAGATACTAAAAACAACTTCCTGGCCAAGGTTTGAAGCCTTCTTGGTAAATTTATTTCACTCCTTTTGCATGTTCTGTGTCCTGGCAGATTAGAGGGGAAGCATGCAGAAAGTATATTTTATATTTATTTTTAAGTAAAATTTCAAGTAATTTCAATTTCATTTTTAAGTAATGTCAATGAAAATTACTTCTCTTTAGAATTAAAATACACATGTATAGGTTTGTGGGGTTTTATCCCTAGGTCAGTGTAATCCTTGAAAATACTGAATGCAGTTTAGGAAAGCACATCTTGGTGCCAAAGTAGGCTCAAGATTGGAATTGTGGTTTCAAGAGCTATCCAGGAAGACACTCATGCTACCAGTATATACATATTTTTAAGTCTTTTTCAAATTACATGCCCTCTCACCCTGCCCAGTGTCTCATACCTATTCCCACACACTTTGAAGCAGTTTATGAGCTCAGTTTCCATGCACACATGGCCCACATGCATGGATACAACCAACAGCTGGGTGTTCCTTGCAAAGGAACCTTGCTACAACCAAAATATTGCTTCCCCTGAGTAAGGGATCATGTGTGCTCTCCAGGATGAACATCACCACTAACAGATGGATCAAGCAGGTGAAGTTTTCTCTGGTGAAACACCTCAAGTATCCTCCCAGCAATAACAAGATTTTCTCCCAGCACTTCTCTGCACAAAGTGTTGGTCCCAAATGTGCAGCAGAGTCTGACAGAGGTTATCAGTTATCCCCGAACCCCACTGTGCTGCAGAGCAAGTGTGGTAGATGCTGATTTATATGGAACAAGTATTTAAGCTCCATTTCCTGAACTTGTCCGTTTAAGCTGAGTTTTCTTTCTTAAATTCATCACAGGTTTCTCTTTGCAAAAGCTTGTCTACATGTCTCAATTTGAGCCCTAGACCAGCTCAAAGGTTCATTACTAATTCTGTACCTCATAATCCACCAAGGATCACTGAAATCACTTTGAAGTATCCTAGGAGTAAAACTAACACTAAATGTCATTTGTTTCAATTTATATGTCCAAATCAAGGATGACTCATCTAAATTGCCTTGCAAAAATGTATGTCCTTTATTTAATACCAAGAATATTCTGACAGCTGAGCTGTCACTATTTCAATAGCTCAATATTAACATTTTATTGCTTTAAGCATAAGTATATACATATCTATAATGTCACTGAATTATTTTTTCAAACTACAAAAAAAGTCAGTTAATACACTGCACCTTTTCAAAGAACCCAAACTTTTCAAGTTCAGTTAGTTCCAGTCTGCTGCAACACACCAAGATTTATGTTAAGAATTTTCAGATATCCCTATCCCAAGGTTATGAAACTTGTAACACAAGTTATCAAAACCATAAAAGATTCTTAAACAGACATTCCCCATCAACTTTCCTCATTAAAACTAATACTCTTTCAATCTATAAATTTAATGGCTTTCTACCATTGCAGCAAATTCCTGTTTTAGTCACAGTATGATAGAATGAAGATTTATTTTTAAAAAAAAAAACAGATTTGTAGCACACACTTGCTGCTATGCTTGTAGTCTAAATATAAAATAGCCTTCCTTTGCTTCAGTTATTTCTTAAGTCACAGGACTTTTTTTCTGCCTAAAATAATCCTGTTCTGTATTCCAAAAA
Source organism: Climacteris rufus (assembly GCA_013398175.1). Classification (NCBI taxonomy): domain Eukaryota; kingdom Metazoa; phylum Chordata; class Aves; order Passeriformes; family Climacteridae; genus Climacteris; species Climacteris rufus. The sequence goes on along the minus strand of VZRZ01001925.1, from coordinate 801,627 downwards.
TCCACCTTAAGTTATTAGCCATAATTGTTGGGAGACATGCTTAGTTATATTTGTCAGTAAAAACTATTTGTGGGTGTTCATTGTTTCTTAAGAAAAAGAGGAACATTGCTTTTCTTTCCTTCCAGCATCTGAAAATTCTTGGGGCTAATTATCCAGCATATCTTCACAGGATTGCCTAACAATGTATTTATAGTGCATTTTCACAAAATTCTACATCAACTGCTGCACTGGAGCCTTGATCAGTCACAGCTCTCTGTTGACTTGCTTCATTTCAGCATTTTATCCTGTCACATGGATACCTCTCTGAGCTGCACAGTTATTTAAATTGCAGCCCTATTTTACTCTTACCATCCACCAAGGCAGAAAAAACTGTCTGGAGGTAGCTGTTTCTCACTTATTTTATATTCCATTAGCAAGCCTCTCTTTCTCAATAAGCTTTTATACAAACTTCAAATTAATGTGTTTGAACTTTAAGCAAGAAGCAGCCATTGACTGACTCATTATCATTGGTGATGAATAAAATATTGTCTCAGCAGACATCATTGCAGGAATTCCAACAGCAACTACAAGTCTTCTAATCTTTCTCCTTTCCCTGCACTGCTCCTGTTTGGGAGGAAGGTCTTGCAGCTGAGATGTTTCCTTGGAAGTTCATGGTCAGAAAACAAAGCTTAAATAAGGGTACGAAGTCTGGTTTCTCGCCACACCACTGAACACAGAATAAAATTAAGCATTATCTGGCTGCAATCAAATATAACGAAAACAGACATTATTTTCAGAGAAGAATTTAAGTTCTTATTGGACTGACATTTTTATAATCATCCCATTAACTGAACAGTCTTCCCAAATGATGCCAATGGAAGTAAATTAACTCAGTGCTGAACTTCTGAAGTACATCTCACTTTTGCACTCACAGAAAACTACCCACAGTGTGCATGAAGACAAAGCACACGTGTACACACACACATCCCATCTGTATTCTAAGTGGTTTCAAAAAGAAATGCCAATAAGCTTGTTTTCTTGGAGAAGACTAATTAGGTGAGTTGATTCTTGGTGAATAATACTGATATTTTGCTTAAATTGCTTCAGAACATGTGCAACTACAGCTCCAGCACTGTGCAGGGCTCCAAAAATGCCTTGATATTTGACTATCATGCCTGATAAGCACTAGCTCAACTGTTCACATTGGTTAAATATCAGATTTATCTAAAAGGAGAGCTATAATCTGTTACTGAGTATCAACAAATAAAATCTATTTGGCTAACACAATGGTAATAACTTGCAATGAGTGTTGCAATTGGTATATCATGTTAAATTTAATCATGTGGTTATTGGAAGCTACTCCCAGAGAATGGCTGCATAAATAACTTTCATTGAGGTCTAACAATTCCTGTAGCTCCAAGTTTATAAGTTTCTCAGATCAAGGTTATCTCTTACAAATGCCCTTTCACTTGTTGCTGACAGTTACTGGTTCAAATGACATCCAAAGTGCAATGTCAAGGATATTTAAAGATATGTGTTTTAAACTGTTTTCAGTTAAACCATGATCTTCATTCAAAGTGTCAGGAGCAAAGCAGCCCCAGAAATGACAGTGGCTCGCCAGCTGCTCTGCTTCCAGGTGCCCTGGAGTCAGACTGGGAACAGGAGGGCAAACACTGGATTAGGTAAAAGCTCTTGTAAAGTTTGATCTGTTGACTGATGGCTGAGGCACTGACAGTCAGCCAGAGATGCAAATTTTAATAATTTGTTACCCGAGTTAATTCTTTTTTCAGTTTAATTATTCCATCTCTGCATTTTTCATACACGTTTTTCTCCCTTGATGTACCACGTGCACTGCAGGACCCGGGATGTTCAGAATCCCAGGGCAGTGGAGCAAACACAACTCCTGGAAGCCTCTCTATCCTCTGCAGCACACTGGAAACATGGGAACAAGGGGAAGATTTGCTTGCTTTTAGCCTCCAGACTCCTCTATGTAAATTCATTGCCCAAAGAGCAAAACACAGAGTAAATACATGCCAAGAATAAAAAGGTCTTTGCCTCATAGCACGTGTGACTTCCTGAAAATATATAGAGCTCCTTTCCTGTTTAACCAAATTTTCTACTATGGTCTATAAGCATATGTGCAAAGTGCCTCTCTAATTACAGCCATGAATCCTCCTCTTACAGTCCCTGACCCAAATCTGCATTTAGCAGAGCTGCAGCATTCCAAACTCTGTATTAATGAGGTACAGCATGAGAAAGAGGAGAAAATCCAGAGTAAGTTGAACACAAGTGCAGTTATGTCTGCAGACAGCTCAGATTTTGTTAAGGGGCCATCCCAGCCTCTCGTCACCCTGTGTGTTATCCTGTCACATCCTTGGCCACTGCAGCAGGGGACAAGGCACAGGTAGGCTCAGAAATTGCCCATCAGCCAGGCGTGGCTGAGGCAGTCACCATGGGCCTGTCACCATGAGCCCCTCCAAGGCAGCTCTTCTCCATCCACTCTTGGGGGAAAATCATGTGCTAATAACAGGATGTGAACAGCCCAGTATCTGCTGAGGTTCTTGATTTCAGAGGAATTCCAAACTTTTTTCAACATTTTGTTTTCACTCTGCACTTCACTTTGAAACAGTTTCAGGCAGTACTGTCCTTGTTATGCAAGACAAGCATAGTGATGAACATAAAAAAACCATTCCTGTTCCATCATCCAAAGGCCCTTTTCCTTTGCTACAGATAACCTCCACTTTAAGGCTGAAACTTAGAATAATACATTTCCAACAGAAAATATTTTTCAAGACAGCTTTTCTGAACTCCACAGTTCTTATTCCTTTAAGTAGCATCAAGCCTGAACTCTGCCAGCAAGCATTAAATACTTAAAACATTTCTTTCTAAAGCTTGAAAGGCACAAGGTGAAGGAATCTAAAAGCTATCACTTTTCAGGGTGCTGAGTGACCAGATTGAATAAGAAGCCCTTTTCTGTCTTATAAACCATGGTTTCAGTCATCTTTTAATCCTTGGTTCATTGAGACAAGTGAACCAGGTACTCTGAGCTTTTTATCCCAAGCTCACCTGCCCTTGGTGTTGCAGGAGGAATGGATGTGCAGCAGACATGGCCCAGTAAGGGGCAGATTCTAAAAATCTAAATTTGAAACAAGCTTCAAAGCAGTTTAACTGACAGTACATCAATATTTCCTTTCAGCGACCTTGCAGAATTGTGTTAACACCTGCTACACGTGTAGAACACGACACTTTGGTAGTACTGTAGCCCAACTTTCTGTTACTGTTCTTACTCTAAAATAGTGTAAGTTCATAAGTGCAATTCAGATGCACAAACAGCTCATTTACTGGACATTTATATCTGGAATTAAGGTCTTACCAGAAATTTAAGAAGGTAATTGTCTTTGCTTTAGAGATTTCTCTTTACACTCGAAATTGAATGATGCTGTCTTCAGAAATTATAGAAATACCTTGTGCATGGTATTGCTTTATCCACAGCCTCATCAAGCCCTATAAAGTACTTTCCACTTGATTTTGGTAGATGAAAAGGTATTTGTGAGTATAGCTACATACAGTATTTAACAGCCCTGGAAACTCCATTAAAATGTAATGCATTCCTAGAGCCCCAGGTGAAAGTGCAGATACTCAGAAGCAAAGATTTTTAATAAGTGTCCTCCTCAAGATTTCAGCTCTGCAGCTTAACTAAGTATAAAATTTCTCATAAATTCATTGTCCATTTTCATACAAGTCATTTAAATTTTAAGATGCCTGTGTGAGAATCTGATTTATTAAATATATGATTCTTCAAAAGATTATGATCATGACATTAAGTCATTCAGAAATTAGATTCAGTTTCTGATCAACTGAATTGGTATTAAATATACTTATCCAATTATAACCATACTGCAATTATACTGATACTTGAGCTAACTGCACAGTAGGCACTGCAGCCAAAAATATAAGAGAGATGAAGTGAAAGAATGTTTGAAAGCACATTTTTAAAATAAAAGAGGAGAGATTTAGATTAGAATTTAAGATGTAATTCTTTACTCAGATGGCCAGAGGCCCTGGCACAGGGTGCCCAGAGAAGCTGTGGCTGCCCCATCCCTGGAAGTGCCCAAGGCCAGGCTGGATGGGACATGGAGCAACCTGGGTCAGTGGAAGGTGTCCCTGCCCATGGCAGGGGTGGGAATTGAGTGACCTTTAAGGTCCTTTCCAACCCAAACTCTTCTATGATTCTGTGACTCTGTGTTTGTCCTATGGTCTCCTCAATCTCTAATCCTTCAGGTACAAGCCTTAGCACACTGCAAAAGGATAAAAGCAATAATCAAACAAGTTAATCAGATATCTCCATGTTATCTATGCACTTTGTAGCCTATTAGAACAATTATGGCATCAGAGCGTCTTTGTTTACCCCAGAGTCCTCTCACAACCCTCTCACCAGCACATACTTGTGACTGGCAAAGGAAAAGTAAGAGCTTTTCACACAGTTATCTTAAAAGCAGCAGAGTGGCTGAAGCAGGTCAGATACCTGCCAAACACCGGTTCCCACTCAAGAACAGGACAAGTACACACAATATTCCTCCACACACATTCCCAGCCTCAAGCACCTTCCCACCTTCCAGGTGCTGGGGCACTGCCCAGGGAATGGGCACAGCCCCAAGGCTGCCAGAGCTCCAGGAGGGTTTGAACAACTTTCCCAGGCACAGGGTGGGATTGCTGGGGTGTCTGCAGGGCTAGAGTGGGACTGGACGGTCCCTGTGGGTCCCTTTCAGCTCAGGACATTCTGTGATTCTGTGAACAAACCTCACTGATGCCAATTGCTTTTTATCCCAAGACTCTGCTCAACCATTACCAGAATCTATGGGCTCTTCTGGAATTTTCCCAGAACAACTCTACACCTTTGCCACACTCTGACAGCTTCTGGCTGTCACTCTTATGGGGTTAGGTGGAAACAGAGGGGACAGGGGTATTTTTGCCCTCATAGCAAGCACTGGCACGGGACAGTGACACTGCAGAGTGACCATCTGCCACATGCTGAAACAACACTCCAGGGGTGTGAGAGGAACTGCAGTATAACGTTTTCCACAGAAATAGCTGTGCCTGGGAGGCTGTACCAGGAGCTATAACTACTTTACATCACATTCTGCACTTTATACAAGACAGACTTCTCACCAGACTATCAATATCAGCTTTGGTTTGTTTTTAATTCTAAAGCACTGTCTCACAGGGAGGAAATAATTGTGATACTTGACTGTACTGCAGCATTTCTAGCAGTTTAAAACTATTTTAAGATTAGATAATTAAGATAAACTTGATGATGAAGTCCCAGCTGGGATAAAGATGTTGTTTATCTGAAAACACTCATCTGTGGAGAAAACTAATAGAATTTCCCAGAACAGAGACTACAATTAATGTGGACTTGAAAAAAAAGGCATTATTTAACCAGCAGTTATAATTTCATTAATATAGAGATTTAAAAGAATCAGAGTGAGTGGACTTGGTTTCAGATATAAAGATTATTTCAGAGTTACATGTCATGTTTTGTGTTAATGTTATCTTTCCTCAGAGGTAGAGATGACAAACCACAGATCATTTGCATTCAGCTGCAGGACAATTGTGAACAGTGACTCTTTGAACACACTTGACCTGAATCCCAGTTACACCACCAACTTTTCAACCAGTTGCACTTGTGACCCCACTCCTCACACATCATCAGAGCTCAGTGCCAGCTTTGCTGTGAGATTTCCCACCTATGCAGAGCTAAGTGCCACAAAGCTTCTATAATAGAGCAATTACCACAGACATGGCACTTGATGACACTCAGGGCTGAACACAAGGAAATGAAAACAAGAGCTATTAAAAAGTGACCTCTTTCCTCAGTGCTGACAGCAGCCCCTGGGAACAGTGTACTCATGGTGACAGCATGGCCTGGGTGCCTCAAGAAAAAATTACAACAGTTATTAGCAGATCCTCAGCTAAATGATCTGATTGTGATTTTTTTTTTACCTACATTGAATGATGAAGACAATGATAAACTCAAGAGAACTATGACCAATGATATGGAATGCTATTTTCTTGCCAAGAGCTTTCTTGGGCTGGCTGGAAGACACTGTGGTGAGGACAGAATAGTGGAAAAGCAAAACACTGTCTATTGCTATCTAGGAAAAGGAAATAATTTGACTCTGAAGGAGTTTGGGTTCCAGTTTTGTGCACCAGGAGATGGGAAACCACAGTTTCACTGTAGCAAAAGTCTGGTTGTCCTGGAGTGAGGTTCCCACACCAAAGGAAAATAGATCTCATCAAAACCACACAGCCTGAGGATGGTCTCTGCAAACCTGCAACAGACAGCTACATCATCCTCAGCTCCTGTATTTATACACAAGAATTAAGTTTATAAACCCACAAAATGAAAGAAGTTGCCTCAGCCAGGGGAGGGTGCTAAGGCAGGTACCAATCCCTGTCTCCTCTTCCTGGCCATCTGTTATTTATTCTCCAGGAACTACAAGTCCTGTGATGACATTTCTGGACCTTCACAGTCAGTGAAGGCCTGGTCAATTCATTCTTTTCCAAGCTGGAATGGCTGGAGCATTCCATGCTTTCCTTCACTGCACCTCCTAGGCTCTTTTGCTGGATTAAGAAAGCTGCACACTCCAGCCTCCTCATACCAGAAGTTCTCAATTCTCCAGTATTCCTTATAACCCTTCTTCACATCTGTGATGTGCTGAATTAATCTTCTTTCTGGAGTAGTACCAGTGCTGTACAGAATACTCCAGAGTAAATAATTTTTGATCTATATAATACAGTCCTATTGCACCATCTCACCTCACAGAAACACATTCTCTTTTCAGAAGCACAGCTCAGACTCATCTCCATCTCCTGGTATTAATGCTCCAACAGCTCCTTGTCTCTTCCAATTGACTTCAAATCTTAAACCAAAAAAACTGATTAGTCCCGAGATACATTCTGTAATGCTAAATCACATCCTTTATTTTTTTAATTTCATCACATAGCAAAATACTAATTCCTCCAGTCTGATAATTTTATCCTCCTCTAACTGTGTATGAGGGACTACCTATATAAACACATTCCTTGTTTTTATGTTGGGAGAAGCAATGAAATAAATTTAGATTTCAAGAATTATCCTTTACCTTCAGTTAATGTGCCTCCAGTCTGGTCCAGTAGAAAGGTATAAAAAAAGCTTATAATGCCCAGGTTAGTCCTAGACTCTCACATCTAACTCATTTGTCTGTAGTAATATTATAAAAATTGAGTTACATCTATCACACTAGCTTTTCCAAACCTGTCATAAAATCATGGAAAAGTTTGGGTTGGAAGGGTCCTTAAGGATCATCCAGTTCCAACCCCCTGCCACAGGCAGGGACACCTTTCACTAGACTCTGTTGCCTATCCCTGGGCACTGCATTTCAAACACACAAATAATTTTTCAGTATTATCCAGGTAAACAATATATCCATGTGCCAATTCCCCTGTAAAATCCATCTTTTAGGATCTGAGTGTATTTCCAAAAACCCAGACTTCAAATTAAGCCTCTTTAGCTTTAGCAATTGATATTAAAATATTCAGTAGTGAAAGAAAGAATTTGTACCCTCCTAGACCAGTCTTCCATCATCCACTCCCACACTTTATAATACTGAAAGTGTCAACTACATGATTTAATATCTTAGATAAAGCTGGTACATGCTTACATGCTGGTACTAATTAAACTGGGCAATTATCAAACAGAACCTGAGTTTCAGTCCTGGCAAACTGACAGTTTTTCATAGGTAAGAAAGTGACAATGAGAAACATAAGAACAAGCAGAACCCTTTAATTTAACACTTCCACTTTTTAAGCTTCCACTTGACTTTCTCAAACTTGAAATTACTGTTTTGATGTGAAGTATCAACAATCTTGAATCAGTAACTTCTAAGCACCTTTACTAGTCAGTACAAAGCTAGATTTTTGCCTCGTCTCTTGGGAGAGCTTCAAAATGTTTCTGATGCACATTCTGTGCAGAAATGCTGGTTCCCACCCTGGCTTTGCAAGTTTACTTTTTTATATACATATAACAACAAGAATGTTCATCTGCAGAGCTAGTAAGAGATCCTATGGTATTTCTGCTAACTGTAACATTCAGGGACTTAATCTACATTACACCTGGTACCAAGTGTTATTTTCCTTCAGAGTGTGAAAAAACACGGATACAAACACGTCAGTGCAAGGCACCAGGAATTCACTGAAGGCACCAGGTGAGAGTGCTTGGTTCTGAAACAAAGCATGAAAGCTTGCTGAAAGGATTAGATCTATGCCTTGTTTTATGGAACAATAAGGTGGTGCTATGCAAAAAAGCTGGCAAAGCACAGAAAAATAACTCAAGTCTTTTTAAGGTTATTTTGCTCAATCCCAGTGGACCACACTATCATAAAACTTATTACTAACTGAACAGAGATGTGGCAATGAGGAGTATAAATTATGCACAATGAGTGTTTCCCTCTACTGGTGCACAGTGCATTTATATTTGAGTGGAGGAGATGTCACCCACAATAGCAAACTTCAAATTTCCTGTGAGACTGCTCCAAAGGAAAAAAAAAAAAAAAAACACCAGCCCCACATCATTTTTCACTATCATTATTCATTCTCAAAAAGAAGATATTTGAACACATTAAAATCACAGAATCACAAAACTGTGTCTGTTGGAAGGAACCTTAAAGTTCATCTCATTCCACCCCTGCCGTGGGCAGGGACACCTTCCACCATCCCAGGTTGCTCCAAGCCCCATCCAACCTGGCCTTGGGCACCCTCCAGGGTTGGGGCAGCCACAGCTTCTCTGGACAGATAAATAGGTGTGTTCACCAGGGAATTTATTTTATTTAATATATTGTATGACTTTCCAGTTAACTCAGCAAATTTCTAGGTTCCTACAAAGGTCACATAATTCTATCCATTAACCCATGATTTTCCACAAGTTTACTTGTTTGTAATGAGCTTTGTGGACTTCATGTACTCTTAAAACAATCTATACACTGTCCAACAGGAAAAGATTTCTAGGAAATGCATGAAACAGTTTACTGAACGACCCATTTTGTACCTTTTTTATTATTAAGATTTTACACTACATTCCTTTTCTATGTGACTTTTAAAAATCCATGATCTGCTTGGAACTCCACAAACCACAGGCATATAAAGAGACTTCATTAAATTATAATATTCTTATTTTAATATTTAAATTATTAAAATTGCTGCTATTCAGTACCAGAATTTTTGGGCAATTATGAAGTGTTCTCTAAGAGTTTTAAATTTTTTTGGCTAAGATATCAATCACAGGCCTTTTCCAAAAATGTCTTGTGGAATGGATATTCATCCTTTTTCTTTATGCCAGAGATGAAAACTATATACCCAGCTGAATATGCAACTTTCCATTACTTGTACTATCATAGCACCCCAGAGACCTAAATGATGGCCAGAATGTGATGAAATGCATGTTACTGAGCTAAAGCCCTGCATTTCTCTGCAATCTGTATTACACTCTAAAGTCCACAGTGAGACTGAGTAATGGCTTCCCTGGATGGATGAGATGCTGGCAGTGTGCTGGGACAGCAAGAGGCCAGGATTAATGCAAGGAGTCAAAGATTTGCTGCAGTCAGAGCACTGATTTACCTCCTGAAACTTGGTTTTCCTGTGTCTGAGCAAAGGGCCAGAAATGCTTGAGAGAGGGGGACACTTTGGACAGGAAATTTGTTTCTTAAAACATGGTTTAGAAGCTGCACTGGCCAATAACAATACCCAAGTCATCTGAACATAACTTTGCTTTCCCTTTTAGGTTACATCCCTGTGCTGGTGATACAAGGAACAGTGAGGCACCACAGGAAAATAAATTTCTGGCAATCAGACATCACATGCAATTAACAGAGCACTTCTTCTCTGCAATTACAACCCAACATACAATATTTAGTCTGGTGGGATCCACTCAGGGGAGTAATGGACACTTCACTTTTAGCAGCAAAGTCCCTGGCTTGTACCTTAATTCCCCCTTTGGAATACTGACCCAGCAAGTTTACACTATTACTTCCTAGAAAAGTAGAGAAGCAGTTGCCATCAGTTCACCCAGTTCTGACTTGCCTGCCCACCAGCAAGCCAGTCTCATTCAGAAAGGTGTCACAGGCTTTAAATTCAAGGCTTCAAGTGCTTGCTTTGATCCTTCTGACTTGACTATTCCATGGCACTGGGAGGCAGATTGCAGACACTGACAACTACAGAGTAGGAAAATTAAAGAGTAACTTCAAGTTTGAAGATTTGTCCCCACAGAGACTGTGCAGGACTTAACTAACTCAGGTCACGGGGTGTTTCATTAATCCTCAGAACAGTCCCATTGCTGCTCTCACCCATGTAACACACTCTGTCTCAAATATGCAAAAGCCTTAACAAAAGCTGGACTGAAAGTCTAAACCACCAGCTTCACCCTGCCATCTATAAAGAGAGACAAGTTACAGGAGTGATGATTTATTCTTGCGCTGCAGCTCTTAAAAAGGTACAAAGTAATGGTTCACTAACTTCCTCTGAGATCTGAAATCTTCAACATAAAGCTCAAACAGGTTTTTTCAATAAAAAGACTGTTTTTGAGGGAAGTATTAGTTTTTTTATTTCCTCCTTAAGGTATTAAACACTGCATTCAAATAAATCAAATGCTGTCATCTTGTACCATTCGTTTACTTTCATTTCACGCAGGTTTGTTTGCACCAAAAATGAGAGCATGGGTTTCCATCTGTGAGTGTTCCCTTGTCCACTTTTGGGTTTTTGCAGAGTCTGAAGCTCCCTGTCAGCTTAATTCTATGATTAATCACAGAAACACAGAATGGTTTGGGTTGGAAGGGACCTTAAAGTTCATCTTGTTCCAGCCCTGTCCAGCCTGGCCTTGGAAACTTCCAGGGATGGGGCAGCCACAGCTTCTCTGGGCACCCTGTGCCAGGACTTCCCCACCCTCATGGGGAACAATTCCTTCCCAAAATCCAACTGAACTGACTCTGTTTTCAGTTTGAAGCCATTCCCCCATCATCCTTTCACTACCAGCCCTTGTCCAAAGTCCCTTTCCATCTCTCTGCAAGCCCCTTTAGGCACTGGAAGATGCTCTAAGGTCTCCATGGAGCCTTCTCTTCTCCAAGTTGAACAAACCCAGCTCTCTCAGCCTGTCTTTATAGGAGGTGTTCCAGCCCTGTAACCAACTTGGTGGCCTGGGGACCAGAGTGTCCCTCCCCTGGCTGTGCCCCAGGTCCCTTTGCAAAGGGTCAGCAGTTCATGGCCTCTCTGGGCTCCCCCCCAGAGCTCACCCTGCAACTCCTCTGCAGCAGCACCCTGAGCCACCTCCCTGGATGGATCTCAGCAAGTCCTCTGGCTCTACAAACCCCTGGTTTATAGAACACAGAGTCCTGCTCACACTGGATGTAGGGAGAACATCAGCTCGTTCCCAATCCCACACTGTCATTCCCAGGCACACACTGCTATCATGTTCACATTCATGAGTAAGCAAACTCTTAGCACCTCTGACTAAAAAGCTTTCAGGTACAATTTAGGTTCAAAGTTCCCTGAAAGGCAAACAATGTTGGAAACACTTTAATAATACGGAATTGCAGCATAGACAGATCAACAAACAATTCAAATGCATCCTTAGGTGACTACATTAAAACAATGGATAAGACCTATCAATTAGCAGGTCAAGCATTTCCCTTTCAAATTCTATTTTAGGAAAGAAAATGAAACAGAATAACCTTATTTCTTTTCCAGAAAAAGCAGTGTTTCTGGAAAAGACAATGTTATTTTTTCAGTACTTACCATCAGTTTAGATTATGTGAAAAAGTCTTTAAGTGTTACTTTATAGACCTTTTAATAGAATTTTCTGGCATTAAGGAAAACGCCGCATTACTTTTACTAAGTGCTTTTCACTTAACTGTGAGAAACTTAAATACTGAGACAGTTTTAATTTGGGCTTGTTTGCAGACCTCCCTAACATTACACACCAGGCAGAGTCAGCCAGGCAAGTAAATAAAAGTAGGAGCACGACATAGACATGGAGGGACAAGAGTTTGAAGAACTCCTCTGACAATTGTTCAGTGCATTAGGAAATGTGGTTTAGCTTCAGTAGGGGCCTCTGATAAAAGATTTTCTGAAGAACAATTTCAATACTACTTTTAATACTCTGTTGAATTACTACTGCTTGAAAAGATTATCTACCTCTGAAACAACTGTATTGTGTCTCCTTCCCATCCCTGCTCTATTAAGCAGACCTCAACCTGTACCACCTCCCCTCCTTTATCACCAACAGCTCTTCCATGTTTTCTTCTGGTGCTAACAGCATCACACAGACTTCAAATCAAGATATGAAGCAATGTTTGTGCTTTCCCTGCTCACTTTCCCTTTTAACTGATAATCCTAGGTGGAAAAAAATTAATCACTGCTTAAATTTAATTAATGGAGCTGAAAATTTCAGTTAAAAAGTCAACTACAGAATGAAGAATGGAGAAAAAACAGATTGAAATAAGTGTGCAGCTCGTGACCTTGCTACTGCTGTAAATGAGCAAATGTTCTCACTGTACAGATGTCTGAGTGGAAGCAAGGGTTTAATTGCATTTTTTCTGTGGTACAAGTGGACATATTAAAACTAAGCATGGAGAGAGAGGGGAGTTAATTTGATAAATCTTCTAGGGCTGCAGAAAGGACAGCTGGTACTTAAAAAGCAAAATACTACAGTGTGAGCTTTCCCTCTTCCTACGTACTCTTATCAAAGCATCCCAGAGCTCTCACAAGCTTTATCACCCTTTTCCACTGACACTGCTGATCCATTCAAGTGTTCATGGGGGTTGTGCATAGACCCAAAACCAAACACGATGTTCTTTCTTGTGTAGATCCTTCCCTCCTTCTTCCAGGAGCAAAGCTCTTGATTTTCCTGAGAAATTACAAAAACTGAGGGGGTGGGGTTGAACCAAAACAAAATAAACTCAACAACAATTTTTTTCATGGCTGTGTAAGAAAATGCCCCCTGGTTCCAATTACTGTCAGGCAGCAGAGCTGAGGAGATGTTGGCACTTGAATGTGTCATGGCACTGCACAGGAGTCCCTGCTAGTCCCCAGCTTTAATACAGTTTCACAAGCAGAAATGTCACTTAATCCCTTGGTAAATTGCTTTAAAAAAAGATTGCTAAGTATGAAGAGCTTTCCAGCATTCCAAGTGAGACATCAGACAATTGGCAATTTCATGAAACAGAACCCAGAAGTGCCAAACTCAATTTCATCCCGTTCTGCCAGTACTGTGCCATCTCCTGGTGTTTTTATCCCTCTCATGATCCTGGCATGCAGTGGAACAGCAGTAACCTTTCCCACAAACACAATTTAAATGGCAGAGCTCATTTTGGTGCAAACACTTGAACATTGTAGAAAGTTTTGCTTGTGCACCTGCCCACAAAAACTTACATTAACCCTACCAAGAAGTAGGTTAATAAGAGCTGCCAGTCTGAACACAGTTACCCCACAGAGCCCTCTCTGCTGGGCATTTAAGGATTGACTGTGGAAACTTTTGGGGCTCCAAGGGAACATAATGGACAGAAACATAAATGTCCTGAAGATGCTTCATATGCTGCCTCCAAACAAATATTAGATTTATTAAATATTAGATGTATTAGATAGCAAGAAGGAATTATTCCCTATAAGGGTGGGGAAGCCCTGGCACAGGGTGCCCAGAGAAGCTGTGGCTGCCCCTGGATCCCTGGAAGTTTCCAAGGCCAGGCTGGACAGGACTTGGAGCAGCCTGGGACAGTGGAAGGTGTCCCTGCCCTGGAACCAGATGAGTTTTAAGGCCCCTTCCAACCCAAACCATTCTATGATTTTGTGATCTTTGTTAGACACACAGCATTTGTTTACTTACAATTCCTATGCTCTTTTCTCCATGTCCCATCCTGCACTAACCATCTGGTACTCCTGCTTTTTGGGGTGTTTGAATTGGGCTTTTTGTTGGTTTTTTGGTTTGTTTGTTTTTTGGTGTTTGTTTTTTGGTTTTTTTTTTGTGGATTTTCTTTCCCTACTAAACAGATCTCAAATAACCAAAGATTCTTGAATTTAAAATACCAAAAGCCTGATAAAAATTGCAGCCAGCAGCTGCTGTTCACAAGCAGCACTCTGAAGAAAGACTGTCACGGGATACTGAGAGGGAGAGAACAGCGTGGCAGCAAAATTCGTGTGGTTTGCTGCAGTTTGCAGTGGTACCACCACCACCTGCAGCTCTGAGCATCACCTGGAAAAGAAAACTATGGGGGAAAAATAAGCACAGCCATTCCTGAAGCCACCAGAGTCATGGCAAAGCTGTGGCCATGAGGAACACTGACCACCTTCCCTGTTACCTGCACTGCACTCAGGAGAGCCACGATTTCCTCTACATTCACACAAGAGAGAAATCCAAGCAGCTTTTGCTCCACAAAGAACATCCTCAGGGTCAGTGCATTCGAGCAATGACATGATCTTGTAATTCAAGAATTCCTCAGAGAGTATTTGATTGTTCTAGAGGAACACAAGTGACTTTAAACTGTCTTTCAAATTAAACAGCATCAGTTCCCCCCAGAGGATGGGTTAGATACAAGTCTGCTTTATAACACAGCAAGAGATTGCTGTGGCCACTGTTTCCTGGGATGAACAGGGAAATTCCACAGGTAGAGTGGAAATGGAAAATTCTCCATTTTTCTAATGATTTCCACAAATCAAAGTGTCACCATGTTGAAATGCAAAGTTATATTCCATCTCTAAAATTCATAGAATTATTTAGGTTGGAAAAGACCTCTAAGGTGATTGAATCCAACCATTACCCAGCACTGCCAAGGCCACCACTAAGCCATGCCCCCAAGTGCCACATCCACACATCTCTTAAATCCCTGCAGGAATGATGACTCCACCACTGCCCTGGGCAGCTGTGCCAGAGAGCTGGACAACCCCTTCCACAAAGAAATTTTTCCTAAACCTGCCCAGCACAACTTAAGATCATATTACTACACCCTGAGCAGAGAAAGTGCACCCAGTGCAAGAGAAAAACAACCAGCAAACAACAAATAACTGCTGAATGCTCTGAGCTTTCCACACATTGAACTTTGACAATTTTGTATTCACAGTGTAACCCTACAAATGGAAGTGCAGATCAAATCCTAATTCTTAACGATTTTTCCAAAGCCTCTAAGCCAGTAAAGCTTTGCTAAACTCAGGAGTCATAAAATCTATTGTTTCTCTGCCCTGAAACACTTAGAGAATTTGTCAATATTCAGAAAAATCACCATTCAAACTTCCTGTGGCTGCAAGCTATTGGGAAAGCAAAGTGAGGGAATGAGGATCAACTGGTTCAGGTGCTGAATGCCAGTGACAAAAATAATACTCAGGTTCTCAAAATCCAAAGTGTGAGACATCTGAAGTTTGTCTTAAATCACAAGGCAAACTGTATGTCCCTGCAGGATTAACTTCTGCAATCAGAGAGCAGTTGGATGCTTGTGACACTTGGCATTTCCTATCCCTTCCTTTCCCACTTGTATAAACCAGGTGTTGCAAGCATTAGCGTTAGAGAAGTGTTCTTACTGGAAGCACCAGG
This sequence comes from Climacteris rufus, assembly GCA_013398175.1. Taxonomy (NCBI): domain Eukaryota; kingdom Metazoa; phylum Chordata; class Aves; order Passeriformes; family Climacteridae; genus Climacteris; species Climacteris rufus. The sequence goes on along the minus strand of VZRZ01001925.1, from coordinate 786,041 downwards.
TACTTCTACAGTAGCTAAAAAAAATCCAAAATTGTTACCTAGGATCCTTTCATTTTTTCTCATGTTTATCTACCTGAAGAATAATACACAGAAGAAGAAACAACTGCAGTTGAGCAAAGAAAATTTATTCTTTCTCATGGGAACTGTGATGCTCAGACATCCTCCACAGAAGATGAGGTCTCACTAAAAATATTAGCCTTCCTACTTAACAGCGCAACAAGCACAGATCAGTATCATCGTTTGTTTTCCTGATCTGTGTTGCAAAGAGCAAATCAAGCCAAGCCCTCAAGCTCTGAAGACCCCGAGGCACAGTCAGTAGGTAGAAGAAAATTTCTTCCAATGCTGCAGAAAATGACCCAGGAAACCTTGATTTCCAGACTCAACTGACAGCAGAACAGAGTGAAAGCACTGCTACCACCAGCACATCAAAACTGAGGCAGAAGTGAGCACTTTCCCGGTGGAGTTTTTACCAAAGCCGAGCTGTGCCATTCCTCACCCACTGTCACAAATCCAATCGCCTCAGTGTGGGCTGAGCAGCCACGTGCACATTGACTTCACACTCTTCAACTCATCCAGAACTCCTCAGCTGCCCCAGCACCTCCTCCATAATAGCTATAACCAGAAGATGATTTACCTCCATGAGACACATGGCCCATTTCAGTCAAATGATGCAGCTCCTGAAAGGGTGAGGACGGAAAGGATGGAGAGAACAGTTTCTTGCTTTCTTTAATGCCTACCCCTTGCCCAGAACAAGAAAAAAGCACAGTGCAGACAGGTCTTTCCTCTTCAGATGATAAAAAGACCTTCATTTGTTTGGAAAAAAAAAAAAATATTTTGAACAACTTATCTGGGCGACAGGGCTATACCAGTTTTCTGCTATATCACTTCAACATTCATCTATGTACAATTATTATGTACAAGTCTATGTACAGGATCTTTAGACTTTCCTGTTTAACCAATGAGAATTTAATCAATTTGTACTCTAAGCAATCACTACAGCACTGATAGGACCTTCACAAAGAAGGCACAGTCTAAATTTACAGAAACAAAACTAGTGCCACCATGGCAACAAGACAGCAAACAGCAAAAACTCCTTCAAAAACTGGGAAGCAATCTAATCACACCAATGCCAGGTGTATAATTTTTAAATACAGACATTTCTGGCACAGTCTCTGCAAAAAGAAAACATTAAACTCTGTGTACAAATATTCACTGAAAATATGTTTACAGATGCACACTGTCTTGCAATAAAAAAAATTGCATCTGTAGTACTGCCTGGGATGATTTTCAACCAGGTAGGAAATAATCAGTTGTTTACAAATCTAGGATTGCAAATAAGCACAAGATTGGAAGCAGATATATATCTATATTCTGAAAGAAAAATATACTGTAGACAACTACAGCTAAAACTGCAAAAGTAGTAACTAGATTTGTTCCAAAGCATGGGGCTGTCAAAGCAGAGCTCTTCTCTACTCATGTAGATGTCTCTAACCACACACACCCAAAAGGGTCTAGGCAAAAGGCTAATGAGACTTAAACAACACACAAGTCAAGTTGGAACTGTTTCTTTGGGTTGGTTTTTGGGCTGGTATTGTTTATTATTATTTGGTTTTTGGTTTGGTTTTGTGTGTGGAAGGGAGACAAGAGAAGAGCCTTACAGGTTTGATCTGTGTTGTGTTTTGGCTTTTTAAAACATGTTATTATAGGCTGTCACAGAAAGGAGATAGGTCAAGCCGTACCCCAGAACGAAAGCAGCACTGGCAGTCCTGCATTCCAACGAACAGGTACCAACAACAAAGCTATTTCAAAAGCTAATAAAACCAGTTCCACTCAGATGAGAGAGAGAAAGTAAAGATCTCTTTGCAACAGTTCACTGAAGCCATTGAAAAAATGTCAACTTCAAGCAGACTTCACCAGGGTGAAGCTGGGAGTGCAATGACACCTTCATAATCAAATGCAGAATCTTCCAGTGACTTCATTACATTTTTCTCCCTATTTGACTGATACCAAATAATAAGGTGGGTCAAGAGGACTTCAGAGAAACAGGAGCTATGAGAAATTTGGTCACAGCATTGACTTTAATGACTCTAAACAAGGAATCATAGCTCAAGACCAGCATTACTTTATCAAAAAGTCAAAGACAGGCTGGAGTCTCAATGCTGGAAAGAGTAAAAGCCTTTAAGTTATAAATTGCTGCTTGCACACACAACCAGCAACATCGACCTGAAGGGTGGAGCCAAAATGGACTTCTGAAGCAATTGTGTAGAAGCTGTCATGAGGATGAGTGTGCTTTGCTCAAACTTTCTACAGAGATGAATTAAAACATCTGAATTTTTAACGGGATGCAACTTAGTGCTTAAATACAGAGCTAATTTGAAAGGACACAAACATAAAAGTAGCTTTAGAGACAGACTTAAGCTTTTGGAATTTGGCAAAAAAGCATTTGCCACATAAGACTGCAAACAAGGACTGCAAACACCTTCCCAGTCTTTAGCATAGTACACGTACAGCAAGAGGAGCACAACCAGGAGATTGATACCAAAAACAGACCTCCATGAAAGGGCTGTTAAAATAATAGAATAACAAAGTTTTGTGAAGCAAATTTATTTGTAAGGAATGAATGCCATCATTGAAACACACCAAAACAGCAACAACCAACCATAAGAACCCTGATATGATATTCACCAGAAATAAACTTTCTCAAGTGTTGTTCCTTTTAGCTCCTCACATTCCCACAACTTCATTACAGCACCTCCCTGTCCCCTCCTACAACACTGGCTCACTGACCTGAGCCAGGCAGAGCAGAACTGAACACAGCTGAGTGCCCTCTCATTTGGTACCTACCACCAAAATCTGGCACTACTCACTACCTACCTCCCCCTTCACCCCTGCAAAATTTTACCCAAGACTAAATCCTATTTGGGATTCAGCTGAAGGTGGTTATTTCCTTCAAAAATGATCAGTGGAAAAAGGACAGAGAACAGCTAGTAAAGATAACTGGAAGCAAAGTTTAGGAATTGCAGGCTGAAAACGCTTTACATCACTCCAGTCAGCCATCCTTCAGCAGCAGCTGCACTGCAAACAGGAGTGCAGATCACAGGCTCTGTGTAGATAAGAACCTGTTCTCACATGATGAGAAGTAGGTCACAGAGGGCTGATTTGGCCAGCTAAAAATGTCTGTAGAGCTGCTCCAAATTCTCTAAAACCTCACAAGGCACCACAGAGCAGTGCACAGCTCCCTGCTCGTCCTGCCTGTCCTGGGCTGGGAGCAGGACAGCAAACGTAAGTGAGATGGCATAAGGACAAAGTACAGGCATAGTTCTCATTGTCTTGTCGTTTGAAATTAATGGAATTCCAAGGTGTGAAACTGCAAATTATTCCTACATCTTGCATCCAAAATACAAATATGTAGAGGTCTCAGATTTTCTGTTTCTGTTGGAGGGGTTCTAAGCTTCACAAAGCACTGCACTGCCACTGCCCTCTGTATAGCAGAGCACACTCATCCACCCAGAATTACATCTGAAGAATTTTGTCCTGTTATTTTCTTCACATGAACAGGGAGGAGAGAAAAACAGGAAAATTGGACTTCCCTCTCTCCTCCTATTCCCTGCAAGCCACTTATCTTTCTCTCAAGACCTGAGAAAAATTACCTGCTATATTTCTATGTTCCTGCTAGTAATGAGTAGTTTCCTGTTGTAGAGTCAGGGCTGCTCAGGATTTCTACTGTAATGACATAAAAAAGCTCAAATAAACTCTAAGCCAGTACATCAACAGAGTTTTATTACACCTTGCAAACAACCTCTTTTTTTTTACTTTTGGCTTTTTGCATCAAAAAAAAAATCGTTAAACACGGCTGTTTCTTCAAATACAGTTTTCTCCTGGTTGTTTTTTTTGTTGGTGGTGGGTTTTGGTTTTTTGTTGTTTTTGTTTTCTTTTCATTTTTTTTTTCCCATGGAAGCCTCAGTACAGAAGACAGAAACCAAAAGGATCACACAGGGTTAATAATTTTGTACCAGAGAACTTGCAAATTACAACAGATATTGCTTAACAGTTATGATTTTCATGATTTCTAAAGTGTAAAAGCTTGTGATACCACTGTAATAATTGACTGATGGCATTACTGACATTCAGCAGGTGTAACTGCCCAGAGGAGGACCCCAAACAACATTCCTGCATACAAATAATAAAGTCATACTTTGTGGTGAATGCTTTCATCTCTCTCTTTTGTCTGACACAAGTTAACACGGTACAATTTGAATCTGTCCTACAATTTGAACCTTCCCCCTCCCTCCCCAAGTGACACTTTTTTCTCTTCTGCATTTTTTCAGTCAATGAAGTTGTCAGATTAAGAAATTCCCTCTTTGTTCCCACAAAACACAATTCCAGCCTTCCCCACCAGCAGGAATCTGTAGCCTCCACCCCACCATCAGTTTTTCCTCTACAGTTTCCAGCCCACCTATCCAGGCTGGCGTGGATTATTCCTCACAAACTCATCCAGCTCCTCCAACCTCAGCACCTGCTGGTGCTGCTGCTGTGCCTGCAGGCCCAGAACGCAGTCCCTCCACTGAATGCTGACATTTCTGTGGCACATGGCACTTTGCATCATGCATTAACATCAGCTACTCGAGATTTCCTCCCTTCCCCAGCAGCTGCTTTATGTGCAGTGACGTTCTACTTGAAGCCTGCTCCAGGGGGATGAATACTACGGGATGGATTTCTAAAGACAAGTTTTGGAAGTAGGTCAAAGGCAGGCACCAGCTCTCACCTTCTGCAGGCAATGCTGCTCCTGGAGGCACTGAGACCTGCAGAGGAGCTCCCAGCAGGTACACAGCGTTTGCAACAAAGGTGTTATGGACAAGTCACAGCAAAAAAACAACCCTGATCCCAGGGTATGCACATAAAAACCATCAAACAGAAAGTTAAACAGGCACTGTTCTCCTTTCCTGCCATCACTGCTGGCAGCAGAGCTCGCTCCACCTTTGGGGATACTGACAGCCACAGCTCCCAGCCTCCCTCTTCCTTGAGCCTCATTAAGCTCCTCAGATGGCACAGTGACACAGGGGAGGGACAGGAGCAGGAGCACCATTGATGTTGCATGTGCTTGAAGTAAAATTTTCATGAGAAAACACACAGTTTTCTCCCTGACAGTTGTAAAGGCCCACAGGGAACATTTAGCTGTCATAGAAGCTGCTCCTTTCATCAAAAACAGGCTTCAGTGTGCATTTCCTTCCCTCCACCCAGCATGGGAGAGCACAAACAGGAGCAAAACCTGCTCCTGGGACAGCCACGCAACCCAAAGGGAAGAATTTGCACAGAGTTCCTGGCAGTCACATCCATCCAGCCTGCAAAAACAGAGAAGATGTAGACCAATTCCCCAATAGCTTGATACTAACCTACATTTTGAATACTCTGTTGTGGCACTGGGTATCTTGTGATCAGAATTAATTACAAGGCAAAGGAAGCAAAAGGCAGCAAAAATATGTCTCCAACATAACACTCTGGGGGTCGCAAAGATTCAAGAGACTCATTTGCACATTGGGAAAGACAAACTCACCTTAGTTCTAGGAATGGGAAGATGTGTTCTGTCCCAGATGAGGACCTGGGATAAGAACAGCAAACAGTTCTCTGGAGAGCAAAGGATTTTGTTGACAAGCCTAGTTTAAGACACCAGACTGAGACAAAGCAGCTGAGGCCACCCTGCCAGGCTACTGTCCTGTAAACCTTATAGACATGTGTAATTTGTGGGCAAGCAATTTTCTTAATCTTTTACCTCCTATATCACAAGGTGCCCCAACCTGTTATTTTTTTTTAGTACCCCTCGTAAGTCTGTCTACATATCCATCACACCTACACAAAGGCAGGCACCAAACCTCAACTGATCCACCAAAGCCACATGTGTTACCCAGGACCCAGATTGAAAAGCAAGAAAATTCTTAGATGCCACCACAACAGATCTACACACCTGCTCTGTCAGTTGTGAAAAAACATCTCACCCTCCTGCCAGAACAATGTCACTCACTGCAGCCCCATGAAAATTGTGCATATGGGGTGGCAGCAGGATACACGTTTGGATTTTGCTGTCTGCTGCCAGCAAAGGGCACATGTACCTCAGCAGGTATTGTGAAAGCAGCTAGAAAGGAAGAAGAGCACATTTCCTCACTATTGATGTATTTGTGTTTTCAACCTTGTGGGTGGGTGAGGCAAGTTCTCATGTAACCATAGCTGTTCCTAAACAAAGAGCATTTCTGTAAACTCCAAGAATCTATTACAAAGCACAGAAAAATATTTTTACACACAGAGTCTAATAGCATGTTTTGTCAATTAGCTCAGTCACGGTTCAAAGGAGCCACCATCCTACCCTCTTCCCCTTCTTTCCTCCCTTGAAACAGAAAAAGCAGCAGTTTTGGAAGTAGTTCTTAAACACAATTAGCATTTATTATAACTTCCCAGGTACAACCTACGCTTATCTCCCAACTGCACGAAGAGAGATCTCTTTGAGGGGTTATGATAAAAGTAGTTATTTCACAGCTGATCTCCACACACTGTTTTAACAAGCCTGCCCATTTCTAGAAAATCCTGTCACCCTATAATCTTCAGAAAGATTAAAGGTACATAACACAGCTTTAAAAACCCACATTGCTTAAGGTCTCTTATTACTCAGGTTTTCCCTAAACTCACTGTTCATTATTTCTTGGCCAGGAATTGAAATGAATTTCCTGTAATTCCACCAAGATGTCACTTTTAACAGGCAGGAATGGCTGCACTTCCCAGCTGCCAGAGGATCAAAGAGCACACCAGACACATTATGTGAAGGAAAAGGAGAAAACAGAGCTGAATACCTTCCATCTCCTGAAGCAGCCTGAAGTGTTCTACCTTTAGCTCTAAATTTTCTGCATCTATCCCTTCTCTGCCCTGAGAAGGCATGGAGAGCTCTACAATCCTGAGAATAAGGCTGTTCATCTTTAACCTGAAATCAAAGCCCCAGGTACCCCACAGCCTGCTGTATGTCCCCCAGAAAAGTGAGAGACTGAGCAGTGCTGAAGTAATTACAGGAAAATAACGTGTTCCCATTTCTTCCCTACTCTTTGTAAAGTTGTAACCTCTGCCTGAATCGCTATTTTCTCTCATCTCCCCCTCACCCTCTCACTGTGGTTTAGTGAAGTGGCAGCCAAAAGCAAAGGTTGTTCCTAGGTAGGAACATGAAATTTAATTAAGTGCTCCCTCTCCTGTGAGGATGAGGTGGAGAGAGCCAGAATCAGAAGGCACAAGCTCGTTCTGGAAGGAACCCAAGAAAATTAAACTGCAATGAGTAAGAGAGAAATGTTTATTCATGAAACCTGTGCTAGTGCTGGAACAGGAGAGATGTTTCCAATGTCCCCACTATTTGCAGGGCATTCTCCCTCATTTGTATTTGGTTGAACTCCTCCGTTACATTTTGGAAATCCAGCTCTGGATAACAGTGAGACAAGTCCATCAGTCATCCCAGCCTCACTTACAGCTCCTTAGAGCTAAATTACCTTCTTATTTTAACTCACAGATGGACACACCACACTGACAGGAACCAGTTCTGTATGCTGGTGTTGTTTGAGATTTTTTCTTTGGAGGGCAAGTGGTTACAGCATCTCACCTACAGGAGGAAAGTATTCCCAAAATTCATTGCCTAATGATGTATCACCCCTCGTTCAGATGACTCACAGTATAGCAAAAATTATTCCATCTTCTGGGCAACTTTAACAGCCATGGAACCATGAGGAAATCTTGCAATTCTTTGAAGCAAACTTTCAGGGCACAGAAAAGGGAAAGCAGTGAGAAACTGAAATAACTGAGTTACAAATTCTTCAATAACTTCATGCACAATCAGGAAGACTAAAAAAGGTTAAATTGGTCTGTGTTCCTTTAGTGACCTCAAAAACATAGGAGGGGCAGATGAAGATCAGACCAGTGGCACAGAAATCGCTAAAAAATGTTTTAAAACCTGTCAAGAAAACCCTGTACTGTATTAAAATAGTAACACCACAGTAGCCAGTAAAAAAAAAAAAAAACACCACTATGTGATAACAGATAAAATGTGGGGGGAAAGAGTTGAATATATCTAAAAATGTCAGATATCTGTAACTTGGCTGCCAGTAACTCTCACAACTGGTGCGTTCATTGGTTCATTGTTTATTTTGAATAAAGCTTAGAGCACTGATGAGAAAGTAGAATATGTACAAAGGTGAACATAGTACCTGTCAAAAACAACCCCAGCTAATTATAGACCAGTTTGGCTTAACTTAAAATTCCTCCTCAGTGCAATAACTCTTATTTACAAACATATTTGTCCGGATGACAAGGAAATGAGTAACAGTCAACACAATTGTCAAGGATCAATCTAATTTTTGTCCATAGCCATGAACAGACTGGATAAAGGAATAACAGAAGTTATCAGGACGCCGTTGAGGTTTTTCTCATTGTTCCACCACAGACTTTTAAACTGTTTCTGAAACTTGCTCATTAGGGAGATGATCCCCTTTTTCAAGATTTTGTAAAAATAGTCATTCCCCAACAATGAATCAAATTCTTAATGAAATATGAGACATATATTACAAACTGTGGCCTAGCACAATGCTGAAGAGTTGGAAATATCTGGAAGCACTTTCCTAAATGTGGAGGACCACAGCAGATGGGAGATGTTTGCAAATCTCTCATTAAAAGGAGAGCCAAGCCATGGGACAAATTGGTATTGGATCCCAGCACTGGAGTTTTTTTTCTCAGAGGGACTGAAATTGCCATGCTGAACTTCCAGCTTTCATTTTCTAATCACTTCAAAATGTTTTATAAGTGCCAATAACATCCCTAGTACACCCTCATACAGATGCTAAATGAGACAAGTGATGGATTTGGATTAATGGTTGCACTTGAGCACTTTAGAGGTCTTTTCCAGCTTAAACAATTCTGTGGTTGCATTAGCCCAAGGTTTTGTCAGCAAAACCAAGCACTGGATCCTCCTGCAACTCTAAGTGCCCAGATTGGGTAAATTTTTGGACTCCTCTAATCTCTGCAGGGTATGGGGAGAAAAGAACATTTCTTTCATTTTTGACAGCACGAGGGTTACAAGTTCCCAGCACAGAGCCTGCATGGCTCTCTCTCCTACTCAGCAGAGAGAAATCACAGGCCCTGCTCATCTGTTCAAGCAGCACATGGCCTCAGCTCTGAGCTGGTTTCAGCCAAGTGCCACGTCCAGCCCCTCAGCTCTCATCCTGTCTTGGTGGCACAGGCAGAGACAACATCCAGAAGGATCATAATCAAATGATCTCTGCCTGAAAGAGCTCAGCTCCCAGCACTGGGGACTCTGCCCTGCCCCTTCACCCAGCCAAGCCCTCCAGGTCTAGCAGAAGCAAACCCTGCTTCCACACCGTGGTGAACAGGCAGATGCACCTACTGAAAGGGATCATTTGTGGGTGGGCACTTCCCTGAGTATGACCCCAGAACATATAAACTGCTCAAAACTGCAACTGTGCTGAGAGATGAAAGTTTTCCACAAGGAGTTCAATAAAGACCCATTACATTTGCTTGTAAAGCACATCTATATTTAGGTAGCTTGACGCTCTGAGATTTGGCTTTTTCTTTCCATCAGATTTGAACACAATTTACATCTAAGCTGCTACCAAACACCTTAGAGCTCAAATTTCTTTGTTTCCTCCACACCTTGGCCTCTGCCTCCAGAACCTAGCTAGGAGCAGAAATAGATATGTACAAATTCACCACTTAGGGCTGTTCAGAGCATTTTCAATCCTGCCACAACAGCCTGCTATCCAGTGACCCTTCTAGACTAAGCCTGCAAAGATCTGGGTAGGCATTAGCAATTCATACACTTCACTAAAAATCAGTATTTCTTAATTTCACCTGTCTCTCCAAAACCACTTTACACAGGATAGCATATGGGAGGTGGCAAGTCTGTGTTACCAACAACACTCAGCGTTTCCTAAATGTTACAAACACCAGTTCAGGCTTTACAGTTCACGTGTTCATGCTACTGAACATTGTGCTGGGAGGAAAACAAACCATTTTCAATCTCTACTTGTTTTATCCTATGTTCTTTCATCAGCAAGAAAACAGTATATTGTCTTGTACCAAACCAGCTTTTCTTTAGTGACTATTTTACATCTCATTTCTTGCTGTCAGTGCAAAAAAGACACAGTAAGAAAGAACATTCTTTCACCTGGTTCCCCTCATTCAACAACATATTCAGCAGCAGGGAAGTCATGTAGAGGACAGAATACTACAATTATAGCATAAATACTATACAGGTCCTTACCAATGTGTGACAAATCAAGAAACCTTGAAGTCCTTTGGTGGTACAACTTCACAGGCTTGATTTTACAGGATAAAAAACCATCCCCTTTTCTCCACTTCTGTGCTAAAAGCAAACATCAAGACAAGGCTGTGATGCTGACAACACCAACCCAACCTGAGAGCAGCCAGTGTCAGCACCACTGCAACCTCTGAGCAATGCCAAAGTCATGGAAAATTTCCCTCTCCCCCTGGTGCAACATCTCACTGGCTGCCTACACAAGCAGGGCTAAGAAAATCTTGCACTTTTCCTTCCCCAAGAGGGGTCATATAGAAAGAGCATACCACAGTTCTGACTTCACTTGCTCAGACTGTTGACTCCAAAGCAATTCATGGATCTAATTAAAGTCAAATTTTTACACTTCTTAGCATCCAAAGAATGTGTGCTGGGTATCACTTCAGCTTATTAGAAACAATGTGGGTCACTGAAACCATCTGGACACAAGGTGACTGAACTTGCAACCACAGTGACCACATTTAATCTGAAGGAGAAGCTGAAGCTTCTTAAAATACCACAACACCACAAGACTATGTAAATGGAAGACAAGTTGTGGCTTTCTGAATGTTTACCTTGTACTCTAAAACTGGAGTCCTGATAACAATTTCCACCTTTGGACTAAAAACAGACAACACTAACTGTGAGCTGCACTGCCCCATGGGATGCAGTGGCAGAGCATCCCTGGCAAGGAGCATCCTACAGACCTGAGGCCAAATCCTTCTGTGAGGACTGTAGCCGGCAAAACTGTAAGCTTTGGCCAACACCTGTTTCCTTAGATTTGCTGTGGGAGAGTTTGCCAGCCTACAAAAACCTCTGGTTGCCATAGAAACAGAAATACCATAGTAAGGCAAAAGGAAGAAAAATTCAATTGTCAGCACAGGGAGATTGATGGTTTAGGTTCCCCCCCCACCACGTGTAAAACCAAGACAGGGCTTTGTGTCATTTACTCCCAACCTAAATTCCTTCCCACTGGTTTCATCTGGTATTTATGAGGGCTCTGATCTGGTAACCTCCTCCTTGCAACAGCACCAGCCTCCCTTTGCTGCAGCAACAATCAGCCCAAGCACAGCAGCAAGGGGGAGGGAGCCTGTGTCACACACATCTCCCTCTACACCATCACATAGGCAAATCCTAAGGGAGGGGGGGGAAAAAAGGATAAAAGCCATAATTATTTTTTTTATTCCCTTTGGGCAACGCTCCTTGAAGAGCAATGTCTGCACTGAGCTCTTTGCTGTGCAGGCGGTGTCGGCGCACAGCGCCCAGCCCCAGGCTCCTCCCTGACACACGGGGGCTGTCAGTCACTCACATTGCCTATTAATTGCCTATTATTAAAGCCTCACCAACTTGATGATCAATTAATTGGTGTACTGAGGTAAACTAAGAGCAGCAGGTTGGGTTGGAACAATGGAGCAGCTTGTCCAGAGCTCGGGCTCTAACTGGAGGTGGCTGCAGAGGAAGGTGTGAGCAACCAGCAAAAAGATCTTTCTAGGCAGTAACAAGGCTCCTGGGGAGGAAGGCAGTGCCTAACCCCAGGCAACGAGTGCTTGGCTCATGTCTTAAAGCAGGCAGCTTTATCTCTCTTCTAAAACTTCATCCTACATAATTTAACTGTGGATTTTCAAGTAAATGTCTAATCTTCTGCCAAGCCCGCTAAGTTATTTTCCTGAAATGCCTCGAGACAGAATGGCACAAGGAAAATGTGTGCTCCTTTTAATTCAGTTTTAAATACATTACCTTCCAAATTTCTTGGATGTCCCTTTGTTCCCACATTACCAGAGTGGCAAATAGCTGCTAAAAGAAACTGCACAGATGTTGCATTCTCTCTGATGGATTTTTGTGCATTATAAGATGCAAAAATTAAAGATTACTGACTTGTATTTTCATTCTGGATTAGTTAATCAATGAAATGCACAGTAAGAAAAAAAGGCACAGAAGAAATTAGCTTGGCAAGGAGAACCAGGGGAGAGAGGATGCTTGGTGAACACAAGGAGCACAGGGAAGTAGACAGGGAGACCAGAGTGCAGGAAGGGTGAGATCCTGAGGAGAAGTGGATGTGGCAGGACACTTGCAAATCATAAAATGACATTGAGAAAAAATTCGTGTGCTGAGGCTGGGAACAGCATCCAAAGATGATGAACAGGCAGTAAAACTAAATGAATACAAATATCTGCAGTATACAAGCAGAAATCTTTGGTTATGACACCACTGTAATAAAAGGGATCAGAGAGGTAAGATACTTTTATTGTTAGGAGCTTGAAAAATTCCACTATCATCTCTAGAAGAAAAATCCTTGGATTTTTCCCCTTTATTTAGGTAACAGCAAACAACCAAGTTACAATGATTGTCCAACACCTGATCTGTGCAAAATTACTCTCAGAATCAAAACTGCAAACCCAAGCTGTTTCTCAATAAAATGTTACTTGAGATAACTTCCAAGATGATATTGCATATAAAATTCCTTTCTAGACAGGCATAAAATGCTTGTGCATCTCCAGAATGTTTTAAAAAGCAAAACCAATGTGAACCAAATGTATTGTATCACAATACATTTAGCCCATACAATAGCCCTTTTGACCTGATGCAAAATTAATTGACATCAACAACAGAATTTGTAACAAAGTTCAAGACAGGATGCCTGACATCCCTTTGCATTGGACTTGGTTTCTGGAAGTCTAAGCAAAGGTCAATAAAGTTTCAAATACTCATATTTTGAAGTATTTGTAAATCTGTTCCTTACAGCTTTAAACAAGTAACTTTGCAACCCCATTCCCCCATCTACAACATTGGAAGATTTTTTCCACACTTTTCTGAAAAAATAAAAAGGGGTTTGGCAAAGAACATGTTCAAGGCACAATTTCAATATGAATGTGCTTTGTGCTGCTAATTTATTCCATTCAAAAATGGACCAGTCCCCAAAAAATCCTGCAGAAAACCTGCCCTCTGGTCCTGTCCATTCAAACACTTTCACCTCAGGGTTTGTTGTTTCATTTGTGCACTGTGACTTTCCCAAGTTCTGCAAAATTCATGGACTTCAACTAATTTAGTTTAAAAAGTAATTTCTGAAAATTAAAGTGTGTAGTGTTCTGGACTTTTAGGAAAAAAACAAAGCATGTTTCCTGTTAAAAGGAAAACTAGAATTAACTCCTGGGAATACTAAAAGGTTCTTAGTTTCTCTGCTGACACTTAAGACAGCAGCAGAGAAATGATGGACATGGGAGAGCACAACAATCTGCTCCATGGAGAAGGCATCCAGCTCCAGAATTCCCTGGAATTCTCTGGAACTTCAAGAAAAAACATCAACTTTTCTGAAATTCCTACATGCATACAAGGCTTAGAGGAAAATGGAAAAGTTATCATCACTTCCAGAGTTTTACAGAAGTTGCTAATTTCCTTTTTCTGTGATTCCTCCCAAGTGAAGGGGGAGGAAAACCCCTGCCACTTGGCATTAATGGAGTGTTCACAGACTTTTGCCTGAAGGAAGAGCTTTTAAGCAAGTAAAACCAGAATTCAGCAGAAAAAGCATCCCCCTTTACCTCAATTAGGAGATGAAAGGGGCCCCCTCAGGCCCCAAAAAACCTGAAAGGACAGGGCAGCAAGAGCAGCAGGGGCAAGAGAGATCTATGATTTTACTTTAAATATTACAACTACAATCTGGAAGAAAAGTTTTCCGTTTGCTGGACTTGAAATATGATTAAGGGCATGTTTTTCAGCTCAGTAACATCAGTGCAAATCAGATTAGAGCCACTCTGCTGACATTAATTGACTTGCACACTCATTCATCCCTGCATGGTAAGAACATCACCAGTTTTGGGTTCTCAGACAGCCCTCACTAGTGTTGTGTTTCCAGCAGAGAATTAAGTGTCATGAGGAATATCTGTCACTTGAGCTGTTTTTTCATCTCCTTGGAGTGCACTATGCCCATGACACTGTTCTGCTTTCATATAAAGTATCAGGTTAAGAGCCAGAGCACTGAAGGAAACCAACATATTTTAATGTGAGAGCACTAAGGTAAAAGTTTAGAAGCCTCATTGCTCAATTTAACTCAAGTTCAGCATTGAGGAGCTCACCAAGAACAGCCTCCAGTGGCTCAGGATGGCAAAGGGCTCTTGCTGGAGTTTAGATCTGCAGATCATGCCCAGCACTCAAGCAAGAAAAAAACAGTGAGTGAAAGTAACTATAAACAGGATGGATATCTCACGGAAATACACAATGCCTTCTGAGTTTTAAACTCACAGAATGTCTAATTTAAGTGATTTGCAATAAATTGTTCCTGCAAGAACAGGTCTAGGAAAGGAAGACATAATTTAAGTCAAATACAAAAGGTATGAAAATTAACATACAAGTTGCTGATGTGTGCAATCTCTTGAGAAAGAACAAGGAGGGTAAGTAAAACCCCCAAGTTCTCTAGTTCATGGTAAGGATACAACTTTTTTGTTTCCTGTGTATAAGTAAAAGGCTGGAACAAACCCTCCATTCCCTGCTCCACTTACCAGGAGAGTTGCCATCCATCCAAGCCTCCTGCAAGTTGTCTGGTGCAGAGTGAAGACAACACTGACTTTCACAGGTGACATTTTATTCATTAATGTTTCTCCACATCCACCTGTCCTTTGTCAGGCTCCTCTCCCCACAGCACAAAGGCACAGCAGAACTCCCTGCAGATCTTTTCTCTCCATGCTCATTCAGTGCCACACGAACACTCCCTGCCTCCTGCTTCCTCCTGACCACCTCATGAACAGTGGGGCTTTGTCATGGGTGCCCTGTCTGCCACTTGAAAAAAATCATCTAAGGGAAATCATAAGTGCTAACAGTTAGTGAAAAATCATTTTCCCTTTCTCAGCCATTGGCCTGACCCCAGTTCTGTGTCAGCAGACACAAGGAAATCCTCTCTAGCTGTGATGACTTAGATCTGCTTTTGGATACTGCCAAAGGTTCAGACTTGTAACTCAAAGAGTTGCAAAGCAAACAACAAAGCAAACACACTTAAGGGAACCAAACTTACCAACATGGGCTGAGAAATACAAGAACAAACACAGTCCAAGTTCTGAAACTCACAAACTACCCAAGAAACAGAAGGCAACAACTTTATTCATATACAAACTTCTCTCAGCTGATGCTCCACACATCAAATAATATCAAAGTATTTAATTAATGCCTGAAGCCTCTTCTACTGCTAAGGTGCTGACAGCTCCAAGCAACATGAGTGGGAGAGCCTTAGTGCCTGCCCATAGGAAATATTTTGTCTTTCTGAAGCTGAAATTTTGAGCTTGACCTCAAAGTTATATTGAGCTGTTCAAAGGAGGTAATAGGAATTATGTTTAAAAAAAGAAAAAATGAAGATAAAAGATTAGTCCTCCCACTCCACGCAGACATTAGTAATTCCTTTTGAAACCACTTTAGAAACACCAAGCTCTAAAGAATAGCCATAAGCCCATTTTTAACTTTAATACCCTTATTTGTGCATTGGAATCAGGGAGCCAAGCAACTCATTGCCCAACACATCTTCAATAGCAAACATACTCTGCAAGAAGGTGCTATGCAATGTTTACTCCTAACTATTAAATATTGCATCTTTAACCGAATCTGGTTTCAAAATCTGTTGAAAAGTTTGTAAATTAACTTTGTCTTCCATTTTCCTGTCACTGGAGTGCCAATATTCAAAAAGAGATGAATTTGCTTAGTAATGCAGAAGTGCTACTTCTGTAAAGAAGAGAAAATACTTCAGAAAATACTTGACTCTAGGTCAGTCCATTTCAAAGAATAATCAGATGAATTTGTCAGAGCAAGAGTGAAAGGTGGAAATATTCACTCAAAACAATCCCTCCACTCCCATGGATATGATGCAGTAAGGACATCTCCAATTCAGTATCGCCACAAAGACAAAGGAATAATAAAATTCCCATTGCAAAAAGTCCAGAATTTACTTTTTCTATTTTACCCCAGTTTGGAAAAGGGTGATGTGGTTAAAGTACTTCTAATGCTTACATTTTTTATTCAAGCTTCTTTTTCCAAACAGAGTCATTTAGTAGATTTTCTGCTTTAGGTAAAATAAACTGAAAAGACCTGTTAGTTCTTCTGCTGGGCAAAGAATGGAAAAAGGCAAAGAAAGTGGCTGAAGCCAGTAAGTCTTCATCCAAATGTAGTTCAGCAGCCAGTAAAGGAAGTTTACTGAACTCCTAGACATGGTATCACATTAAGTTTGTTCACACAGATTTCATGTTTCAAGTTCCTAAAAATGCACAAAATCTTCTGCGTTGGCTATAACAAAAAACACACTCAGAATTTAGATTTTTTTACGTAACTAATTATAGAAAACTAAACTGCTATCATCCATAAGCCTGTCTTTCGTCCCAAATTCTGACAGTGGTTTTCCTTTAATTGATTTATAAAGTTTAAAGCCAGCAGACATCTCAGCATCAGAGAGGCTGCAAGGTGCAGTGAGGTTTGTTCTCCAAATCCTGAGCTCCTGCATTTCCTAATGTCCCTTCAGGACAGGAATACACCCTGGAAATGCCACACAAGACATGTTCTCTAGAACTGAGTCCAAGTGCTCTCTCTAGAGCTGTCACACAGCTAAAACACTCAGACACAACCAAGAAATGCACAGCACTGAGTACACCCAGAAAGAACACACTGACAAACAGGACACCTCTACAACAGCACAGGAATGAGCTGCACAATTAAAGAGAGTAAGACTGATGTTGTGCAGGATGATATGGCTAATTAGGCTGCTTTAAAAAAACACATACTAATTGCCACCTTAATTAGGCACAAGGAAAAATCACTTGAGAGGTGCTTCTTTGTATTTGAGTCTCACTGCATTTCCAAGGAGGCAAATATTTGCCCTATCCCAAAAGGGAGGCCACAGTGAGATGTAATAAAGCACAGGGACTTAATAATGTGAGGTATTTACAGAACAGCAGACAGAAAATATTGACTTGGCAGCACAGAGGGAACATCACTGGAATGGTCCTCAGGTCAAAGCTACTGTGGCAATGGCTGAAAAAACAACCAATTGATGCTGGGGTCCTGGGAAAAGGCAGGAAATTAAAAAAAGGGAGATGCTGTGTCAACATTTACTGTTATTTTTAATACACAATTGAGATTATGAATTCCAATAAACCCAACAGCAGACAATGAACACAATGCAAACTCTGCTTTACTTCTTTGTTGATAATGGAATATTTGCAAGAAGGGAACTAAGTTCATCAGATCAAACCACCATGTGAGGCAAGATTTTGAGTTTCAGAAATAGCAGTAGCTCTCAGTCCCCAGACCTTGGATTTCAAGAGTATGAGTTACAGAAGTGGTGCCAGGCCAGAGGAAGTGTTTCCCACAGCTGGGTGACAGCCCTTGGAAAGGGGGACACTCCAGGGGAGCTCCCAAGTCTCCTTTCACAAGGATGAGTTCTCTCCCTTTTGGAGACACATGGAAAGACATTAACCACCTCTCATGTTTTCCTGGTTAGTTTTGGGCAAATGAGCACCTTGAAAAAACACATTCAATTTCAATATTTAAAGTGTTAGAGACTTCTCAGTGCATAGAAACTATACCCAGAGGACAACACTCTACTTTTTCTACAGCAGCACAAATCCAAGAGCCTTCATTTATATTTTTTTAAGCAGTGATTCTATCTCTGTACTGACAGCAGGAGGAACTTGACCTGTTGGTAGCAACAGAATGTCTCTACCCTGACATTCCTCCCTCCAGGACAACACAAAAGCAGGTACTGATCATTATATGCTTTTGCATATCATTAATATTCACAGGCTCTCTCACCATGAGTTACACTGTGGGACACTGATCCTCCTGACCCTGTATCACACACAGCAAAACTTACTTTTATGAATTCCCACCACATGGAAACCAACCACTGTTACAGAGGGGTGCTTATCCAGAGTTACAATCCTCACCTGAGAGGAAAGGTATCTTGCTTGTTAAGGAG
The DNA here is from genome assembly GCA_013398175.1 of Climacteris rufus. Classification (NCBI taxonomy): domain Eukaryota; kingdom Metazoa; phylum Chordata; class Aves; order Passeriformes; family Climacteridae; genus Climacteris; species Climacteris rufus. The sequence continues at coordinate 767,769 of VZRZ01001925.1, read as the reverse complement.
TATGAAATTACCTAAAGGTTGAGTAAAAGTCTTATGATTGATTTCTGGAGCAGAAATGAGCCTGAGTTATTAACTACATATTTACCAATGAAAGGGCAAAACCCCTCTGTTCTTCATCAGGCACAGCTGCCCCTGTCTAGATGCTCATCTCAACACTTGAAGGCACCTATTTAGTGAATCAATACTGGTTTATGTGTCTCCAAAGCACGTCTGGCCTTTAAATGTTAATTTTTCCTTCAGTGTCTGCACATCAGCTCTGTGAGGCTGCTGCCTGATGTGTCTGCTGGGTCCAATCTCGTTAAGCGTTTGCATTCTAGGCTGTTTCACAAAGTATAAAATAATCCACTTTGGCAGCCTTACTTAAAATTTATGGGGTGGCAGCTGCAATCTTAAGTCTTGTGTTAATAAAAAGGCACATAAATTTTGTTCCTGATCAGTAGCGGAGTTCAACAATAGATAACTTCAGCTTTATTTGAAAGCCTGATGAAGGCTCTGTGCTTACCCACAATGAAAGGTAAACTGGAATTCACACAAAGCCAGAGGGAAACACAGATTTGGAAAGTAAAGTGCTAGCAAGCCCCACTCTCTAGCTCATAAAAAGCCCCAACAGGTGAATCCAAACAATGTGAAGAGCCTGGATGTCGTAGTAAAAGAAACCAACTTTGCTCCTCCTGGCAAGGAGAGTTTCCAGTTTTCATCCCACCCTTGCAGGATTTCAGCTGCCCAAAATCCCAGGAAGAAGCAAGAAGAGGGAGAGCTGGCAGGAGCACCCTTCTGAAGTGGTGATAACAGCCCATAGATTTGCTGCTCAGCTGTGATGCTGCCTTTTCTAAATGCTTGACTTCTCAGACTTAATGTGGTGTGAAAGCTGGGTTTGCACGAAATAGATAAACATAATTATCTCGTGCTCATATGGAGCATTATTTAAAAAGTTTCCATATTCACAATTCACCAGGATAAAGAGGATTTGGGGTGATCAGGAGTCCAGCAGAGTGAAAATGTAGGAATTAAGTAAAAATCTGGAGTGTGGATTCACCCAAAAGAACATTTTAAAGACGACTAGCAAGGTATTATGGTTTGCTAGGAAAAAGCTTAGGAACCTGAGAGAGAACTGGAAAACAGCCCTTGATCCCAGAGCATGATGAAGTTCCTCAATCCAGGGAAATTTCCTGCACCAGGCAGGGCAGGGCTGTGCCCAGCACAAGAATCCTGAGTTCCCTGCTCATTCTTGACCTTCTCCCACTCACACTTCACAACCACAGAGCCAGAAACACTCCTCTCCTTTCCTCTCAGTCACACTCAAGACAAGGAAATGGAAGTTTCTGCATGGTTTGTATTACATCTATTTCAGTTTTATATGTACCAAGTTACTTCAGTAAATCAATTTTAATGTACAAAAATCTTATAAACTTATTTTCTCCTTCTGCAGACAGTAAGTTTAACTGCTTCGTGTATTTAATCATCCTGAAACACCATTTTTTCCCAATTTCAGTAAAAATGCACATAGACAAATCAAAAGTAACAACCAAACCTAATGAAAATAACACTCAGTTCACCCAATGACAGAAACATACAGAAAACCAAGAACCCATATCCACATCCATCTGTAAACCTGCTCAAATAAGTGTTTACAGCTACACCTTGCAGCTTTAGCACTAAAAAACTCAACTCTGAGAATATACCCTGCATTAAGCTTTGAATGGATTTATCATCCACTGAGAATCTTACCTGGGAAAATAACCAGGCAGAAAAGCAAAATAAGACTATCTCCTGCTTGCCAATTTTACAATCATCATTAGAAACTGAAATGTTAAATTAAAACCTCGAGAAAGAAGCACTCCCAAGCTGCTGGAGCACAAGAGATGTCAGGGCTCAAGAGCAGCCAGAAGTTTTTTTTATGGCCAACCTTTGCAGCGTGGATCTGGCCAAGTGCTGCTCATGAGCTCACATTTGCTCCAAAGGGTGCCAGGGAGCCTTTCACCACTGGCCTTGCCAGAAGCAGATTGAGGGCACCATGAGGATACTTCTGAAACACTTAACCTCCACTAACTCTTCCCCTGGGTGCTATGGCTGTAGCCACCATTCGTGTTACAGCTTTAGCCTAATTTCTACTCTCTGTTCCACAGCCTGTTGAGGTGGTTATTTCAGCTTTGACTCAAAAAGAGCAATAATAAAATGCTACTACTGCCTCGTTTGAAGAATTAAGGAGGTTTTCTTAGCATTTCTTCTAGAGTGGAATAGGTTTAAGCAGTTGGTCATATTCATGCTTTTCTTTCCAAACAGATTTATCCTTTTAGTGTGGATCCAGGTGTTGCCAGGGAAATCGACTGTGATGACATGAGGGAGACAGACACCTGCAGCAGCAACTGGTCCTGGATGATTTCACCAGGGAAGAGCCTTCTGCTCCAGCTGACAACTCTACACTGACAGAGCATGTGTTCCTCAGAAGATGAAATTGCATCACTTTGAGAACTGCTTAAGACCCTACTGGAAAAACCTCAAACTTGAAAAACAAAGAAACATGAAAAATAGAAAACAATTTATCTGCTCCTGTTTGTTCCTCTCGTGTGCCAATCAAAGCATTGCCACCCACATAAACCACTCTTTTTTTTCTGCCTCCCATTGGCAAATAGATGAAGGATATTGATTTGACTGGCAGAGATATAAAAACAGATTCAGCTTCACTGAACTTTAATATAACATAATTTGAAGCTAAACACGTTATAGACTGGTATCCAACAAAACAGCACTCCAAATCTGAAAAAACTAATTCCACTTCAAGAAACATTACAGGATATCAAGAGCAGGAATGGACCAAAATACTTTATTTGAAGGCCAGAGGCAGATCTTCCATGTAAAGGCAAAATACAAGAAGATTTGATATCACACCAATGCCTAGAGAAAAATCCTCTCAGCTCAGAACCAATATTGAGTTTGTTCGACACTCACAATATGTTTGCATAAAAGCCACACTCCTCCTCCATCATCCAAAGACAAGAAATCAATCTCAGGGTATGGGGATAATCACAGTGACTATTCCAATATAGACATAACACAAGTATTAAAAGGAAAGGATCATCTTAATCACTGCTCCTCTAATCCCATCCCTTCCAAAGCCACTGGAAGCACAGTGAGATTGCAGCGATGCAGAACAGAGACTATTAAGTATTCTGTGAAAAAAGGAAATTAATTCAAGCATCCCCTCCCCTCTCAATATCCTCTGTGTCAACTGTAGTTTTCTAAAATTCCCTCTCCCCCAGTGTTTTCTGCTCAAAGCCTCTTGCTCCAGAGGCAAGCTAAAGACAAACCTTGGCTTTTTTTCAAACAAAACTCAGCTTTCAAATGAAAAACAAAATATTGCAGGTGTTGCTGAGCAAACTAAGCAACTGAGGTTATGAGCAGTGAACTGCTTGTGATCAAGTGCTGTTCAAAGGATTAGTTTAAATCTGAGTCCATGATTCCACAGAATTCAGGAACCCAACAATTTTTCCATACACTCTCCCTTCTTGATTATTGTGAAATGAAGAAACATTGTCCCTATTGTGTGAGTGAAAAACTGTCATATAAACACCACAGGACACACTTTTATGTGGAGCAATGTACCTAAAGCTGTAAGATGGCAATTAGCAAGGCTTAAAGCAGCAGCCAGGCATGTAAACTCCTACTGATAACCAGTGGGAACTAATCACTTAACACCTTTTTCAAATTGGCATTATGCTCCTGGATACTCCCAAGCCCTTAACACCAAGGAAATTTTTATCAGGCTTGCACAAAACCTCTAGAGGACAAGAGCTGAAACCAGACACAGCACCTGGGCTCCTGCCCACTTCCACCAGGTCATTTGTCCTTCACTCAGAACACTGGAGAAGGTCAGAGATGAGTGCTGGATCGTAGCCTTGACACCCAGTTGGACAAGGATGACCCAACTCAGCACACACTGGTATCCCTGTACAAATACTCAGAATTTCACGGAATCAGGAATGGTTTGGGTAGGAAGACACCTTTAAGATCATCTGGTTCCAGCCCCACTGTGCCACTGACCTGAAATCTCTAGAGAAGCTAAGCCTGGAGAGAAGTTAATTTGCAAGAAATCCTAGGAATAGCAAAGATACTGGATTTGTCAAGTAGCAAAATTCCAGGACCAGAACCCTTCTCTCATTTCCCTTTCTCAGTTTATTCCTGCACTGATCACAATAGACCCAAATGACCACAACCCCACCCCATACCTGAAAAGAATCTTAACTGGCAAGTAGAGAGCACAGTGCTCACCTCAGGCAGCTTCCACTGCCTTTTAGCAACACTGTCCTTTTAGTTCTTGGATATTCTGACAGCCTGTGCTGTCACCCACAAAAACAACCCCTGGATATCTGATACTTTGCCAAAGCAGAACCAGGCCCCACAGTGGCTCACACAAAACCCAGCAGCTCCATTTGCCCTTGCAGCAGGCACAGGTACCCAGCTCTCATCCCCTCACCCCCTGCTCTCTCCTCCAGGTTTGTTTTCCCAGCAGTCCCACCACTGACAGAGCTCTGGGGCTCACTTGGTTTTTGTCCTGATGAGCTCAGACACTGCTGACATCTCTCAGAACTTCCCCAAAGCCACTGTGCTCTCCCAGGAGCTCTGCTGGCACCATCCTGCCTCCCAGGCTCTTTGGGGCATCTCAGAAGCCCAGGAAGAGACAATGTGCAGCCTCCAGGCATAAATCCTCTATCCTGCCTCCAGGTACAAGTGTCTCTGTAAACAAGCTCTGATTCTGAGTACCACCAAAACTCTTATTTATGAAAAGAAAAATAAAACAGCATGGACATAACTGATGGAAATCTTGGTTCAGAGTAAAAGGTACTATTTTATTTGTTCATTTGTTTGGGCATTTTTAAACCAGTTGTGACTTCAAGCACAAGCTAGTGCACCCTCCAGGTTTTAATTTTTTGTCTTCTAGTATTGAAAACCACTTGAAACATTTGCCCAAACCCAGTTGCTATTTCTGTCCAAGATGCTTTTTTTTCTAGGACAGCACAGAGAATGCAGGAGTCAGAATGCATACAGGGATAGAAAATGAGCAAATGCATGTTTATACTCATACTCCAGAGCTCTATAAATGTGCAGCAAACCTGCCTGCACACCAACATGTTACCTGATTGCTAAAAAAAGTCATCAGATTTTCATGTATGAAAGCTGTACAAAAGTGGAGTGTCCTTTATCATGCAAACTCTCTCACTGGAGGCTTATAAAATCTTGGCAACCTGAGTGGTCCACAGATGTTAAATATGATTAGATCACTTCAGGGAAAGATCATGAAACACTGTTCTGTCAGATTCACAGCTGCTATTCTGTGGAGTCTCAGACAATTTCAAATTAGGAAGAAGGGACACATTTTTTACAGTATACGAGTGATTAACCACTGGTGCAAATGGCAATATCTTGATGTTTGAGATGAAAAGTTTCCAAAAGACACATCAGACAAAACATAATGGAGGTTTGGTAAGAGCTACAGTGCTTTGTTAGGCTCTGAGTGAGGGACAATAAGTGAAAAACTGTACTTTGCCTACCAGAAGATGCAGTACCACTACATGGCCCCTCCTGTGACTGAGTTTTAAGGACTATTCTCACATCTAATTTCACAAAAACTTCTTCCCCTTAGAAAAAACGAGGTCCTAAAGATGTGGCAGGCTATGCCATAATACACTTCACAAGGTTTTCCTTCGGATGGTGACACACTGAAGTGAAGCAGCACAGAACACCCACTGCTGAGAGAACTGAAGCAACAAGCCTTTTCTCAGGGAGCTTATGGATTTTATGTGAGAGGATTTTAAGGCAATAACTTAAGATTTCAAGCCTACAGAGCCACAGAATATTAAAATGGTCTTATTTTAGATAACATAATTCTTTCTTTCTTAACAAGCATTTTCTTAAGATAGTGTAATAATCCATAGTTTGAACTATTGCTTTGTTTCAAGTAAAAGTGATTACTACGGCAAAAGCAAAGAGGATTCTATAAACTGGTTAATCTTTTCTCTCTGCTCTACAACAATTCAAGTGTCCTGAGATGCAAGAACTTCACTCAACTCAAAAGCAAGGAAAAAAAGAGAAATAATTCAATCTCTCAAGTCCAGATTTCACTGCCATCCACACAAGGGTCTCATTTCCAGTTCACTCAGGCTTGAAGGTTTGTATCTCTAACCAGACCACGTTTTCCAGCTGCCTCAAGAAAACCAACTCCAGGCATAATTTTAAAATGGTTTGGGTTGGAAAGGACCTTAAAGGTCACCCCATTCCACCCTCTGCCATGGGCAGGGACACCTTCCACTGTCCCAGGCTGCTCCAAGCCCCATCCAGCCTGGCCTTGGGCACATCCAGGGATGGGGCAGCCACAGCTTCTCTGGGCACCCTGTGCCCTCACAGGGAAGAATTTCTTATTAACTAAACCTCCCCTCCTTCAGAGTTACCATAGGCTCATAAGAACATGTCTGGCAACACTGATCCCTGCAGAAGATACCATAAATTTGAAGGTTTAAACCACAGGAATGAAAAGGTTCAGCTAGAGAAAAATATTTCAGGTTTGCTTCAACAAATAATGCAGAACTTTATTATTATTATTATTGTTAAAACCAGCAAATGGTGATTTTGTTTTGGAAGCTTTTTTTTTTGTTTCTTTAAAAAAAGAAACCTGATTTTGCAATTACCTTCCTACATAATCAGAAAAATCTTGCTAAGTGCACAGCTAAACTATTCTGTTGCTTAGCAGTTTTCATCTTAAAATGAGAAAGTGCCTGAAAGGACTTATGGTCTCCAAAGTAGAGTGCATAATTGCAACATGCTTTCAGAAATAATAATCCCAGTGCTAAGCTTTACAGTTTACAGATCTGTGCAGCTGGATGTTTTCATTGTTCTTATAGGATCTTCATTCTTTTTTTCTTATATTCCTTCTTTTCTTTCACAATAATAAATTAATGTGTCATACACAACAATTCTTAAACCTTGATGCTACATTAAGCTTCACACAGAAGCACAAACATTCCTTAAGCCTCGGGCTCAAAGTCATCCCTGTCTTCAGATGTTCTGGATGCAAATAATACCTTGTAGCTTTGATAAAACTTCAATGCTTAAATCAAAACAAAGAAAATCTTTGTAGCAGTCAAGTTTCAGGTAATTAATCCCTTACTGTTGGGACTATATAGGTGGGTTTTTTTCACCCCATAATACCACAATAAAAACTATCCACAGTAAAAACTCGTTGGCCCTAAATAAACAATAATGAAAAAGTCTGACAATTATTGAATTAGTAATTTATATTTAGGCTAGCTACATGAACAGCTTTTATGGATGCACAGAGAAAGAGAAGGAAGCACATCTGAAAGGGTCTTTTCATAGCCTCAACAGCCCCTTCTCAGCTCATCCTTCATTTCAGTTCTGTCCAGCAAGGCAGGGCTTGCTGCATCAAAACAAATTGTGGAAGATCTAACAATTCTGCCTCTTTCATTACTTCCATATTGGTGATGCTGTAAGGATTTTACAGTTCCAACCACCTTATTTTGTTAAACTTTAAAACTCAATCTCAAAATATCATTATTTTATGGCAGTTTTACTTTGTCTTGCAGTGTCAAATTCTCTATTTTAATCCAAATCTTTTAAACTATATTGACATTCCTTTATGTCATCTAAAACACTCTGATCTGAGTCAGCAGGACTTGAGAAACGTGTGTGTGTTTGACAGGATCAAGTGTTTTGCCTCTTACAGCACTGATCTCCAACCACTACCCTTCTGCAGCTACTCAAATGACCATACTAAACAAAAACCCCCAAATGAATCAGTATTTGAAAGCGAGAAACTCTAACACTAAAGCCAACAATCATTTTTAGCGCAATATTGTCCCCAAAAGTTTTGCTGATTTGAAACAGCAGAAGAGAACCAGATTTTGCATGTGTTTATTCACTTGAATACACAAATCCTGACCCAAAATGCACTCCGTGTGACACAAGCAGAGAAGAGAGGGCTCCAGGAAAACCTCACTGAGGCCTATCAGTACTTCAAGGGAGCTTAGAAAGAGCTGGAGAGTGACATTTTACAGGGACAGACAGTGACAGGACGAGAGTGAATGGTTTAAATGCCAAACAGCAGAGATGTAGGTTAGATATGAGGAGGAAAATCTTCCCTGTGAGGGTGGGCAGGCCCTGGCACAGGGTGCCCAGAGAAGCTGTGGCTGCCCCATCCCTGGAAGTGTCCAAGGCCAGGTTGGATGGGGCTTGGAGCAGCCTGGGACAGTGGGAGGTGTCCCTGCCCATGGCAGGGGGTGGGATGGGATGGGCTTTAAGGTCCCTTCCAACCCATTCCATGATGTTCTGTAGGAACACATTCACAGGGCTCCCCAGAGAGCTGATGCAATCCATCTGTGACCAGTGTTGGGGGTCAGGTACAGCAGGAACTGCAGTGAGAAAGTGAAAAATATAAAATAATAGTAGAAAGGTGAATCCTCAGGAAGAAACTTAACAGAGAACAACTGATAATGTTGCTTCCAAGCTGCACCTCCCAAGTTTAGAATCTTCACTTAAATTGACAGATATCACACCAATTTACCAGATTCTTCATCATAACTTGACTTTATAAAGCAGACAAATAGGCAAAAGCAAGAAAGACTTCTGCAGATCTTCACAAATTCAGAAGGTTGCCCAAGACTACAAATGGAACTGTTATGCACCTAAGTTTTAATTGCTACTGCTATTAAATACAGGGATTACTTGCCTTTTATCTTAGATTTATTCCAGTTACCTTCAGGTTCTCGCCTTTTTCTGAGCAGGACAGATTAGTTTAGTGAGACTTTGGATGAAGCACTCCCTAAATCAAAAAAGATGCAGAAATTGTTATCCACCCTCCCAACTCTTCCCATGATTTATTAAATTGGAGTAAACAAAGAACTGCACCCTGCTACTGATTCAACAAAGGATTAGACACTGACATGGATAATGGAAAACCCTAAATCCATCAGATTGAATTTCAATAAATAAATCAACAAATCCCAAGACAAATTAACCCTCTGCACCTTTCTAGCTGAAGTGGGAGAGAGAACACCCCTAAGAGTTACATCAGGACTTTGTTCTTCCATGCTCCCGTGATGCATCCCACAACACATTCCCAGTGGAAATGGGCAGACAATTGGTACTCATTTAATGAATTATTTCCTGTCAAATCCAAATGCAAAAGTGGTCTCTCAGAGTTCCACTGTATTTTTCCCCCTTAACATGTCCCACATCAGAAAAAAAATAACACTCCAGAGCCGCTGAAGACATAATGTGGAATAGATAAAGGTTTTACTTATTGTGTGAGCACAGTAATGTTTTATCTGATTTATAGATTCTGCTGCACCTCTTGCTACACAAGCCCAAACTGTACAAGTGATAAATTACAGGGATGCATGAAATTACACACTGTCAAGGATTCCAAGGGAAGGTGCAGTATGCAAGATACAGTCAAAACAAGTCAGAAAAAGAAGGTCTTTTTGCATGGCAAGTTCCTGGATGTACAAATTTCACTTGACTGCTGATTTGTGAGTTGGGAAATTTTAGGGAGGGAGAGGAGGAGGAGAGGAAAGGGAATATTCACTCTGAGCTCTGACACCAAACCCACTGTTCAGACAAGCATCAGTAACATCTCAAGCAAAATTATCTCCTGGTTTGCTTCAGCAAATCTCAGCTCCCTTTGCAGGGAGCAGGAACTTAATCCTAAATTACACACACTGGAGAACTGCTGCTCTTGATCAGCCACAGCACCATGCAGTGATCTGCATCCTGCTACTCTTCATCTGCAAGGCAGGCTGCCTACAGAACGTGGCCAATTATTCTCTTTCTTCCCCCATCTCTCACACTTTCCCAGAGCCAAGTTCAAGTTAGAAATTCAGGGAGAGGCAAAGCACCTTTGCCCTGGTGCCCTCACATAACCTCTGCACTGCTTTGCCTCTATGGCTTAAAACAGAAGCTGCCCATGTTCATGTTAGTCAGCCACACACATGGATATTCCTGCTGGCAAATCTGTGACAAGAAATGCTTAACCTGAGCTCTTAAAAAGGCTGAAAGAGCTGTCTGTCCTTAATATACGAGGGAGAGGTCTCTGTTGACAACTTCTGCCAAAAGCTGCTTCTCTGTAAGATCCAGGCTGAAGTTACCAGGAAAGCAGTGCTACAGTACTGCTGAAAGTCAGGCTGGCAGGACACAGTAAGAAAACAAACTGTGCTATGATGCAAGAACAGGCATGCAAAACACCCTGCAGGATCCAGAAAAGCAGGTTTATAACATTTTCTCCCTCTCACTGACATCCTCAAGGACACAATTTCAACAGACAAGTGGTGAGATTTCCCCAGGTGAAGGGGCTGTCACACCCAGCACCCTGTGCAGGTCTAACATCTGCTCTGGGAGTGAGAAGCTTCAGGATTCTGCCTCAGTTGCGAACTCTTCTCTGTCATCAAGTTCCTATAAAAAAAGCAGCCAGTTTGAGCTGTCCTTCCCCCCCAGAGTAAAGGATCAAGGTGCCAGTAGCAAAATGGAATACTTGGCATAGGCAGCTGAAAGGAACTTCTTAAATAAGCCTTAAGAAGGCACTAGAATGGCAGTCAGATATGTGTCTTAGAAAAGTTGGTACACTTAAACAAAAAAAACCAACCAACCCTAAAGTTTGCACATTAAAGCTGTGATTCAGAAAAAAAACAAAAGAGGAAATTAAATCCAATTTTCACACATTTCTGAAGGTGATCCCAGCAATGGTTGCTCCCGAGATGGGTTGGTGGCACCAATCTCGGTCTCTTTGACTGGGCACTCAGTGCCTCCCTTCCCAGGCCTGGAGCTCTGCACCCCATCCCTGCTGCAGGGCACATCTGGGATGCAGCCCCAGCTTTCCCAGCAGAGCAGCCAGCACTGTTCAGGCTGAACACTCCCAGGACATGGAGCTTCTGGATTCATTCATCTGCTGCTTTTCAACAACACTGAGCACGTTTGGAATTAAGCAGGGAAAAGCAGCGAAGGATTATCCCTCTGTAAACACTCCAGAGCCTCCACAGCCAGGCACTGACTGCAGATCCAGGTGTTTAGCTGGGAGCAGACTGTGGCTCTGCAACATCATTAGCAAAAGGCTGCTGTGCTTTGCTTTCCATCTCGTCTGGCCAAGGCAGGGGAGGCTGGTAAGGAATGCTGACAGTGTCCTGCTGGCTGAGGGACAGCCTGTGCCACTGTGGGACTGTGCCAAGGCTGCTGGGTTTCCCAAAGCTGCAGGGGCACATCCCCCTGCCATGCCAAGTGCCAAAGACACACCTGGAAACCAAAATCTGCCTCTGCCTCTGGAGGAGTTCCAAAACTCTCAGACACCTTTCAAAGAGAAATGCAAAATCCACCTAATAAATATGGAAAGAAATACTCTCACAAAGCTATCAAGAAGTACAAGACTTAGAGAAAGTATAGGAGAGACTAAGGCAGATTTTCAACATTTTTTTCCATTTCTTTTTTCCATAATAATGACCAAAATTTGCACAATACTAAAAGTCTCACATGCAAATGCAAACATCACTATAATCCCTGTTAACAAAGCACACAGAGAAATTAAAGCAAGCTTAACTAAGCTGTGTTTGTGAATATTAATGAGCCTAAAAGCTAAATCCGAGCTTTTAAAATTTAAAGTAAAAAGAGGATTGTTTTCAGACTAATTTGTATTTAAACTGGATGCTTTGCATGTGAAATGCAATGAAGAGAATGAACTATGTTGCCCTAGAAAAGCATTAAAATTAGTGTAACAAAGTAAAATCTTCCAGAATTCTGAATATCTGGATCTATTCAGCTTTTAAGCTGATACACTGAGATGTTCTCAAATGTCACTGGACAGGGGCTCGTTCCAAATCTCCACATCTTATTTTAGTGCAGAGATCAAAAGAATACATCTTTTCTTCTTACTGTCATAATCCACTCAGCTGTAGTTTTCCACCTGACATGTAAAACTATTCACCATCCACAGAAGTTTAGGACAAAAGTGGAACAGCTTCCACATCTCACACAGGCAGTCTAAGTTTGATTTAGTGAAGCTGAACATCCCTCACACCAAACTGAACAGTTTGAAATCCTACCAGCTTCAGTGAGGAATAGAAAGGCTGTCAGGTGGGATTTATCCAGATCTCAGGTGTTTATAACCGACACCCACATCACCTCTGCTCTCTTTGCAGGCAGTGAAGAGGAACAGGCTTTTATTCTGAACGTCACCCCATCCTCATGGAGGTGTCTAGGTGAGATGGATCACCCTTGAGAACACCTATTCCTCTCCAAGCACCCTAAAAGGAGCTGAAGACTCAACCCCAGAGCAGCTGTCCCCAGCACAGAGATGGATCTCACTCTTCCAGGGTCAGAAGCCAAACAAACCCCATCCATCCAAATGTGACCAAAACTTTGACAGTGTCAGCTCAATTCTTGGAACAGCCATTTTCTTCTGTGACCACACTCCCTTTGCTTGGCCATCCTAATCTGCCAGAGCTTCAGTAGAATCATCATGGAATGGTTGGGGTTGGAAGGGACTTCAAAGGACATTCAGTTCCACCCCCTGCCATGGGCAGGGACACCTTCCACCATCCCAGGTTGCTCCAAGCCCTGTCCAACCTGGCCTTGGGCACTGCCAGGGATGGGGCAGCCACAGCTTCTCTGGGCACCCTGTGCCAGGGCCTGCCCATCCTCACAGGGAACAATTCCTTCCCAATATCCCGTCCAACCCTGCCCCTCTGGCAGTAGGAAGCCATGTAAATAGTCTTTTCAATACTTTTTGGTTTTGATATTTCATTGTTGCCTTTTTTCTTTTGTTTAGGTGTATTTTGAGGCTTTAATTCATAATCACAGTAAAGTTGAAGGTTTTTATTAATCTGAGTACTACCACTGAAGAGGACAGGCAGAGACACTTGGTATTCTAACAAACATCTGTCTCCTCTTTTCTATGTTTGGAAACCTACAGCCCACAAGGAAAAATCCATTTACTCTTTAAATACTGATAATGTAAAACAGACAGCAGAGAATGACATGAGAATTGCAGCAATCTCTCAAAAAAAAGTCAGGGCATTAGAAGACTGTGGGTTCTGTTTGCCTGATACCAACACCAGGCATCCTCAGGAGCACACAGGTGCAGGGAGCTGAGGCATGGCAACTCCAATCCTTCAGCTATCCATGAGGCACATCCAGAGTTTCAGAGACAAATTCACAGTCACCAAGCAGCTCAGCCATATTCTGACATGTCCTGACAAATACCCTCCAAGCCCAAAAGATAAAACTTCCTTTGTAGAGGCAAGTGACCTACACTGAGGTCCTTCTGCCTAGATGGAGGGCAACAACCCTAAAGTTTCAACTATTGATAAAATAAGTAAAAAACACAATCTCAGGAGTTTGCTGCTCTGAACTCACCTATTCCTCCTCTCCCTGCCACCCCCCTGCAGCACTCAGGGGAGCCCAGGCAGCTGCAGCCTGGGTTATTCAGCTTACAGAGATCAGTGGTTACTGGAGTTCAGACGGTTCATTAACTTCTTGTGCTTGGACCCTGGAGAGAAGAACCCACTGTCTGGAACAGATTTGCATGAATGCAACAGAAGATAAATAAAGTTATAAGATAATACATGACAAAGTAAGTAAGCAGGGCTTCCCATCCCTTCTGTTAAAACCCTAATCACAAGGTAATTCCCACCTTCCCCTGCAGAGACGAACCTAAGGGAGAACCACAACCTTCAGGCTTAAAGCTGGAATTTACCTCCTCCATTCCTGCATAAATGGGCTAATAACTTGGATCCCAGTCAGGCTCACAGATGTGCACATCCTAAAACACAACTGCTAACAAGTTTGGCAGCCTGTGCAGTGTTGGTATGAATAAGGCTTCCCTGCCAATTGGTCCCCAGTGCAACCCAAATGTGCACAATAAAACACTCTGCAGCGTCGCTCAGGTTCTGAATTCCAGCTCCCTGAGAAAGGAATGGGGTTTCCAAGCATCAGCTTTGTCAAATCTTCCCTGCCTCCCCCACTAGCACCCAGCCACACAACATCCAGGTGCTGAGAGCTGTGTGCTCAAAGCCGGCTCATTTATTTCAGTCCTGACAAAAGCAGTGACATTTGCCAAAGTTTGATTCATCCCAGGCTGAAATCCTCATTCCCTGGAGGTAAATATTGCTGTCTAATGAGGAACAGTCACGCACAATTACACTGTGAGGCAGCAAATGGCTGAGGATCTTGAGAAAGCTGATTTGTTAAACTAATTGCTGGAGGTAAGAACTCGGGTAAGCAATAGCTCCAAATGCAATCCCAAAGCTTCCTAGGGGACTCTGCAGAAGGGTCCTTGAATTTGCCTTCAAAAATGCATAAAATAAGGACAAAATAGATGAGAAAGTAGCCTGAACTATCACATCATTTCACCTATGAATTTCTTCACAGAGAAAGGAGGTGTATTTAAAATGTGCATTTTATAAGCTGCAGCAGGAGTTTGCCTCCAGCCCTAGGAGCTGATCCCCGCTGGAGCACTTCATCCTCTGCCTAGAAAGTCTCCTCTGCCTCCCAGGCTTTGTTCAGTCCTACAGATCAGGAGCAAGAAACCCCTGTTGAGGTGAGGCTTTAGCACAGGGTTGGAGGTTTACCTGCCCAAGCAGTGTCACACGTGCCTCTCCTGCCCTACAGAGCCAGTCCTGCTCCTGCTGTGGGGGCCCAGCTGCAGCTCCTAATGCACATCATCATTCCTTGCAGGGGTCATTTAGCACAAAGTGAGGACAAAGCAGAAAAGCAGCCACACAGATTTGTATTCCATTATAAAGACAGTCCAGAAAATATGGTGTATCACAGAGCAGGATGTCCAGCATCCCAGCCCTGAAGGGCAGCTCTCCTTCCCCCAGGGACCCTTGCATTATGCCCCATTCCTCCTCCACCTTCAGCAATGTCAGCAGAGGCCAGTGATGAACTTCCTGGCCCTTGAACTGAAACTATCTGGGTCTCATTTTAATGTTACAAAGTTTCTGAACTTTTTGCTTTACACCCATTAAGAGGTATTTCAGTTCAGAAGCACCTTTCAGGGGAGAAAAGAAAAAAGAGAGCAAGAGAGAAAGGGAACAAGAAACCCCCCTAGCAAACCCAGTAGCATAGACTTCTATAATTGATCCAGGAGGGAGATGAAACCATAATTAATCCATCTGGGAGATGGGGATGTCTCAAACACTTTTTTGGGAAGAGTGGGAGTACCTGGTTATGTTCACTTTACAAACAAGCAAAAGCTAATTGCTTCAGAGTGCCAGCAAAATCCATCCAGGGAATACATCCCCTTCTCTAATGCCACCTGCAGCAGGACTGGGCTGCTCTGAATTACAGCAGAGATCAAAGAGCACCTGTGCACAGCAAGATTTGAGTTCCTCCTCCCCTCTCTTTGCTCCACCATACAGGTTTGTATTTCTGATCACTCTGTCAGCTAAACTGCTACTTTTAATTACCAGGCATTCCTGCTTCTCCCCTTCCTCCTCACACATCCCAGTGATGAAAGCCCAGCGTATCCATCACGGTGTACAGCAGTGGGAAGGGGACAGGAGGGAAGAGGCAGCTCCTTGCAGGATCCTTGCCCCTAAAAAGGGGCTGCTGCCAGGTAGTTTTTCTGTCAGTGTACAGCCCAGCATCTGCAATTCACACACTCATTGATTCCCACTTGTTACTGCTAATAGGGGGCAGGTTGGCTGTAGAACAGCATTAATTAGTTATAAATTGAAATTAATTATCATAGTAATGAAAGGATGCATGAATATAAAGTTTGCTTCTTTTGCAGTAGTATTTACAAAAGATAGATTAGCAAGTTAATTTGTGCTAGATTTTTGCTACAAACCCATGAGGAATTCAGAGCACGGCACAGGGACACAGCTGCTTGGAGGCATTCACCACTAAACCACAACAAACCCAACATTTGCAGGAGGATGGAAACACCTCTGAGAACCAAATGTCAAAGCAAAAAGTCTCTCATACTGTGTATCATGTCTGTTGGGCATGGGCTCCAAGCTGCCTGCTCTGACTCTTTCACGGATTTCAAGGGCAGCTGTGTAGTTGGGAGCTGGATGTGCACAGCAGCTGCCAGAGCTGCCTTCAGGCAGCAGAGGGGCACTGATAAGAGTTCCAGCTCACAGGAGCCTCGGTGCCATCCCTGGGCAGCCCAGGGCACACCCAAAGCTGGGCTGAAGCCCTGGGAGCCAACAGTGCCCACTGCTCAGAGCCCCACTCTGACTGACTCCATAGGTATCTAATTCCTGGAAGCAACAGCAGAGGAAGAGCTCCAAGTTCTCAGCTGCCAAACACAGCAGAGAGCAACACAAAGTCATCCTGGGCCTTGGAAGACAAACCCCTCTCTCCACATCTCTGGTTGAATCGGGATAAACTTTCTGGAATTGGTAAGTGTGAATCAGTTGAACACTTCCAATCCCCATGGCTGGCTGGGAAACAGCAGTTTTAACTGCAACAACTTGAGCTCACTCATCACCCTTCCCTTTATTAAGCTTTGGAATTTATTTGGTAACAGTGGTGACAGCAAGAGCTGAAATAAACACAGTGTCTTGGGTAGATCAGACTCGATGTTGAGAAAAAGCTTAAGGACACTGATTGAAGGCAGGGGAGAGGCAAACAGGAACAGGAGAGAGGAGCTGTTATTCCAGGTGCCTGGACTTGCTCTCAGATCCGACTCTGAAGTATTTGCTGTGCACTGGAAATCCACTGGAACTAAGGCACAGGCTCCTGAGGACCTTTCATTCAGCACAGTAACAGAACATCATGAACCAGACACCTTGGTACTGCCAGAACCAGGCAAAGGTCACTCAGGACACTGAAACTGGGTACAAGATCAGCAGGGACATTTCTCAATATGAAAATTTGGCTTTTCAGAGATTCATTAAACCATTTAGGTTAGAAAAAGCCTCTAAAATCATCAAGCCCAACTGCTTTGCTTGGTTCAGCTGCAAGTTTATGGGCCACCAAATGTCCTTCCTGGAATAGCCACTTTATTTAACAGGAGAGCAAGTTTAGTGTTTTATATGGATAAAAGGAATAGCTGCAAATAGGTGAAGGAGGGTGGATGAGGTTTTAATCTCATCATCTAACCAGGGATGAGTTGCAGGCAATAAGTAGGTCCAAGGCAGCACTGGCACAAATAACACAGTGTAAAGCAAGAGTAACTTCCCATCAACTCTGAAAGGCCTTTTAGTCCCGTAAGTGGAAGCTTGTACATTCCTCATTCATTTGCCATCCCTAGTGGGTTTTGTACTAAATTAAGTGTTTATACAGTGCTTTGAAGATGTAAAGCACTGAAAGTGGCAAATACTTTCACTAGATATCAAAGAGCTACAGCTCCTAGAGACTAAATAGATCCATCAGCTGAAATAATTGGTTGCACCTAACACTGTGACAAGGTAGAATGGTATGAATGTCATTTTTTTTCTCACAGTATATAGACAGGAAAATACAGAATCACACTCGAATTTGCACTTGGAGGAAGCAGATCATGACAGGATTATTTTATCAAAAGGATTACCTTGTAGTTGGGAGGAGCACTGCCTTTCTCTTAAGGATTGAGTGTTGGACACAGCTGGAAATAAGGCCCTAAGGATGGCATGTAACTGCTATAAATTATGATGGAAAACTGTGTCTTTGATCTGGGTTTATTTTACCAAAGATGGAGTCTTCTGACTTTGCTGTTCCTGGCTCCAGAAGTGAACTGGCTGTATACAATTGAGAAAATACCTGGAAAATAGGAAAACCTGCCCTAAGAAGCAAAGGATGTGATTTACAGAGTTAAGTTTCCATGGCTCTTTAGCATCAAATCAGTACAGCCAAGTGTGGTGGGGTTGGTAAGGGGCCCATTACCTCCCAGTGTCTCTGCTGCAACCTCCAAATGCCAAGGGAAAAAAAAAGGCAGATTAGCACTGTTGCTAATTAAGCTAAAATCATGCCATAATGGGAATATTAAAGGAGAAAAACCCAATCAGTGGGAAAGGCATTGACACAGCAGCAGTGAGGCAGCTCCAGCTGTTTGGGCACATCTGGCCAATAACTCTACCCCCAACTTCCTTACCCCAGCAAAGGACAGAAGACCAGAAGCAGATTTTGCAGGAGGTAGCTGTGTAACATGCAGGAGGGGATTTATAGATGTGCATCACTTCTGCCATTTGTGGACACTTGCTCAGGTTAAGCCTGGCAGGTCAGAGGTGTGAACCTGCCTTTGGCAGCTGCAGAAAACACTCCCAAGCCTTCTGAGCTGCCAGGGGTTAATCATTCTCAGATGCTTTGGATGTGCTGTGAAAT
Source organism: Climacteris rufus (assembly GCA_013398175.1). Taxonomy (NCBI): domain Eukaryota; kingdom Metazoa; phylum Chordata; class Aves; order Passeriformes; family Climacteridae; genus Climacteris; species Climacteris rufus. The sequence continues at coordinate 749,463 of VZRZ01001925.1, read as the reverse complement.
GCAAGGAAACAATTGTTTTGCACTTTGTAGTAAAAATAAATACAGGAGAGCTTTCCCCCTCCTCATTTATTCTGAGTACTTATTTTATTTACCAATTCCTTTTTAAATATTTCCACCTATTTTGACTAAGGAGTTGGAGTGCTGTGTTTCGTGTCCTCATGCTAACCCTCTCCTCCTGAACTGCAAATGCTGCTCTGGGAATGTGTGCAGCTCTGTTAAGAACAGCTCACAAAGGTTACCAAGATAATGCACCCAAAGCTCTTAAGTAGTGTCACAGCTCTAAAATACCCGGGTTTATTTAGACAGTGCTTTTAAAGAAGATAAAGATTTGAATTGTGATTATTGTTTAAACTGTAACTTTTATCTTTTTACATAAATGCTATTAAAGAAATCTTTTTAGGGGAAGGGTGGAAAAGATAAAGCAGAAATTGTTCTGTGGGAACTTTCTTCTGTCTCCCTGAAGGATGAGCTTTAGGATCCCAAGCACTCTGACTACTGTAACAGCATTAAATACTTCTTGATTCACACTATAAATTGGCTCCAGATTTTTATCTAGGTATCACTGATCTCCACCCACACTTTCATTCATTAGCATGCCAATTGCCACAGATTTACTTCAATCTCTTTTCAGATTTGGCCACTAATTTGACAACAACTGTAGCCCATACAGCCCATTTTGTGAAATGGAAACTGAGGCAAGGGGCAAGGCAGCAACAGCCAGAAATGAGCTGCAAGGACTCAGCAGAATTCAGGGCCACCAGGAATGGGCTGCAAGAGCCAGAACAGCCTGCTCCAGCTGACCCTACTTCCAGGATGAAGGAGAGACTTAAGGATCTCTAGAGACACTGTCTAACCTCAACAGTTCTGTTATTCAACACCATCTAGAAAAGCAGAGGCTCTTGGACCCCTCAGGAACCAGCTCCTCTCAATCCTGTGTCTCAAATTCAGAGGAAAGGACTCAAGATGCCTTTAAGATACAGGACACTCCAAACATGAACTGCTTCCTCTCTCTCACTATGACCCAACCAAGCTCCTCCCCATCTTTTAGCACCCCATCCCTTTGATGCCCAAATCCTTCCCATCCAATGCAGGAGTGTTATATCTGCCCTATTTCCTTCACTCCCATTTTCAATATCACCTTTCCAAATCCACAGTGAATGTTGTGTGTTAATGAAATAACCCTCCAGAGAATGAAAGCTGCAATGCAAACAGGAACCTCTTTATCAAATCCAATTTTTGTTTTGGGAAAATTTCTCTCAGGAGAAGAGTGGTGGTTTAATGGCTCCAAATTTAGCTCATGAGTGCCTCCTCACAAGTCTGAAGTTTCTAGGCAGCCCAAAAGCATATGGATCTCGTAATGCCCAAGCTGGCCATTAAAAGGGAGAAGTTCTTGGAAGTGCAAGTAGAATACAGAGCAGGCTTATCCCTGTGTCTGAAACTTTTGATTTTCCTGATGGCAGCTGGTGAGATGCTAGCGAGAGAGTGAATTCCCATTCAGCACAGGACAATGTTTTCAAGGAAACACAAGGTTGTTTTGGGCTCTGGAGTGGAATTCAGAGCTCAGAAGTGGCTGAAATCAGGCAGTATCTGGCCTAGTCCTCTTCCATATAATCCAAGAACAAACTTACAAACAGCAGACTGCTACAGGAAGCTTCCTATGGTGCATTACAAATATATTGCTACCTCATACCACATCCAAGCTACAGGCACAGCTCTGTTCACTTCACTCAGCCCACATCTCCCTGAGACTGATGATTCCTGTTTGCTCTCACAACAGCCACTTGTTTGCATTAGGCTTCTGCATACAAGGAAAAATGCCTTTCTCACTGCTTGAGCTGGCTTTTGTTTTACCTGAAGGAAAAACAGGCACAGAGAGTCATCTGAAACTCCCTGGCCAGAGCTTTAATAGACTCTCACCTGCTGCATGGCAGGCACTGAAGGCAACCCCAGGCACAGACTTCCATGAGGTTACACAAGTGTAATGTGTCTGTGCTGAACACAGCTATCCATCTGTAGGAGCAGGAACAAGAGGAAATTAAGGTGGAAAACATACTTGAAAAAGCAAACAACCTACATATTGAGGTAAAATCCCAGGTCAGTGCTGAACTGAATGCAGGCCAGAACACATTGCACTAAACAGGTGTGTTTATTTTTAATCCAGGATGCCAAGAGCCAATAAATCATTCCCACACAGGCCACAAGACAGCTGTCAGACGGCAGGGCCTTTCAGATGTTACCCAGCATCAAAACAGTAATTTAAAAGCCAAAAGCCCTCCCCTCCATCCAGAGTGATGCTGCACATGGAGCAGCTGTGGTGGTAGGAACAGAGGCAGGATTTTAATTTACATTCTTTATGATCCATAGCAGTCATTTCAGAGACACAGCTAACAGGCATTTTTCTAACCTTCCTAATAAAAACCTTGTCCCAAACTTTATCCTACCCACTAACAACAGCACCCCAAGAATGGGTAGAGAAGAGAGCAAGCAATGATCCCTCTATACTCTGCTTCAATAATTTTTTCCATCTCTCTGCTGATCTCAGACAAATTCCTGTTAACTCAGGAGCTCTGAACAGCTCTGCCTGGCCCAGCTTTGCCATGCTCCTTGTGTTAACTGGAGGAAGCACAATGGATATTTTTGCCAGTGCCATGAATATTGTATCAGCTGCTAAAATGCCCAGCCAGCAATTTCCTGATGCACAGACCTTCTTCTGATACCCACTGCCCAAACCAGCCCCCAGAAAAGTGAATCATTATTTTTAAAATCTTTTATTACATAATACTACTGGAAACATCAAAAGGAAACTATTTTATACTTTTCACTTGTTCAATACCTTTTTTTTTCTTATGTAACTAAAGAAAATCAAGAGTGGGAGATTTCTAACCTGCAAAGTTCAGCTCCAGTCAGGATGAAGCTGGCACAAGTACTGCTACAGGTTTACATGGGGATTAAAAACTAAACCACATCAAGTCGTTTTAAAATTCCACCCCCTAAATTAACAAGCTTAAGGAAAACAAGGTGAAATCTGACTTTGCACATCACTCTTTTCTGTTTCTCTGGCAGGAGCAAATGTCTGCAGGAAGATCAGTACATCAAGCACTCTTCAGAATTAAGTGCTATTACTTGCACTCTGCAAATGAAGAAAGTAGAAGTGATTTATTTGCCCAAAAGCCATAAGACAGACAAGGACTCAACTGAATACACAGCCCAGAGCCTCTCCATCTGCTGCTCCTCTGTCTGCTCAGCAGCCACGCTCTCCCAGGCTACTGCAGTGCAAGGATAACACAATCTGGATTATGTTTTCTGGTCTAACTACATTTTCAAATAGGCAATAGATCTATATTGGAAAGCCCTCACAGTGATGCTTTGCTGAGACCAAACTTTGATGAAGAATTTCTCATTTGGATAAACCAAAGCCATTCTCATTTTAATTTAACATTTCTCTGTAATGAACAGAAGAATCAAAGGCACTGGAGATTTTTGCCAGGCTATAACAAGTTGAATTAAGTTCAAAATTTCTGGGTCAAAAAAAAAAAACCTCAAACATGAAAATATTTGCATTCCAAATCAGAGTAAAAAGCTAAATTTCTTTTAACCTCTAAAACAGGACTTGTCAGAGTGTTTTTATAGTCTTTTTAATCAAAATGACATTTGGTGTTTTAGAATCACTTCTGTGTTTTCAAAGCTGCAAGTCAGCCTGATATGAAGGAATATTTTCCCTGCTGTAACGCAGGGCTCCCACGCCCTCACAGGCTGGCAGGACCAGCCCTTCATGGAGTTCCCATTCCAGCACTGGGGATCCACCAGAATCCAGGAATTTTACTGCAGGAGATGCAGCTCAAGCCTTTCATCCATAAGCTGAGCCCTCAGCAGCTTCACAAGTCCCAGGCAGGGAAGAGCTCAGAGCAAAATAAAACCACAATTTATGCAATTCAAAAGGAAAACACTGGGAGACAGTTCAGACACTTCAATCCAAGTATCAGTGTTTTTGTAGGGACCATGAAAAAAGCATCCTCTGTTTTCTTTAAGTGGAAGAGGGAAGTGCTGCTTGCTTGTCTTCAAAATTCCACTGAGAAACTGACTTAGAAGATACTACTTTCTACCATAAGATAATGATGATTATTATTATTATTCCCATGCAGTTTTTATCTTAAACTGTGAATTAATTCATATTTTAACTGTTCATTGCAGCTTCTTTCCCCCTCAATGTTCCTTTAAGGCTAAGAATGGTTGATAGGCCACTAGAATTTAAGTCTAATTGTTATTAATCTTCTAACTGCCTTTTTTGTCTTTTCTGTCTGTTCTGAAGCAGCCAGCAAATTCAAATAAGCAATGCCAGAACAGAGAGACATGGTCTGGAAATTCAGCAAGCATAGATATTCATGTACTGTCAGGAAGAACTGCTTTTATTCACTGTTCCTACTGTATCAGGAGGAAAGATCAAATTCATTTAATTACAGAGAGGAAGCTTCCAAAAGGAATGTAATACTGCAGTCACTGAGGGTTGGTGTTTAGCACAGTGCTGTGCATGGCATGGGATGGAAAGGAGGCCATGCAGCATCTCCAGCCATTAAATACCATTCAGTTCTCCTTTTCTCTCAAAAGAGAGCCAAAACCAATATTTTTCCTTTAATTAAATGTTAATGGAAAAAGCATCTGATTATTGCCACGGTGCAGGGTACCACCTTTTCTTCTTTACAAGAGTTAAATCAGGTGATGGGAAGGATGATCAGATGCAGTGATGTTTGTAAGGGGCAGAGATGACCATGAGCCTGGGAAGGAGGGAACATTTTGGGTTTTACCAGGGGGAAGCAGCATGGGACATGTGGGCCTTCTCATCTGCACTTTACAAAATTCCACATTTAGTTCATGCAATAAATTAGACATTATATAATCAATTACAGCCATCTACTCTAAAGCAAACAGACTGGCAAGATGGGAAACCTTTATATATTTGATAAAACCCCTGTGATTTTAGTGATTAGCTGTAAGTGAGCACCCAATTACATGCACAGAAGGAAGAATGGACACAAAATAAAGCTGTGAGAGTCAGCTGTGCTCAGAATCCAAGTCTCATTTGCTCTCATGTGTCATGTCCATACAAGTGTTACTTGAGATGCCAGAAGTTGCTGATAACAGCAAATGTCCCAACCTAGAGATACTTTGACAATATAACTCCTCGAGATGCTTCCTGCAAAGCAGCAGCAGGAATCAATCTTCAGGTCTTTGCACTGCCTCTCTACAGCAAAAACACTGCTAATGACCCATGACTAATCCTTCTGAGTAAATAAAGGGAGAATTAAATCCATCTTTTCTTACTTTACACTTCCAGGTCACTCCATCGTTCAGCTGCCTCTGTGCAAACACCAGTGCCCAGCACAGGGAGGGGGGAGCAGAGGATGCTCTCACCCAGCTCCAGAAGCCAAGAGTCCCCCCCCAATCAGCCACACACAGGGGTGAGGATGGACACAAACAGCCAAGAGCCCCTCAGGCTGCATTCCCATTTCTTTCTAACCCAACACTCCAAACTTCTCTCATACTCCTCCATTTCTTCCTTAATTACGACGAGTAATTTTACTAATATACTTTGCAGCATCATTAACTATTACCTGAGGCTTAGCTTTAAATATGATGGGACAATAAAATCTTAATGCCATTAATTAATAGTACCATGACTGTAAAGTTTTACAGATCTGACCAACAAAGCAGATAAAGTGTGGTTTGGGGAGATTTGTGGGGGATTGGTTGGTTGGAGTAATTTTTGTTGCTTCAGTAATACCCCTGACAAACAGGAGAAAAGTGGAAATTATAAAAGCAGAGAATTAAATTAAAACCAAACTAACTCCCCAAGCATCACCATTATGGACCATGGGAGTTTGTCCAAGACATTCTCATGCTTTGGTCACCAACCCAGAGACACAGGAGCCACTGCAAAGGCAGAAGTAAGGTCCCATTTGTTGGGGATTTTTTTACCTCCCTATTTTCCATTGTTCTAAAAGCACTGAAGCAATCACCAAGTTACATCTTAACATTGCTTTGATGGCCAAAGGCTGATGACCATTGGTGGGACTGGGTGGTAAAACCTACAGGAGCTGTAAAAGTAGACCTTGCATCAGTCAGAAAATAGAGGGTAGAAAACCAAAACAGACAGAGACACCTTGTTCCTTCAGTGACACATTTAATATTTAATCCTCACAGCACAACCTGTCAGAATAGGAAGGCTGAAGCTTTGTGTCCTCAGCAGAGGTTTTGCCAGAATGTTCCAATTCATGACTTTTTTGACTAACCTGTCAAAAAATCTGGCACCAGAAGTTTGCACTAGGGATCTTGATTTCTGGATTTCTCCCTCTCTCTGTTGAGCAGGGAGTTTTACCAAAAAAAAAAAAAAAAAAAAAAAAAAAAAAAAAAAAAAAAAGTCAAATTTGCTTTATTCCCAAGTCCCAGAATTCAGTAGCTCATCATCAATCAAAGAGAAACACAGCAACTGCAGGTACTGCTGGTGGGATTTTCCAGGGGCGCTGAGCAAACAGCTCCAGTTCCAGCTACCAGGAGCTGCAGCTGCTCAGCACCACCCAGAAAACCATTCAGGGAACAAAGTACAGCAGTCAAACTGCTCCATAGATGTTATAAATCATATTGCCAGATGAAGACCAATATATTTACTCTGCAGTGATACTGTAATTATCAAGAAAGGGCCCTGTCTTTGCCTGCAAGTGCTGTGTGCAGTAATTAATTTTCCTGAGCATATTGATGTTTGATAGTAATCTGCAAATCACAAAGTATTTGCTACATATATTTAATAAAATATATCTACTGTCACACTCTTGAAAGCATCTTAAAACATTTAGAAGTTGCATGAACACAAACAGATTGTCCTTATGTGTCTTTAATGCTGGCTTTAGGAAGTAAGGCTTAGTGTCAACACCTGGTTTTCCAATTATTTTATTCCAAATAAACCCTAATCACAGACAGAAGGCTCAAAAGTCACAGCCTGAGAGTCTAAGAACCCAAATATTCAGTAATGACAGGGAAATTCTGGTTATCTTGGAGGGCTGCTGTCCCCACAGAGCACCAGGGACAAGCTCCCACAGAGAATGCTGCAGCTTCTGCCAGGGCTACACAGAGCTTGGGACAGACCAGAGAGAAGCCCTACAGCCTGACAATATCCTGTGGCACAGCCTCTGAAGGAAAGGGTTTCATCTCACCACCCTGCCAGCCCAGGCACAATTCAGCATTCGCATTAAAAAGAGACATTATGCTACTTTCTTCCAAGAGGTGAGCTCCTTGGCTTTACCATTACTGGGTGTATATATAAATATATATATCCCACAGGTTTATGGGAAATACTCATAACTGGGAATCAAAGAAGCTCCAAACCTAGAGGGGAACATAAACCAACCATTACCTGGTATTGTAAAAGTACTCAGCTGCAGCACAGCTTGAGCCTTCCCCCTCTGCCCTGTCCCAGGCAGCTCAACCATGACCACCACCACTTCCTCCCTCCATCGTATGGATGCATAATTCACCCTTACATCCACCACTTCAGCCCTAGAGAGCAGCAATAAATGTCTTTCAAAGGTGATTCCTCAGCTCCTGCAGTTGTGGTGGCAATGGCAGGTTGAGGAAAAAAACCCCAACAAATTAACTGAGATCTTGAAACCCCACAAAGCAGCATCACAGCTGAGGGACAGCACTGCCCCTGGGCCCAAAAACCCTTCAGTCTCTCCTTAAGGTGCCTGGGCATTGCTCTTCAGTCACTTCTGGGAAGGGAAAACCGCCTACATCCCCTGAGCCCAGCATCCATTGCTGCAGCTGTGCTAACTGCACTGAAATTACCCCCAATTCTTTTTAAAAAGCCTAAATACACTATTTTCTTACACTATAAACTCTAAGTGTTGCATATTTGAATTTTCAGGCTGAAGAATGCTATAATAATCACATCAAGTGTTTATCTTCCACTGACTTCTGCAGGGACCACATTGTGTTTTTCACTCTGGAGTCAATCCTGATCTCCCAGAAAAACTATTGTAATTTTGTCTTAATAAAGGCTGCAGAAAGCTTCCATTGGGAATTTATTCAACTAGAAGAGAAATTTATTTTTCAGAAAAAAAGGAAAAATGTGTAACTTTTTTTTAAACAACACACAGCTTAATTGGAAATACAGAATAAATTAGGACAAAAAAGCCCAGGGAAGTTTAAGGCAAAAAGTCTTTAGCAGCTTTGCATACTTGAGTATGAAGCAGAGGAAAATCAACTGATAATCTTCTCTGCTAAATTTATACAAGAGACAGAATATTCTCTGGAGAATTTGTTTCTTAAGAAGAAAAAAGTTATCATTTTACTTGACCAAAATTATTTCCCATTTAAATAATCATGATTATCCACCTCCACACTTTGTATTCTTTTCATGGTGATTTACAGAGTGTCTCTGCTATAAGTGCTGTACAACTCTCACAAGGTCTAAAGAAGTTAATGGTGTGCTGGAAATGCTTGATAAAGAAATTTTACTGTCTTTGCCATTTGACAAAATCGAGTAATAAGCATAATAAATAGATGTATCAGACATTAATACTATGAAAGCTTTCCTAAATCTTTCTGTGCATCCTCCTTGCCCCCTTGTTCTGCATGGGACATGAGATATCTCTGTCTGTGAAAATAAAGCTCAACTTATCTCCTGTTAACATTTCTCCTAGAAATGCTGTCTGTTAATAAAAAGAAAACCCCATTCTGGCACACAACGACTGCAGCCCCACTTTTTCTATCCTAAAGACCATAAAACCACTCAAAGTGAGATATTCCCACCAATTCCCGCAACTTCCTGAGCTCCCCAGGAACCTGGCAAAGAAGCCACTTCCAGAAAGGATCATTTGTCCTCCCACTCTGGGCTCATGAAATCTTTCACAAAGTGTTTCCACCTGAGATTTACAAAGTGACTTTTGGGAGCACCTGCCATAGGTGGGCTCCAGACCATCACAGCAGCTGTGCAGTTCAGCCTCCAGCAGCTCCTGGCACAGCCCCACAGGGACCACCCCGAGACAGCCAACACCATGACTGCAGTGAAGGGAAGAAAGAAAACAGAGTACCTTTTTTAAAGGGCGATCATTAATCTCATTAACATTACAGACTTATCCTCTTGTGACAGCATTGATGGGGATTGAACCAGAGCATAAATGCAAGTCTTAAAATTTGAGCCCAAGACTCAACTGGAAAAGCTGTAACAGCCTTGCCTGCTTTGTGACAGGCTGACCTGGGCTCACATTCCCCTTTTGAAGAACTTCCCTGTTGAGTTTTCCTCGGAACAGCTTTGCCTTGCACTAAGATGCATTCAGACACACAAGTCCCTTTGATGTGTCAGGATCCACTGAACATTCCTAACCCGATTACAGTGAAGAAAGCTCTTGATAAATTCCCCTCAGACAGCAAGATTTGCTTGTTCAGAAATGTTTACTTCCACCACAAACCAGTATTTCAGCCAGGAGCTCTCAGTGTCACCGGGGGAAGGCTGAGTCTCTGCAGAACTCCCACCCTCCTTTCCTCCTCTTTGTGACCCCACCAGGAGTGAATCCCTGTCACAGCTTGACAATTTGGGAAAACATCACTTCCAAAGCCACCAGCAACAACCCCCAGGAACACAAAGGCCACCCCATGCCTGTCAATACAGCAACTCATGACATTTGCCATTTACCCCTCTGCTCCCACCCTCCTTGGCACAGTCAGTCACTTTATTTTGTTGCACATTTCCAATTTGCTGGCCAGTACTAAATTGAATAGCTGATGCTAGATTTGCTTTTGTCACAGGGTTACTATAGACCTTGACTTTTCTTACTGAAGAAAATGACTTTGTGTCATCCCTTAGTGGTTGTTTATTACGGAGACTTCATGGTGCCTCCCAGTATGGATGTGTTTGATTTTGAAAGAAAATCAAAACAGGCACATGTAGTGTTCTTGGAATGAGGGCAGTGATGAGAAGGCAGAAAAGGACTACATCATTAACTTACTTTGGCTATAAACTCAGCAGAGCCCAATCTCAGCATTATTACAGTCTCTTTCAATTTTAAAGTTCAAGTTTCAAAGGATATGAGATTAACCATTCACAGGCTACAATCTCTGCTATGAATTCCTCTCTCATGGTTCCAAAACCTGGATATAAACCAGTGACTGCACAGGTCAGCTAAAAAATATCACCTACAGCCCTCCCTGCTTGCTAATTCTTCAACTTGAGAGGCAGAGCAGATGTACAACAGCACGACTGCACATCCCTCAAACTGCCAACTTATCAGAGAAAAATTCCTGACTTCTCCCTGCAAGTTCTCCTTGCCCTCAACACTTCCCTCCTCTCTCCAGCCTATTTTCAATATCTTTCCCCATTTTCAATTTACAATTTCCACTAGAAAAACAGAAGCAGTGGCAGAGCAATCCTACAGCAGAAGGTGGAACAGCACCCCAAAGCCCAAGCTACTGAAATACTCCCTTTACCCAGGGCACAGCACACACTGTCCAGTGCTTTTCAGACAGAGAGGCACCAATTAAAGCACAAATTTTAACACTATCCCTGCTTTAACACAGTGTAACACACCTTGCTTACATTTAGTGAATGCATTTATACACTGAAGTGTGCTGGTTTGGGCTGAGGTAGAGTTAATTCCCTTCACAATGTCTGGTTTGGGGCTGTGTTTTGGATTTGTGCTGAATGCAGGGTTGATAATGCAGGTATTTTTGTTATTGCTGAGCTTGCACAGAGCCAAGGCCTTTCCTGCCCCTCTTACAGCCAGGATGGGGAGGGCTGGGGGTGTGTGGGAGGCTGGGAGGCAACACAGCCAGGACAGGTGACCCCAGGGATATTCCAGACCATACAACCATCATGCTCAGTAAATAATGTGGGAGAAGAAAAAAAAAAAAGGTGAACACTGGGAGTAACCATTGAGTGTGATGGAGCCCTGTTGTCCTGGGGATGGCTGAACATCTGCCCAAGCATGGGAAACAGGGAATTAACTCCTTGTTGGCTGTTATGTGCATGGCTTTTGCTTTCCCTCCTGAACTCTATGTCACCTCAAGTTCTCCCACTGTTCCCATTCTGACTCCCCCACCCCACTGGCAGGAGGGTGAGCTTGGTGTGGGACTTGATTGTTAGATGGGGTTAAACCACGACAGGAAGCCATAAAATAATGGAGGGGCTGGCAGACACCCTCTCTATTAGCACACAAGGTAAACCCACGTTTCTGAAGTAGAAAATCTCCCTTAAGTAATTGAGCTGCTTTGCAGTGATGATCACACAGATATGCAGCTACACACACTGCATGCAAAAAGAAATTCAATAGTACTTGCTACAGAGAGAGGGATGTTGAAGTAGCTTATGGTTTTTGAGCCTATACATATATAAATAAAAGATTAACTCAAACTTTAAACAAGAGATTAAAACTGTATTCTGCACCATTACCATAGTGTTCACAAATCTATAATGGGATAAAACAGATTATAATTACCTTATGATCATAGTTTTTAATAAAAGAGGGAGTTTGATACTACATAAAAAGATTATGAAGTTTAAGGCAAGAGGAAAGGACAAATCCCTGCCAAATGGCCATAAACAAACACAATGTACTGTTAAACCCTGATAATGGAAATGCAGCATCCCATCAGGATGAGAACATTTACCCCAAACCTGTGACAGCACACGGCAACTGCCCACGCCATCCTTGGGCCACGAAGCCCCCAGTAAGCCCCAGCTGCATTGGGGAGGCTGACAGGAGCCTCCCAGCTTCTGTGGCAGCCCCAGGAAGGTTTCCCGTGGATCCCTGCCACTGCTGCCCCTGGACAATGCTGGCATTGAGCAGCTGGAGCTGGGAACACAGCCTGCCTGTGTGGGCAGCCTGCTGGGGAACACTGGGGCTCTCAGGCTGCCTCACACCCCACTTGGGACAGATGCAGCACCCAGCTCCAAGGCAGACAACTGCAACATCTGCATGCTGCAGTTCCTGAGGACACCTTTGCTTTTCATTTCCTGGGGTCACTGGTTTTAAGGCAATTAGACATTTTTCATTTACTTTTTATTTTAATGTTCAACATTCACCCATTTGCTACCTTGAAATTTATTCTGACTTTATAGAGGGAACTTTGCTGTAAATGAGTAAAGACAGATACACACAAACACAAATTCTACAAGTTACAAATGTCTGAATCACAGAATATCCTGAGGTGGAAGGGACCCCAAGGATCATCAAACTCAACCCCTGGCCCTGCACAGAAACCCCAGCAACCCCACCCTGGGCATCCCTGGGAGCGCTGTCCAAACTCTCCTGGAGCTCTGGCAGCCTTGGGACCATTCCCTGGGGAGCCTGGGCAGTGCCCAGCACCCTCTGGGGGAGGAACCTTTCCTGATACCCAACCTAAACCCCCCTGGCACAGCTCCAGCCATTCCCTGGGTCCTGTCCCTGTCACAGAGCAGAGATCAGAGCTGCAGCCCCTGGTGAGATTGGATCTCAGCCTCCCCTTCTCCTGGATGAACCAGCCAAGTGACCTCAACCACTCCTCCTGTGGCCCCTTCCAAGCCCTTCACCATATTTCATGTTCCCCACTCCCTGCACCAAACACTACAGCCCATTCCGGCACAAAGGGAATGTCTCCTGCATGAGCCAAGAATAGCCAAGTCCCAGAGCCAAGTCCCAATGAGCCAAGTCCCAGAATCCCAGGAACACAAATCCTGAGCCCTCACCCAGACTGTAGGGTCCAACAGAATAAACTGGGAGTGACACCACACCTCAAAGTACAAGAAAAAGGTAAAACTAGAAACTGAACTGCTGCTGCAGAGGTCAAGTGCATCAGAAGCCATGAGGTTGTACTGATTTTCTCTCAGTTTTCTCTCCCCCCCTTCAAAATAATCTGCTGCTGGTGCTGTTTGTATTGAGGTGGCTGAGAAAAGGCTGCAGCACTGCCTGTACCAGGCAATGTGCAAACACTGCTGAACCTGCCCCGGAGATCCTACAACATCAAAAACTCTGCTGTATTGAAGAGAAAACAAATGCGCGCTTCACATTTCTTTTTTAGGAACCTTAGGGTTCAGGATGCCAAGTGTAATAACATCAGTTGACACTTTCACAAAAACACACGGTGAGGAGAGAAAAGATTTCAAGGGGGGAAAAAAAAAAAAGAAAGCACCTCAAAACCATGTACCAAATATTGTGACTTCTCCCACGCTCAGGCAGCACTTCCGACATTTCCCAACGTGAAGCCAAGCTGACATCCTCAGCCCACCCAGAACAGCCTGGGCTGGTTCTTTCCTGCTATGGCTTTCCTTCTTTTTCTCACAACATATGTTCAAGATAAACATCTGAGACTGAGAAGTACCACCAACTTCTCAGTGTTGGTGGCTGTACAGCACATCAGCTGGAGGTATGGGGCTGGATTTCTTTAGAGATGGCATTTCAAGGAGTTAAAAAAGCGCTACCAGATCTCCTCTCAGGAGTCCCAGTAAGAGATTTACTCTATCTGGGCAGCCCATGACAGCAAACTTAATCATTTTTATTCCCCCGAAAGTAGATGTAGGATTCACACACATTTATGCTAATTGTGCAATAGCACAATGTTTTCTTGAGCCGTTTAGGAAACCGATAAAGGTTTGAGATAATTGGGGATTGTCTGGCACATTGGCAGCAACAAAAATACAGCAAAAGGTTATTTACCACTGATATTGTGGTTGCATCTAAAGTAGACCAAGGCTGCTGAATATGAATTTAGGGGAAGGCAATACCCAGCCAGTTTAGGGACACACAGGAAAGGCTGTAAGGGCACTTATGGATACCAGTGCAGTGAAGCCAGGCTTGAGGTAAAACTTAGTTGCTTGCTGTGATCAGAAACACACCCCACTGCTCCTGAGAGCTGCTGGAGATGGCAATGCAAACTGGCTGTGACAGCTGGAAATTCCTAAGGAGAGGTTTAGTGGGTTTATTAAGGCATAAGGAGCTTTTATTTTCATTCCTTAGCAAGCGTGCAAGCCAAAAATTTGCTATCATTACAACCAAGCTTCCAGCTCTTACACTTATCCTGGAAACCAATTGTTCATGCTGAGGACTGTGACACATTGACCAAGGTTACATTTCACAGAGAGACTTTGGGTCCACCCTGCTGGAGTCAGTGTTATGCAAGAGTCACAGTGACATGGAGAAAAGCTGAATTTTTTCAACAGAATCTCAGTCATACTGTTGGGATGGATATCACAGCTATGCCTGTGCAGAGCTGTTCATCAGAAAACATTCCTTCCATCAACACAAAAGACTGAAATCACGAGTGCTCAAAGTTGTCCTCATAGGGCCAGAAAAAACCCTTACACTGGAGATACTTAACAGGCAGAAATGAGACACTCAGGAATTTGATATCATCTGCTATTTCTCACAAACACAGCATTTACAGTCAATTAAAACAAGCTTCTACCAACTCCCTGCACCACCTGCTGCCATTCCAAACATCCCCAAGGTCCCTCAACAGAACTTGTTTGAAAAAATCAACCCCCCAACCTGCATGCAAGCAGTTGACACACAGACCACTGGCATAAAAAGTAACACTGTGACAGAACAATCGATATAATTTCTCATTATAGTTGTCTTCAGATTTATTATTTAGGCTTTTCCTTAGCAGCCTTGAGGGGAAAATGAGAGATGTGTGTGACTCCACAGGAACTACAAAGTCTCTTAAAGGCATTTAGAGCTGCTATTACAATCATTTCCTTTCAACAAATGAGTGAACTGACGACATTAGGCATGAAGAAAACTAATTTTCAATAGAATGCTGCCTATACATTCTGTTACAGCTGGGTGGGCAACCTTTGGAGCTGTGAACTGCCCAAAAGTCTTCAAGAGAAGTTTCCACACCAAAGCTGGTGGCACCCTGCCCTGCTATTGGATATTCTCCATCTCTTTGAGGGGCTGTAGATCTGCTCCAGCCCCAGCCCAGAGAGCAGCACAGGATCCCTTCCTCAAGATGAAACTCTCTGCCCCTGGCTCCTGGATCTTGCAGGGATTACCCTGCACATCCCAACCACAGAAGGGCTCTCGTTCCCAGCTCCTACCACCCCTTTCCTTCCACTCTTCACCAAGCAATGCTCTTACAGAACACCCTGGGCATGCTCTAAATACAAACCATAATTCAAAGTCTTGAGCAGAGTTAGGGACTGGTTTAGGGACTTGAACCACACAACTCAAAGTTGCCAGAGTCCAGGCTGCTACTAAAGCACTGCCCCAGGGCCCAAAGGTGCATTTCCCCCACAGTTCCCAGCCTGGGGTCTCTGTTGGGAAGCTCAGTTTGACAAGAAAGTGCTCACACACAGCTTATCCCTCACACACTTCCCTCAGACCACCTCAATCCTGGGATCAGTTTTGCCCTGGAGATGAACATCCCAGATCATACTGAACCTGCATCACAGGGAATACTGAGTGCATCCTCTCCACTACACAGAGCCAGAGAAATTTCCGACAGTACCCATTCATTCTGATTTTTTTTCTTCCTAACTCTTCCTTGACAAATGATAAAAGCCTCTAAAACTATCTCTGCTAAGCACTAAATACACATAAAATCTGTTGTGCTGTCGGGCTTCTCCCGTGGCTCTGAGCTCCCAGATTCTCATTACTGAGTCCAGCAAGGACTTTCAAGAGCTGTAATTGCTGCCTAACCGAACAAAACCTATCCTGAGCATGGAGGCAGAGCCTGTTGTAGGAAATGGTCAAAGGAACACTGGAATAAAAGGAAAGAAATGGATTAACTTAAGTAATGGCAGTTACCTGGAATTACTTGTTTCTCAGAGTACTCAAATATATTCTGAATTTCTTTAGCATGTGCAGAATTTCTTTCCCATGTGCAGTACAGCATATGAGAGATGGCACACAGGTTTTCACCCCATTCCACCAACTCCCACAGAGCTGTGACAGCTCCCACCAGCAACACTCCTAGGTCCAAGACTGATCACCACATCCAGGTCCAGAGTTAAAAACAAGGTTATAAACCTAAATCAGCATGAAAAGAACTGAAATACTTTGAAAGATATATTAAATATGTGCTTCAAATTAGAATTAAGCTAACACAGTGTAGGTCTGCATTAGTTTCATCCAAACCAGAGGTTATTTCTCCATAATGAAAAGGAGATGCAGAGCTATGAAGCTGAATAAACCTCACAGAAGTAATCCCTATCATCTTTTCTTTCTTTAGGCCTTATTTTGAACAGCTCGTTTCCTTTAACATCCTTCAAGACAAAGCAGCATCAGAGAGCGCAGGGGAAGAACAAAGCGGCTCCTTTTATCTGCCTCTCCATCTTCTGAGTAAATATTGCATCATTGTTCTCCCTAGGAAACACCTTTCATCTTGGTTTGAAGGCTGGGGATGAGCTGCTGTGGCCGTGAGAGCCCAGCAGCCTCTTCCATCTGAGGGCCAGGGCTCGGAGGGCACCGTCCCTGCCCCAGGTGAGACCTCCCTGCCAGCCCTGAGCCCTCTCACCACCTCACACAGCGCTCCTGGCTGCTCAGAGAAGCAAGAAGGCTGTTGGAACCCTGAATTCTGAGAATTTCACTGTTTCTGCTTGAACAAGTTATGATCCCCAGAAATACACCTCGTTTGATCTTAAACCCTGGAAAAGACTTCCCCTGTAGTGTGATAACTTTGAAATTAATCCTGTATAGTTTTATGTCACTAGGTGAATTAGGTAGAAGTGTAGACATTTTGGTTTATAAAATATTGTAATACTAGTGGCCAAAATGGTGGGTTTAGGTGTTGTTTTATAACTTCCTTTTTTACCTTTGCTACTTCCCCTTTCTTCTCCAAAAACTTGTGTTTTCTGCCATTGGTTCTAAAGTTCCGCAGTGCGGGATAAGAAGAACTGATTATTGGGTTTTTATTGAAAATATCCTACGCAGCATCTCCCTAATTGGACAATCTGGGGTATAAATAATCTGGACAAGAGGTGCTCGAGGCCATTTTGACCCTTGTTATTAACGACAAAGCACTTTTCTGTGCTGCCAAGTTATAGATAAAACTTAATAAACATTCTGAGACCGAAGAAACTCTGAAGTATTTCTACTGTGTCTTATCTCAAGTGTCTGTTCAAAGAACTCACAAAGAGAAGATGTGCTGTGGCAGGGGCCGATAGCTTCAGCCAGGATTGCAGCAGAAGACCTCAATGCTAAACTTTTTCCCCCCCTCGAGACAGTGTCAAAGCAGCTTGCAAAAAGTGTGTACGTGGCTAGGTGCCATCTGTTCCCCTTCCAGAGAAAGTGGCATGATATTTATATCCCCTGAGAGTACCCACATTAGCTGTGCATAAAGACTGTTCCTCCTGTACGACTCTGCACAGGAATATAATGGCTGCAGAACAGATGGGGAAAACAATACAAGGATATTATTAGGACAAACCCATATTATAAGGAGCAGTTCTGTTCCTTATATAATTACACAAGAGGAGGGAGGGGTTTCTAGAGTGCTGAAGCCTCTGGGAATTTGAAGATTCCATAGAATGGATCTTAACAATCTTTTGTTGTAGAACAGCAACATTTACCCTTAAAATGCTCCTTGGGTATTCTGAATTAAAAGATAAAGGAAATATGGTAAAACAGTAGATTTTGTGGGCTTTTTCAAGAGTCAGCCCAGCACTCTACAACAAGTTCATGGAACAGAGAGTGAGTCTGTTCTGATGGTGATCTCCTCTTTCCTCAGTCCATGACTAATCCTACAGCACCCATTTGCCTTTCTTGTTCTCTGTCAAATGCAGAGTCTGGCAGTGCTGCCCCCTCCCTCCCATTCTGAGCCTCTTCAGGTACTCTATCCCATAAGAAAGATATCTGTGTTCTGCAATTCCCACCTTAATTCTGCTACTCCATGATGATAGCAAGGTAAATCTTAGATACTGTGAATATTGGCAACTGCATAAAGAGAATATTTCTGCACCAGAATCAGCTCAGATGCTGAGATATTTGCTAAGCCTAGAAAATGTGCTTTGCCTCATCAATTTCCATTCTAGAAAAGAATAAAATTATATATAACTTCCCAAGACTAAGAAATGTTACAGCCCATATTCACTATTCATCAGCAGCTTTCAAGTTATTCATGCAGAAAATTACTTAAAACACCCCCCCCCCAATAAAAAATGCATCTGTTTCTGATTTAAAACAAAATTCCATTCCCATTGTTGATAAAGCTTTTATCTTAAGGAAATACGGAAGCTTCAAAGTTCTGTAATTTGCAGTTCATTTGAACATGAATGGAAAGAAATGCTCCTCCACTTCAAACTCTTTCCTCAGTCAATTAGACAAACCCTCTAAGTGGACTTGGTGAAGGAGTTCATGTCCAGGAACTTAATTGGTGCTGAGCTCCCCAACCTGCACCCACACCAACCATCAGCCATGGGCCAGGCAGCTGCTGGGACTGTGCCAGAGTGGCCATGGGCACAGCTGGGGACACCGGAGGGCCAGGCCAGCCTGTCCAGCTGGCACAGAGGAGCAGTGTTGGCAGAGGATGCAGGAGGCAGAATCCACCAGAAGGAAAAAGCTGATTCGAAACAGATGAAAGGCTCAGCAGAGGTCCTACCAGGCCTCGGCCATTGACAAAACTCATCCTACAAATTTTAAGAGCAGCAGTTCTCCTCCCCTGTGCCCTTGCTGAATTTCTCACTGACATTTGCAAACTATTCCTGCTCCACTCCCCTGCAAGCTCCATTACAGTGTCACATGCACATTTGTTTGTCCCAGTTTGCTGCTCTGTTCCTAACTGGGGTTTGTGGCACTCCTCGTTAGGGTTGCTGGCACAGCACCTTCCAACACCACCAGGAACAACCCAGAGCTGGCTTCAGAGCCTGAAACCAGTGGGAGCAAGTGCAAAAGCAGAGTAGCTCTACACTGACAAGGCAAGAACTGTATTTCACACTCTGCAAAGCTGCACTTCCATGGTAAAAGGAGTGCAGAAAATACTGAGTGATGTCTAAAAATAATTAGGGTCCCTTGGGAAGAAAGAACTTTGAGCAATATTTGTAGAGAAACTAAGCTAGCAAAAAAAAACCACAAAAGCAGCCCTCACTGCCAGAGCAGTGCTTTAAGTCCTGGTGATGGCACAGCATGACAGCAGAAACCAAGTGAACTCCTTGTAACAGGTTCATCTAAAGCCACTTTGTCTCATCCTACAGGCGGGCTCATCCCAACATCCTCAGCATCATCACTCCCACAAACACAACAGCTCCTGTGTGGTACCAGTGCACCACAGGCCAGGCTACACTGGGATTCTGTGTTCTGGTAAGGAATGGTCCAGGTTTTGTTGGGTTGGATTTTTTTTCCCCCCTTTTTCACTTCAGCATCCACAAAAAAAAAACCCACAAAAATAGAGAGTCAGTCGGAAAAATCATCAGTGATGTGACCACAGCCTTTGGTGCAGTAGCAAGACTTGCTCATCAGTACATCTAGCAGATGAATACACCCTATTCCCTGATCTGGTACATAGCAGTTCTCATTTTTAAAAACAGGACATGAAACTCTCATTTTTATAAGTCAGACATTACATATTAAAGCAAAACACAGGTGGCCAATGCTGATGTTCCTACAACCATAACATTTCCTACTCCCCCAGCTCTGTGCCCCCAAATATTAACAGCCTAGAAGAGAATGTTTCCTCTTCCTCCCAATCTCCAAGTTAGTGCAAGTCTTGAAAGCAAGTGATAATTACGATCTTCGCAGCAAATATTTCTGTAAGTTTCTGAAAAGGCAGGATTTTTTTAATACCAGCATTAATTATGTAGGCACATTTCTGTAGCATCTGGGCACATCAAGTCTTTTTATTAATTTGCCTCAATTCTTGGACATGAGAGAACTTACACCCTGAGGGAACACCTGCAAACAAATCACAAGACCTAGAGGTTTGTCAGGAAAAGCAGATGCCTAAACACAGGGACATTTCCAATGGCTCCAAGAGCCCTCAGTTATCCAAGACTGGGCAGCAAGTCAGTGGAAAGAAGGCATGTGAAGCACAGTCATCAGTTCAGCCTCACACCAAACAATCCTTGCACAGGCACAGGCAGCACCTGCACAACCCAAGGAAGAGCTCAGAGCAAACACTCCTGGCAGAAGTGTTTGATCTTTCATCCCCCAGGGACCTGTTCCCTTCCCAGGGCTGTCCAAGTGATCTGCAGCCCATTCCCATGGTGCTGCACCAGTTTAGTTGGGGGAAAAAAGACTCAAATGAGCATTTGGCCTTGTCTATCCCTTCACCCCTGAGTTTCCTTTGAGGGTCCTGGGCACAGGACCTTGCCTGTGCTCACACAGCCTGGAGAGCAGCTCTGAAGAGCTGGGATGGAAGGAGCATCCAGCTCACACCACATAAAGGGGGAGAAAGCAAATGAACCCAAGAACCATCTCAGGGATGTCAAGAACCAGGGGAAAAGCATCACAAAGAGATGTAACAACTGAAACAAGCCCAAAAGCATCCACTATTTTTTTTTGTTTCAGAGCTCATATTTCTATTTTGTTTATTATCAGAAAGGAGGGAAATATATTTCCTATCCCATAAAATACACATATAATTTTTGTGGTAATAAGACCCAGGAGAGGCATAAATATTCCCAAGGGTTTCTGCAGTTCAGAAGAACACTGTAAAACAGTTTGATAACTTGGAGATTACATTTCCCTCTATTCACCACACACACAGTCACATTTAAAGCCTGCCAAGGGGATCATTATAGATGCTTTATAACTATGAACCAATAAACCTCATGAATTTCATTTATTTGAAGACTGCAATAGAAGTAGAAAGATAAGTAGCATCCTTAAATTCAGGATCATTAATTTAATCCCTGCCCCCCAAAATACACCAGCAAGCTTTCTATGTTAAATCTTTTCATGGTTCTTTTACCAGTGCAAGCAAAACCAGTAAATGCCATTTGGGAAGGAACATCACAAGCCCGTTCAGCAGAGTATCCCTCCTGAATGATCCACAGCAAATGGCAATGCAGTGTTTCTTCTAGCAGAGCTTTTGTTTTGCTGGCAGGAATAATTCAAGGCTAAGACAGAGAGGAAAGTGGTGTTGGTGGGAGAACAGGGGCAGGATAGAAGAGCTGGGCTGCTGTTCTCAGCTGCTTGGGGACAAGGACAAGAGTTCTGGGGAGAGCTCTCCCTCCTGAGAGTCCTGCTCAGCTCTCAGGGGTCATCTCCTCCATTTCACCCACTGGAGAGGACCCAGCAGCTCTTTCTTAGAGAACCCTGGCACACAGCACATAAAGCACTGGAGTGTGTTGCAGAGCAAGATGAGGAGTAAAAGATCCTCCCCTCTCCAAACTAGCAACAAAAGAGAGGATCCACAGCAGCAGCATGGCCAAGACATTCTATTTTAGAACCATTAGATCAAACCTGGTGTAGTAGAGTCCAGTGCTTCTGTAAGATGCTGTTATTAAATACAACCCACCACAGTCACCCTGCCCTGCATCACCTGGATTATTTGTGCCATTTGGCACCACAGTTCCCACTTGCAAAAACACAGAGAGCAGCAGCAGTGCTGATAAGGCTGCTCTGCATGAAGGAAAGGGACATCAAATCCTTTAAACAGTTAAAGGCTTCAGCAGAAAAGAAATAAGATGCCATGGAGTGGGGAGAGCCAAAAATCTATCAAAGGCAGGTTAGCTCTCGTCAGTGGTGCTAAATAGGTCTAAATGGACATGTTCAGCCAGGCAGACAGCACTGTGGGGAGCTCAGCGAGGGAGAAGGAGGAGGGAGGCAGCTCCCCTTCCAGATGGGATAAGTTCAGCATCTGCTTTGTTCTCAGCTTTGAATGCCTAAATGCATCTTAAAAAAAAAGTCACCAGGCAGAGGCAGAGGACAGAGACAGACAGGAGGACGTGTGACATCAAACAGCACATTTGGGCAACAGAGTCAGACAGGAGGGGACTTCACCATTTGGACAATGCCCCTTGTTTGCCCTTGCACATTTTTAATCCAAACCCTTGGTTTATAAACCCAACTGCTTCATTATGCAAGTTTCTCCTAAAGCATCTCTACTCATTCATGGTGCAAAATTTAATAAGCCCCTTGACTTCTGTTCTTTCTGCTTTAAAATTTGAGGCCAACATTTCTGACCTGTGAATCACCCATTATCTGCCCTGCCCAGCAAAATTTAAAAAAAGGAAAAAGAAATAACAGCTGCTTGATCTGAAGCATCCCTGCATCCCAGCTGCTGCTGCTGCAGGGTTCAGCATTCCAGAAGTGAAGTGGGAGAAGCCCCACACAGCAGAGGAGCAGCTCTGCCAGCACACAGGTAAAGTTTATTTACACCTAGAATTGTCCCCCAAAATCTGTGTCTCTTGCAGCTGGAATACAAATGCACCTGTGGCAGTCACAGCCTCACGGAAAAAATTTTTACAAAATTTAGTTCAAAGTGTTCAACTTAAGATTTAACTCCATGTCCCTACAAAAGCTAACCACAAGCACAAACCATGCCTCACCCAAAAGCCCAGGGAGAGAAACAGTGATTTTAAATCACACTAGTTGTGTGGATTCTGTTGCTCTTTGGGTGCAGTTTTCAAGTGACTTCAATTCTGCCTCTCCAAAACACACTAAAAAATATGCAAGAAAACTTTATTTAAATGCACATTCTTAAAAACACAAAACCTAAACACACACAAAGACTGCACTCAAGCACAAATGTTTGACACACAAGTAGCTCAAAAGAGAAAAGTTGTCTGGGCCAGATGCTTAAATCAGGGACTGAAGTCTGATGCTGCACATAGGTACCTCTGCTGTGCTTCTTTCTTTAAATGCCCACGTGTGAAAACAATCTTAGCTAAGAAATATAGAGTAGAAATCAATTAAGCCTTTTGACAACTAACACTGCATTCATTACCCAACAGACAAACCCCTAATGTCGCATTTAATTCTTTAAAAAAACAACTTATGACTATTCAAGCAAGAAAAGGACCAAAATTATACACTTGAAACACAAAATTATGCCTTATTCTCAAAATAAATTATTCAATTGCTTAAGCCAGCACCTATTCAAATATATTTCCTGGAGGCAAAACATCTCTCTCCAGCACCATCATTCTCTTTGAAAGCAACATTCACTTTATTTCCTTTTTTTGGAAAGGAGGCTTCATGGGAAGCAAGAAAACATCTTGAGCCTTCATTTCCCTTCCTGACTCCACACCATTTGTGCAGCCTTGTCCTACACATCACCTTGTGGCTCAGTCCTGGAAGCAGCCTGGGATTTCGGAGCATCTGTCAGCAGAATGCCAATCATGTGGAATTTGTGGTCACTTGCTCAGCTCTAATGGGAAGGCAGCAGTTTGTATCCAGAGGTTTGGGCTCCCTTTAACCATTCTATAGCACAGATAAGCCTCTTATGCCTCCCAACATGAGATACTTTAAAATTCTATACCTTTGAATATCCCATTTTCTAACTGATCTCGAGTGCCCACTTCAACCATGAATATTACTCATAATTGATAATTTATTTACCTTCAAGCTAGAGAATAAAAAAAAGTTGTAGGAAATGAAGCACATAGTGAGCACCATGACACAAAACCCACCAAAACTCTGGACAAGTCAAACTGGCATCCAAGATCAGCTGCATCTCCCTGGGGATAACTGGGTCTTGCAACTGGAGCATCACTTTAGGGAGGGCCATGTGCAATAAAAGCAGAACTTTGTGACCTGGGGATCTCTGAAAGCAGATTTTCCTTGATGCAGATTTAAAGGAATGAAAGCTGGCATTTTATGGCAAAGATGAGAAATGCAAATCAGGCAAGGCTGACCTGTGAAGGAACCAGAGTCCAAGCCCTTGTTCTGGCTATATTCACCAGTATGAAAAACAATTGTTCTCAAACATTCCTGGAACATAATGACAATGGCAGAAGAAAAATCTGAGACATCTCACAGCAAGGCTAGAGGGGACAGTATTGGAAGATTTATACAGGTCTGGAAGTAAGTGGCAGAAAACAGTCTGCAGAAGGTGCAAATCTCATCTTTCCAGCTTATTCATCACCTCAGAAGACACTTGCTTTTGAGCAGAGACACACATTGCAAATTTGTTACTGATTCCTCTTGAAAAACATTTCAAGATAGCTTCATTTTCCAAAAATAAAGTGAGTAAAACCATGCTGCTACGTGCACACCAATGAAAAACAAATTTTTACATGCACAACTCACGGTGTATTAAAAATGCAACAAAAATTACACAAACTTAAAAAAAGAAAATCCAAACAACTCTGCTAGCTTGTTCCTTGTCAGAACCATCAGTTATTTCAATTCCTATTCATTTGCTTGGAGGATGATCAATGTTTTGGTTTACAGTATTAGTTACAATTTGAGTTCTTCAGAGAGTTTACATGGATTAAGTTCCTACTATCATTAGAAGGAATTCCAATGAAGATGAGAAACACAAAGATGCCTGACTTATTGTTACTTTAATATTTATCACAAATACCACAACAGAAACTAAATATGTTCCAAAAAATCAGGCAAATCCCAATACAACAGCAATACTCTACACATAAGAAAGAAAACTACTTACTTTAATTAATTGGGCTTTTAATCAGATTTTTAAACACATCACCAAGGAAAAAATCTTGTTGACCCCTAAACTGACAGATTATTTGGATGGTAACCCAAATTTTTAATCACGTGTTCTGCCAAAGAATGCCCAGCCTGTTTCACACCTGAATGTCTTTTACTGCTCCTGAAGCTCACACAAAGAAAGCTTTCTCTCTGAAAAGTCAGAAATAGCTGATAAACAGCTTCAGAAACTAAGAGTTTCTATGGACTTTAATAGTTTTCTTGCATTAAACAAACTTCCTGGGTCTTTAAGACAATCACACACTTGAAGACTCGGTGATTTTTTTCACCATATTACAAGAAAAAACACATCCTTGTTTCAAGGTTTTAAATCCTGAAGCTTGGGATGCAACCTCTGAATTAAAAGCATCAGTTCATCTTATTTTTAAAATATCTCATAATTTAAAAAAAAAATAAAAAGCTTAAGGAAAGCCCAGGTTTGATGCCTCAGAGAGCCCCTAAGTGATAGTGATGCCCAGACAGTGTCTTTCTCTTGATTAAGCAGTAAAAGCTGTATTAAGCACCTTCTCAGTGCCTGCAGCACTAATCAGGGTCATGTTTGCTTCTTTAATCCCAAGGTGCAACTCCTCAACTCCTTCCTGCTCTAATTAGACCATCATACCTGAAGGTGCAGCCTTGATCTTTGAACCATCATCTCTTCCCACCACTGGAGCAAAACAACACATTAATAGGTAAAAAAAGCAAAGTGACTGCCTTGGATGGCAATTACAGAGCTGTGGATTATCACCTCAGGATTTAGTGCAGCTCCCCTGGCCATGAAGTGAGCAGTGATAGATGCTGTGGGTGTTAATGGAAAAGGCACATGGCATTTACCCTGCACAGACTGGTGAAATTCCAATATAAAAGGCATAATTCCAAATCCTGCTACCATCTAAGTCAAGTTGATTGGCTACCTACAAGAATGCAGGTTCAACAGGAGAATTTCTCCACTCAGAGTATTTAATAACAAAGTTTTGGCTAGGATCAGAGAATCACAGAATGGTCTGGGTTGGGAGGGATTTTCAAGGCCACCTTATTCCATGGTCAGGGACACCTTCTACTACCCCAGGTTGTTCCAAGCCCCATCCAAGGTGGCCTTGAGCACTTGCTCACCGACCCAGTGACCATCAGTTCACCTGCACACTCCACATCAGTTTAGAAAACTCCAAGGCACAGAGTGCTCTGTCCTGGAAATGAGTCCATATAGCCTAGAGACAGCTGAAAAATCAGCTGTGTGTTTCAGGCATTTGTTCTGACCTAATTAGTTCTAAATAAGCCTAGAGGGGGTTGGGGTATTTCCCCCCCTCCCTTCTCTCCAGGTAACATTGGAAACCCTCAGTTACATTTCTAACCCAGTGATTTTAATAATTCTCCTCAAAATATTAATAACAGATGAACTGAGGGATGGGGTGATCAAGTGTCTGAGTGTTCTCTGGAAATTTTTTTTTAATATTTCAAATGACAACTCACTGATTACTGGAGACCTCTGAGGTCAGTGCACAGATGGGTCCATCTGCAAGAAACCTCCCTTGGCACAGCAAGGGCAGAGGGTTTGAAGAGATGGATGCAGCCAGAAATGCCCAGTCAGGTATTTACCAGTGGGCAGAACTCCTTAACTGACACACCAGCTCACAGGGGAATTCTAGTGAAGCTTTCTTTCATTCAGGAACAAAACTGCTTAATATTTAAATTACTTCTCTTGTTCTTACTCTAAAAATAGCTCCTGTTATTGCTCTGCTTTCATCAGGAGCTGTAACACTCCCTGAAGACTCCCTGTGAGGCCAGACTTGGTACCATCTTTGATTTTTCAATCTAGATCAAACCCCACACCTCATCCCAAAAGTCAGTTCAAGAAGGCACAAAACTCATCAGCTTCTGTTCTTGATGCATCCTGTAAAAGCAACTTGTTAACCAAGGGGCTGCTCCAGCACAGGAGCTCAGAGGAGTGACCATGGCACAGGGACACAAAGGGCAGATGAGCCCTTCAAAGGTACCAGAAAACAAAGATTTCCTTATAGCCATCATAATAGACTCGCACCTGGCCAAGTTTTACAGTTGTATTTTACAAGGGAGAAAAAGGCATGGAAGGAAGGAGAGCAGGTGGTGATCATAACCTGACTTCACAGACAGGGAAAAAGGGAAAAATTATTCATTTTCAAAAACAAGGAGATTTCATAAGTGGTACGAAACATTATCCTATTTCAATATGACTGGGAGACACTTTGCTAACCACAGTCAAAGAAGAAAATAAAGAGAAAGGTGAAAGAAAACTCATTTCTGGATTTATGCATACAGAAAAGTGACACTTTTAAATTCATTCACTGAATGGGAAGATCCCTGCCACCCCTGCAAATGGAGATATGGGGGAGAAACAGCTCTAGAACACACGAGGTTCCAAAATCTGTGGTGTGTTTGCAGAGGAAGAGCAATAAAGAAGTTATGTGATTTACTTCTATGTACTGAGTAAAACCAAAGACTATGACTTAGCCTACAGGCAATGTGTAGTTGAGGTTTTTTTCATTTATGTTTTTGAAAGACAAATTAAATGACCGGAACAATTACAGAGTGGTCAGCTTGGCATCATTCCCAGGTGAAGCAATTGAATAGCTGATATAGAAATCAATTAATAAAGAATTAGCCTTATACAACTCATCCATAAATCCATGTTGACTAAGTAACAGCCTTTGATATATTAACAGGAACCCCTCCATAAAAACTTCCTAAATACCACCTCCTGCATGGGCAGGACATCCTCACTCTCCAACATTCATCAGCCAGGGACTTCCTTTCAGTCCTCTTTTGGGATCACTGGCACAAAATATTCCCTCAGTACAGCTGACAAGCCAGAGAAGTGGTGAGGTGCAGCTCCTTAATCCCCACTTTGCTGGTGGGAAGCTCAACCAGCACATTTGAGTCATGAGAGGTCTGTGGAGAACTTAATGGGCAAGGAAAAGCGATGAAAGCAGGAGTCAGTCTGCAGAGGGAAGCAAGCAGAGGATGTGGGAGATGAGAAAGGAAACAGCAATAAAGTCAAGAGCTAGTTCCAGTGAAGAGGCTGGGAAAGGCCTTGTCGAGAGAGGGGCAAAGACTGGTCAAGGAAAGGAAAAAAGCCACAAAACTTTTGATACGTAGGAGGCACTTTTGAAAAACGAAATTTTTTCATTGAACTTCACAGTGATTTGGGGCATCTTAGATCCCCATTATTGCTCCACAGAGCCTCACTTCTCCAGAGCTTCCCAGAAGTGGGGGGCTCACGAGACTGTGCCTGGTGCTCCAGCACAGCACAGGGCACCCTGAGGGACCTCAAGGCTCCAGTTCTTAGAGAAACCACAAATCAATTCTGCTCCTTTCCATCTCCCTCACCACCACCCAACCTTGGCAACTTAATTATAAATCTTTTCTCCCACAAAGAATGACTGATATTCCCAATCTCATCTCAAATCTGCAGTAAACTCCATGGCATCTCTTTTATTTCCAAATGAATTTGCCTTATTAAAAAGTAATGAGCTATTAATTAACTTTGCACTCATACAAAGCTGTTTAATTCTCAATCCAATTAACAGCAATCTGCTGAAGGATTCTAATGATTATTTTAAATTTGCTAAGAGAAACATCTCTGAGCCTTTCATAATAAGATATTTATAGAATGGCTTGGGCTGGATCGTGCTCATGTTTTAATTCAATAACATTTTTATAATACGCCAACATCTCTCTACAACATTATCTCTGACAACATATCATTTAGATGCACAGGAAGGCTGACTTACTGAAACTGTTTATTTAGGAGATGTTTTGGAAAGATTATTTTTTTTTTTTTAGGCTCTCCCAATCCCAACACAGAGTTCCAAACCCTCGAGTGAAGTTTCTGCCCAGGGAGGTCTCTCAGGGGTTTAACACGGGCATTTGTTTTGCATGGTTGGACAAGAAAAGGTTCATATCCATATGATTCTACTATCTGGAGGTTTTTTCCCCCCACAATACACAAACATAACAGAACATACACCTGTGTAGCACACACACCTGCAGTCACTCACCTCAGATCTTTTCTGACAGAAAATAAAGACTTTTCCAAACCTGCCCTTTCAAGGACAATTATTCCCTCCACTGCAGCAAAGGCATTCAACAGCTAGAAAAATGCAGCTTTTCATTCTCACTATTATAAATTTGTCCTAAGGGAAGGGAAGAACACACTCAGGTCAACACACAGAGGAGCACTTGGGGAGATAACCCTCCACTTTCAAAAACCACAAATGAAACAAACTTTTAATAATATTGAAGACCACAACTGCATGTATGGCTCTTAATAATTAATTGCCACTGCCTACCTGAAATGAAAGCTGCCAGAAAAGCTGCAATATTAGATTCTGAGCAATTGTGTGTCACATGGCTCTCAGTTTCAATTTCAATCAGGTATTGAGAGCAGGAAATTTATAAAGGCAGCTCACGACTCACCTTTGCACAAACCCGTATCACACACAAACCCCACCTAGTTTAGCTTAATACATACCCAAACCTTAAGCAGTATAACTTAACACATCTTAAAGCTGACATGTTTATCTGCAAACACAGCAACAGTAAAAGTCAGTGGTAAAAGTATGTGTGGAAGGGGCACTGGAGTGACATAAAACACAGGGGTGTATTTCTTTTAATAATACAATTCTTTTAACAGTAACTTTAATTCAATGACACCTTTTTCCTCATCCAGGTGATGAACTTGCTGCTGTTCACCTCAGGCCTGTTATTTGGATCAAACCTATTTCTGCAACCTTGCTGATGTCTCACTTCATACACCCCTAACAGGGGGTCCATATGCAGCATCTGTCCCTAAAACCCAGGCACCCATTTAGGAAACTGAGGCTAGGAAAGGGCACACCACTTCAGCCACAAACAGAATCGAGTGTAAGAACAAAATTAATTAAATTCTGGGACATCAGTGAGTCCTAGTCAAAGCCAGCCCTTCTCTTTGGTATCTACATTGGCAAGAAGCAGGATCCATCAGGAGAGAAACAACTGCATTTTCTTGATTTTATATATTGAGGTAGTTCCCAAATCAGCTCTCTGAATCTGCATGCCAAAGATTTTGAGATGTCCAGAGTAGCAAACCCAATCAGAGGCTGCTTTTTGCATTGTCTGATCCTCTAGGCACTCAATTCCCACATGGCATTGTGCAGGACAACTACACAGTGTGGAGCAAGGGCTGTCCATCTTCCTGATGGATGAGCATCCTCTGTGGGTGTTGTTTTCCCTCTCTCAGAGGCAGTTTGTTCATTTACATGCTCCACAGCCTCCTGCTTCAGAGGGGACACACGTTACTGGGTGATGATTTACTCTCTGCCTTTGATTGAGGCTGAGGGCATTTCACATTATTTTATTATCTAATACATGTACACACAGGGTGTTTTAACTGCTGCATCCATACTTTTATTCCACAAATCAATGTTGTGCCTCTCTCTGAATTAGAAGAGCTATCTGAAATTATTGATCTGTTCATATTTCTTTTTCTATTGATCACATCATCTACAGCCTCATCAAGTTTCCTTTGGCACAGAGTACATTCTCATCACACAATTTTCCATGCTCAGTGCAGTGACATCCACCATTAACTTGCCCCAAAGTAATAAAAGTTAAATATCTTGACTATTTTGTCCATTGCCCTCTGGACACACACAAATCACTTTTACTGGGGCATCTGCCTGTTTAGATTGGGGACATCTTGTCAACTGCAGCAGTCTGTCCAGTCTCACAGTATGGCTGGTGAACTCTATCCCAAACACAGCAGCCCAGCAGAGTAGCTGGTTTGCAAAATTCAGGAGCCAAATGACAATACATGAAGATGCTTTATGCTTTTATGAACACAGAGGGGACTTTAAGAACCAATTACATATCTTGCTTAACCTTAATTTGAAAGTAACTCCTGTTGGACTTCTAATTTGTTTTCAGCAAGCTAAACAACAAAAACCACAAATCCAGCTATCCCTCTAACTTCTTCCAATAAAAGAAAATTACTTCTACAGGTGACTTTTCTCAAAATCTGTTATATGGAAGAACTACAAAAACAACACAGTTAATAAACAGCTTATTGGTGTACTAACACTTGTCATCTGACATCTCTGCCCTCACATACCCCATCTACCAGAGGGGCAACAACTGTGCCCTGGGACAAAATCCAACTTGAACAGCAGTTCTCAGACCCCAGGAATTGAAAATGCATTATTCTGTACAATAATATATGGTTTAAATGCATCCCTTCTTCCTTGCTGGGATTCAGGCCTGCCTTGGCTGCACAGAGATGCTGACTGTGGTTCCTTCACAGGGATCAGGTCCCTCCCACAGCTCTGGCAGCACAGCAGGGCAAATCTCACATGGATGTTGTGCAGCTTCACACAAGCAACTGTGTCATGACCTGGCCTGTGCCATATAGAAAATATATGATCACAAGGTCCTGCAGCTCAATTAAAGCTACTGACTGGGCCCATGTGCAGAACATCTGGAAACAGCCAGGTTATTCCTAAACAACATCCAGCTGTACCACAGGACGTCCAGGACGTCCAGGTGAATTGAAAGAGGAAGAGAGAGAAGCACCCAAAGGAGAGCACTGGGGAAGCACCATAAACAGAAAGAGATCTTTGAGTAACATATGTGATAAGAATTACTCACTTTGCATAGGACTGGTATATTCAAGCTCACTCCTGCTGCAGTCAAGAAAGCTGATCGACCTTAATACTGAGATCAGGGTCTAAACACAATTACATGTTGGAGGAAGTGATCTCTGAAATAGCAGCACAATGCAGATTCAGGGGTGTTAGGCTAGAAATCTGCCATAGAAGCCTTATCTTCCCCCTTCCAATTTTTAAATCACAGAATCTTCTGCATTACAGAATCTCAAATAATTTATTTATATGAACATACTTCAATTACATAAGCACAAGAAAAGACAACTAAATAAACATCAACAGCTAAGCTTTTGGTGCGGCACAGATTTTACTGAATTCAAGACAGTGTCAAATTAAAATATCATAACTTTCATATGTAGCATTTTTAATCATCCCAATAAAAAGGTTACAAAATTGACGGTGTCACACTGTACTAAAAAGCACATGCCAGGAGGAACAGTGGCTAATGCTGCCCAGTAACAATTTGAAGTAAGGACAAAAAAACTCCAACAAAACCAACAGAAAGAACTAAATGCAACCAGGTAAAATAGTAGTATTTAGCTACCTTTTATTTTTTTTTTTTTCCTGAGAGAATCAATAGAAAGCAGAATGTTCTTTTAAAACTAGAGACAAATTTTGTTTGGTTGAAAATTGAGCGCAGAAAGTTCATGGAGGTGCAGGATCACTACAAATTAAACGATTATTGATGCATGAAATACAACATGGCTGGAATCAGGTAAACAAAGCAAGAAGACAAGAAAAATCTGTCACAGCCCAGGCACTTTGCACCTGTAACTTTGTGAGAACTTGGTTTTTTTTCAGTGCAAAATGCTGTCAGTCATAAAATGAGCAATCTGTTCTCCTCCAAACAAAGACAAACCCAAGGTCCAATTCATGCAGCTTCAGCTTTTCCACACTGGAAGGTAATTCAAACCCAGCTCAGCAGCAGCTTGAATTCATATGCTGGAAACCCAAGGATGCCATCTGCAGCCCTACATTTACATTTACCATTCAACTGTGCTTCTGGCAAACTTCAGACTCAGCCTCGTACTCCAGCAGCTCTCCCAACATCCACATGTTCACTCCTAAACCAAGGGGACAGCTGCTCTTCAACACTCAGAGGAAAACTTCTCATCAAAATTAAAGCTGTGTGGCACCGTGTTTGATGTCCTAACGTGTACAGCGGTGAACAGGGGCTCCCTGCAAACACCACACTGTTGTCACCACAGTTCTCCCTGTATTTTCCTGCAGCCCAGGGTATGCACAGGGAGAGATACAAATACCACCTTGGTTTGGAAGTCATGCAGCCACAGCTTCTCTCTTTTCCAGAGCCCAGGAGCCAATCTGATGCTGCCTGCTGCAGGTTATACAGGCAAAAATGATAAAGTCAACATTATTTTGGAATATAATTGTGGGCCGTAGAAACACTGGGAACACACTGTCCACACAACTACCACTAAAACCACTCCAGTCTCAAAAATCAACTCTATCAACATCCATTACTATATCTATGGACTGTTTATAAAATAATTCTTTTAATCTTGGATTTATCTGAAAGTCTTGAGCACGCATAATTGGCATGCAGAACAGCTTATTATAAATCTTCTCGCAAACAAGGACAACTACAAAGTCACTTTGTACAACTTTCAAAGTTGAGCAGCTCTAAAATGAACAGAAATCCCATTACTCAGTACTGAGACACTTTCCCAGTGCTATTACACAGTTCATACAGTGCAGGGGTATTTCTGTGTCAATATGGATCAGTCCATGCAATGTGTAACTGATTTTCCATAGTCAACTTTAAGAGTAATCAAACAATTTAAGGCCTCAATAGGTATTTTAACAGATGGAAAGAAATACAAATGAGTAAAGGCATTTTGATATTTGCTACCACTCACAGTTTAGAAGCTTTCAGCACACATATGTTTAATCAGAGAGAGTTGATTGGGATCACGGGTGAGTGATTATTTATTGACATGTGCACAGAGGAATGGAAACAGAATGGGATAATTGGTTCCTTGCCAGAGTAACTGGCAATAGTTATTGACCATTTTTTATTTTTGGACATCAGCCCAAATATGATACTCTAGGTGCCAGAGCAGCTTTACATTTGCCAAAAGTGAAACTACAGGAATAACTTTCTATATATGATTAATCCTCCTAATTCAGGGCCAAGATACTCCCAAAACCTCACAGTTAGTCAGGGCCTCCATCTGCACATGTTACAGAACAGTTACATACACACACACATTATTTTCAGCAATCCAAGCAGGAAAACAAGTTGGCATTTAAGAAAAACAAACCAGCAGCACTTAGACGTCTTTTAGACCCTTGGTATGAAGCAATAATCACCACCTTTCCCTCACAGCTCAATATTGAAACGAGGGAAGAGCAAATGTTTGCTTTCCTGAGAAGGGCAATATTCCAGCAGAGGAGAAGCAGAAGCACCAAATATTGACGGAGCGCGAGGAGCCGCAGCCGGAGCGGGGCAAGGTCCTGGCACCAAACCTTCCCCTCCCCACAGGGACCGTGGGCCAGCTGCAGTGTTGGCAATAATCCTCTCACAGCTCTGCAGAGAGACACTCACAAGGGAGAGCACCAGAAGAGAGGTGGCTTAAAAATGCTGGGACTCATCAGGTCCCCCAGAGCTGCGGGAAGGGGATGGCTGTGGGGCGGCTCCAAGGAGGCACCACGAGCTTTTCCACATGTGGGTTTGAAGCAGAGCCTTATTGTTAATGTACAAACCTTGATATAAATTCAAAGGATGCCTTAGTAGCTCTTCTCTATGGCTGAGGTCATAGTCAAAATTCAGCTGCTTGTTTTATCTGTGAGCAGCATCTATAAAAGCAAGACATATCAGAACAACAATCTTTTTTTTGTATCTAAATATTAATCTCTTCCCCAAGCCTTTTCTTAAGCATCCTTCTTGCTATACTGGAAATTACCATACCTGAAGTTACTTTGGCCCATATATGCAAATCACAATCTCTGCACAAACCCTTTGTTAAAGCATTGTATTTTCCTTTAATAATTAATAGCAGAGAAAATCAAACCAAAATCACAGCATTTACTTATGGGATTGCTAATCAATTTTCCAGCTTGGTTAGAATTAATGAAACTCTCTTCAAGACCCCTCCAGAAGCTTCTGTCCCCTCTTCTGCATTAAAGTATGTGCACAAGTGTATATAAATACAGTCTTGTATCTTTAACATTGCAAAATAAAGACACAGAGTGCAGAGCAGACTGTTTGAATTACAAGCAGCTATGTTAAGTTCTAACCCTAAAAAAAAAGGAGGAGAAAATAAAATCAACCCCAAGCCCCAAAATTTGTTCATATAATTCCTTCTTTTGAAGTGGGAAAATATTTGCAGAAGGCCACGTGGCTTTGTGGGAGCAGGGGGGTTATTCCCAGCTTTGCTCAGGATCACTAGCTCATGCGGAGATTTTTTGTGGAGATGAGTATCCTTTAATTCAAAGAGAAACCCCAAGAGCATCATTTAGCTCAACCTCTGATTTGGGAGAAAATTCACTCTTTAGTCTTTTTGCCTCCAGTACAAAATCCACAAGGCAGGGATGGGATGCATCTGGAGCAGGGAAACATGACAAAACCTTCTTTAAAGTTCCTCTGGTTCCCAAAACCAGCAGAGGTGTGACAAAAGCAATTCTCTTCCTACCTAATTCAGAAATATTTCTGCACATGCAGACACCCATTGGTAATTCTGACAATTTTCAGCCCGTGCTCAGCACAGATCTGGAAATAGATTTGATGCTGGGGGGAAAGAAAAAAATCAGCTCTTCCTGCAAGGCTTTATCTGTATGACAAAACAGTGCTAAGGGAAAGCAATTTAGCAGCTGACATTAAACTTCCTTACTTTAATGCCTGCAAGTTAAAAAATCAATAGATTTTAATTGTTCATTCCAAGGTAATGTTTTGTTCTGAATTGAAGCAAAGGGTTTCCATGCTTTCTGCTGAACACAGCTCCTCAACAAGTGTTGGAGTATTGATTCAGATTTTACTCACCAGTAAAATACTCCATTTCTATTCCTACATCCTGGAATATAAAACTTGAAAAATTGCCCAAAAAAGTAAGCAATGCTGCAAGAATACAGTGAAAACTGTCACATGTTCTTCCTGTCTTCCCAACCCCTCTGAAAAAAGAGGTAAATGAGCTATTTTTACACCCATTTTCACATTGCCTGAGCTGCCCCACGACTGAGGCTGACCCTGCTGTGGCCGTGGCTGTTTCCTTGGAGCCTCCAACATGAACCAAAGCCTCTCTGCAGCCAGACATACGCCTGGACAGCTTCAGCAAGCAGCTCATCCAGGAAAGACTCATCCTAAAGCAGGGTCAGGGAAGATGAGAACTGCACTGGTCCTGCTGTTGAGCTCATGGATGGGTACAAGTCCAGCTAAACACCCACATCTTCACTCAATCAGCAGGAGTTCAGAGCAGAGGAGCTTGCTTACTCTGTTTAATGCAAATATTTAAAATACTATTAAACCTGTTTCCAGGACTACTTACAGCACTTGCAATTCCCAGACTACTGCAGGCAGGGAGTCAGAGGAGTATTTTGAAAAGGATTAAATTTAACATTGTTTAGAGCAGGCAGAGAGCAGCACTGTCAGACCTATAATGGGAACTAGAGGTACCAATGGAGCCACACATGGACATACAGGAGCAAGCCACACAGCCCAGAGTATTTTGGGCAGACAGTCCCTATCCACAATATAGGACAGGAAACTGAGACCACTCTAGTGTAGCTCCATCAATGAAAAAACACTCGTCTTTTTCCTACAGAGACTGCTATGCTAATTAAGATGTAAGCAAATGCAAAAATAAGTTTAAAAGAGTGTTGGCAGAAAAAGGATTTTGGAGGTGTCAAATATGCAGCACTACACTTGGTAGCACCACTCCCTAAAAAAGTGTTCAGTGAGTTACACCACAAACAGCCCCAACCCATTCAACACACCGTAAGAGAAAAACAAGACTTTTTTCCAGCTACAAAATTCAAAACACACTCTAAGCTTGGTTCTAAGCTAAATTTAGTCCCTGTGTCCAAGCCACCAGGACAGCAGGGATACCTCAAACTTCAATGAGGCCAAGTACTGGAAGCACTTTCAGATCTCCAAAAGAACCAAATAAGCTGTTCAAGAAGCCTTAAATAAAAAAGCCCTTCAGCTTATAGCAAAAAGTATTATTGACAAGTCAGTGTTTCACCAAAAAACTCTCTTTTTGTATATTGTCTTAAAAAATAATTAGTATGTTTTCCCTTAAATGAAATTGTAACAGCTACTGACACAGTGGCTTTTAGCTTTCTGTACCTAGTGGACAGCATTGAGACAGTAGATCAGGATGAACATAATATCCCAATTTATTCAGCAAAGCCAAATATTTGATGAAGCACATGCTGAAATTTAATCAAGCAAGAATCACCTGGGAAATCCTGCCCCGTGCATGAGCTATCCCCAAATAAATCCTAAAATATACATAGATGTGTAAAAATACACACACCGAAAAATGTGACAGTACAAATAGGTTTAGTATTAGGGTTGATCTGTGCAGAGAGAATTAAAACAGACACAAGTATTACCTGACAGACAGGGATGTCCTGGTGCAAATCCAGCAAAAGGCAAAAATAACGAAGGGGTTGGAGCAGCTGCCACACAAGGAGAAGCTGGGAAGGCTCAGCCTCGGGGAGGTTCATGTGGATGTTGCCCATGTCTGTAATACCCGAGGGGAAGGAGCAGAGGACATGGCCTCCTGTCCTCCCACTGGATGCCACTCAGAGGACTCTGGCTCCAAGGGCATGAATTAAAATACCAGAAATTCTGTTTAAACGTGAAAATGACAGTCTACTGTGAAAGTGATCAGCTGCTGAACAGATTGCAGAGAGGATGTGGGTCTCCACCTTTAGATTTGTCCAAAGCCCATTGGGACTCAGGTCTTAGCACCCCACTGGAGGTGCTGCTCCTGCAGAGAACAGGGTTGGCCAAGACCTTCTCAGAGGTCCTGTCCCACCTCAGCCAATTCAATTCCTCAGTCAGTGCCATTTAGGGTGGCAGTGGCACAGCTCCCTGCGTATTTTTGAGCCACTAAAGATGCAGAAGGTACCAAGTACCATTAGGCTGTTTTAAACTGGAGGCATCTTCATCATTCATGTGAGACACGCTGGAAAAACACGCAAGGAATTACTTGTTGCTGCTTGTGGGGGAGAGAGTTGCCAAAGCCCAGCTGAATGCTGTGTTTTTACCCAGGAGGAAAACCCAACATCCTCCTTGAACAATGTTGCACTTCACCTCCTCAACCTGCCACTGTATGACAAAACAATGACCTGGGCCCATGATATGTGCCCCAAAGCCCAAAAGAAATGCAATGAACTTTTTCTCTACTACAGCACAGACATAAATCTGCCACAAGTAGTCTCACCTCAAAATCAATTCCTAACAACTTCTCAGATGAAAATAACAAACCTCTTACACTTCTCAGCATTTGTATATTTGCTCTCACACCACCTTTCTTTTAAAGGGTATTTGCCAGTTCTGTGAAAATCAGTGTCTGCCCTGTCTCAAGGCATCTGGCACAAGTAGGACCAGCAGTTCTCATTTCAGCTGCTTAGTAAAGTGATAAAAGACACCAGATAAAGCTGGTATTGGGGTGATCTAATTCAGCCTTCCAGTACCTAAAGGGAGCCTAAGACAAATGTGGAGAAAGACTATTTACAAAAGCCTGGAGTGACAGGACAAGGGACAGGGAATGGCATCAAAGTAAAAGATAAAAGGTTTAAATTAAAACTGGGAAGAAATCCTTCCCTGGGAGGGTAGGGAGACCCTGGCACAGGGTGCCCAGAGAAGCTGTGGCTGCCCCATCCCTGGAAGTGTCCAAGGCCAGGTTGGACAGGGCTTGGAGCACCCTGGGACAGTGGGAGGTGTGGAAGGTGGAACAAGGGGTGGAACAAGGTGGTCTTTAAGTTCCCTTCCAACACAGACCAATCCATGACTCCATGATCTCTTCCTACAAGCGAGAACTGGCACCACAGTGTTCATGAGATTTTTGGAAGGTGAAAAAGAATAGCTCCACTGATTTTGTTCAACACACATTCATGGTTGACAGCCAAGGTCTAAACAAACCTTCTAGAGAAGTTATCATTTGATACTGTTGAGAAATAGGAGACAACCTGAAAACACACTGGCCTCATATCACCTTTCATCATCAAGATCTTGAAATATTTCACAAGTGATCATTAAGCTCCCCCAGACTCCTGAGAGATAGAAAAGAAACATAAATGGCACTTACAATAGACCTAAGTGAGACATGGAAAAAATGAACCTGCCCAAGGGGATAGGGCTTGGAACAGAGGACCTGAGCCTCCAAATCCCTGATCTAAGCACAGAACCAAAGACTCACCTGCTCCCTAATGGAGCATCTCACAATGTAGAAATTCCTGCAAATATGAAAAGTGCTGTGAAGGGAGCACACTTCTCTCACAACCTGCATGATTCCAGTACAACATTCAATGGGCTGCTTTGTCACCAAGGAAAGCTAAAGTTAGCTCAAAAGGGCAAGGTTTCATTCTCTACCTGTGAGATTACCAAATACAAATGTGGTGAGTCAGTTCTCTTTGATTTTCCTGGAGAACCAGGAGCCGAGAGAGCGCTGCAATATCCTTAATTCTGAAAGAATTAATTAACAGTGCAGTATCATAAGGGGCTGGGGGAGGGGAAGACCTTGATTCATGTTCATCTTTAAATATATTTTCTTTAAATCATTTCCTTGTGCAATTATACATATATTACAGATAATGTTCTTGTACTCGATTTGCCTTGCTGTAAAACAGCAACATAAATATTTTCCTCCTCCCTAATATCTTTGGAATCAAAGCTATCATCTGATGAGAGGTATCCAGGGGAACAGTATTCAATAAAACAAATAATTTTTCATTGGTATTTACTTCCTTTTTAAAATATTAAAGGGCAAGGAAGGGAGTAGAAAGAGCCAAGGTCAATTCATACATAAATATTGAGCCTGAAGATGCAATTCCTGCTTCCATTACTTTGTATTATTTTATTACTGTATCTACGGACATGTACTGCCAGTAAACTGCAGTTTAAGTTTCCAGACTTCTGCCTTTTACTGAGTTCCCATAAAAGAAAAATTCCAAGTTGCATCAATTTCAGAACAATTAACTAAGTTCCCATTGTGACAGACAGGCTAAGAAGTGACAGCCCTGTCCTTCCTGCGCAAATTAAATGTCAGTAGAATCTATATCCATAACAGGAAAAAGCAAATCTGTTTATCCCAACATTCTTCTCCCAGATTTTTGCAACTTGCCACAAGCTTCTTCCACAACACTGAATCATAGAATTTTCTAGGCAGGAAAAGACCTCTGAAATGACCAAGTCTGAGCATTAACCCAGGACTGACAAAGCCACTCTGTCCCCAAGTGCCACATCCATACAGCTTTTAAGTCCTCCCAGGGATGGTGATTCCATCACTGCCCTGGGCGCTGTGCCACACCGGGGCAATTCTTTCAGTGAAGAAACTTTTCCTCATCTCCAATCCCAACCTCCCTGGCCCAGCCTGAGGCTCTTTCCCCCCATCCTGTCCCTGTTCCCTGGGAGCAGAGCCCGACCCCCCTGGCTGCCCCTCCTGGCAGGAGCTGTGCAGAGCCAGCAGGGCCCCCTGAGCCTCCTTTGCTCCAGGCTGAGCCCCTTTCCCAGCTCCCTCAGCCCCTCCTGGGGCTCCAGACCCTTCCCCAGCTCCGTTCCCTTCCCTGGACACCCTCCAGCCCCTCAAGGTCTTTGTCATGAGGAGCCCAAAACTGACCCCAGATTCGAGGTGGGGTCTCACCAGTGCCCAGCACAGGGGGACAATCCCTGCCCTGCTCCTGCTGGATTTTTAGAGATCAAGATCCTTGGTGGGCATCCTCAGCAGAATCCTGCAGCAGCCTCTGGCAGACCCGAGGTGATGCACTCAGGTCTGGCTGGGATGAGCCCAAGGAGCAGCCTTGGGAAAACAAATCCCAGGAGCTGCTGCAGCCCAGTGACACGGGATGATCCCCTCCTTGTACCAACAGCGTGGCACAAACCACCACTCTCCTGTCTGCCCTCTACCACAAACACATGAAGTCAAACTTTCAAGACCAAAAACTAGAGGAAATCCACTTAGCACAACATCTGCTACAATATTTTTAATCACTTTTTTACCTTATAGCTTTTCTCAAGGGAGAGTTGTTACAGTGGAAAATTTGGAAGTTTCCTAAATAACTCCAGGCACCCTGACAGCCTCAGAACAGGAACTGATCTGCAGATTGACTGGACACATATTATGGGCACACAAACACCTGCTGCTGTGCCACAAAAAACTCCTAGAACATCACTTAACAGCATAGATGGGCATTGCAGGGACACAGCAGGAACACAGCAGGAACCAATGGCCACTAAATGACTTGCAAAAGGAGAGAGCAGAGCAAGCAAGATGGATTGGAAGCCTGAGGGCATAAAGAAAAAGGAAAAAGTTTTGAAGAAACTCAATTATGATTTGTTCTCTTTAATACTACAGTAATGTAAGTGCTGAGAACAACAGCAAAAAAATAGGCTTGAGGCTAATTTTCAGAAGACATGAAGTCCCTGAAGTTGACTGATACAGTATTTTCTCTCCTCCTTTTTTCATTAATGGGATTCAAAATATTCAATTTAATTGCAACAGCACTGCTTTCCCCACCCAGCCTTCTACTATTCCAGTCAAAGTGAGCAAAGCACAGGGTGACCTTAATTGTGTACATGATGCTGATATTGATTCAAACAATTATGAGTGCATCTTGTAGCAAACAACCATAAAACTCCAAAATCCCAATTCATTTCAGTCCAACTGCCTCCTTGCAAGTCTAAACCACAGTACAATTCCTGGCAGCCCTCTATGACCACCTTACAGAGGAGCTGCCTGCACAGCTCCATGGACACACACTTCCAATAAAATCCAGGTTAAGTTTTCAGGCTTCTGTTTTGTCCCAAGTTTCCATAAAAGAAAAATTTCAAGTGCCATCTAGGTTCTGAACAATTAACTAAGTCACCATTGTGACACAGAGCCTGAGAAGTGACAGCTTTGCCTTCCCTGCATGAATTAGATGCCAGTGGAATCTAAATCCATGACAGCAAAAAGCAAATCTATCAATTCCAACCACACTTGCCTTAAATTTTTGTGGCTCATCATGAGCTTCTTCCACAACACAGAATCATAAAATTGTTTAAACTGAAAAAGCACTTTACCCCAATATCTAAACTTCTGTTCATATCCCTACTTTATCAATTCTGGGGTGATGTCATAAAAAAAATGAGGGTATTGCAGAGTTACACACAGAGCAGCTCAGGATTGCAAAGCAGCTCACAAAGCCCCCCATTCACACAGTCAAAAAGAAAAGCCCACAAGTTACTGCCCACCTCAGGTGATGGGCTTCCCTCTCACAAAGGGAGACTAAGAAAAAAGTACTATATTAACTTCAATAAATAACCAAGTTCTCAAGGGTATTAGTTGCACCAATAGGAGGTTGTCCACAAAACCGTGTCAATCCTCCTGCAGATCTGACTTTGAAAAAAAAACCACCTGATCACACTTCTTCCACAGGACCTCTTGTTGTTTATGCAAAAGATGGATGACCCTGACTGAAGGAGCAGCTACTCAATATTTTGTTTTATTCTTACTGTTAGCTCCGTGGGCCCATGCATTATTTACTGCCCGTTATGCAAACTGAGCTCCACAAAGAGAATTATTAATTTCCTCTCAGGTTTCTCCACAGCTATAGAATTTCTGGGCCTCCAGAAGCACTCGGACACACTCACCACCCCAGCTCAGGGCTTTGGGTCCGACCCTGTCCTTTCAGGCACTCAGAGGGAGATCAAGGGAGAGAGCCCCGTGTTAGCATCACATTCCCCATCTGAACACCAGGCATTTTCAGCATCCTCCATCAATCCCACCCCCAGCAAATCCAGCAGCTCTGATTTCAGCTGCAGATGGGACCTCTAAAGTCCTTTTGGGTGCCTCAGCTCATTCCTCCCAGGGAAGAGCTGATGTTCCCCTCCCCTGTTGCTCCCCAACAACTCACCCACAAGCACTCATAATTTGGGTACAGAAATAAGACATCACATGCTTCACACTCCTCCTCTCAGTGACTGGTACATTATGTGCTTTTTAGCACCTACACATCATGTATTACACTTATAAATGGGTTTTGTTGTTTTGTTTGGGCTGGTTTTGTGTTTGGTTGGGCTTTTGTCTGAGATTTTCTGGTGTGGTTTTATGTTTGTTTGTGGTGTGCTCGGTTGGTTGGTTTTTTTTAACCCCACACTCCCTATTTGCCCCCAGATTAAAGTCTGAATGCAGATTTGGGGGTGAGAAGAGTGAGAGGGATTTGAAGGAGCACATGATACAATCCTGACTTCAATGTGATGCTGCTGATATTTAATAGAGACGCAACAGATAATCAGAGGAATTAAAAACAACTGAGAATCATTAATTATCACTTACACTTATGCTAAATACAGCATCATTGTTTTTGTCTCACTATACCTCCTCTTTTTTTCCCTCTTCAACAGCATTATATAGAGAATCAGAGGAAAAAAGCCTGCAGTAGATTATTCAATTTGTTTTCTTATAGAGCACAACAATTTTCTCCCCCTCTACAGAAGAGTCAATTATTTTGTCCTGTCTAAATTCAAGTGACTCAGACAGTAGAGTTTCCACCATTTCCTCTGGGACAATTCCACAGCCTCATGGATCTGCAGGAAGATTTTCTTAATGCTCAAAGTAATTCTTTTCTTGTTTCTACCCCATTCTATGCCTTTCAGTGTACATTAAATAATTCTCCCTTCTTCCCCTTCCTTCCCTCTAAGGTACTCTCCCCTTCACAGCTCCGTTCTCAGTTACACATCCAGAAATTAAATATATTTAGATACTGTAAATCTTTGCTCACAAGAGAAGATATTGCTGTCACTTGTGGGTACTCTCAAAATGTTAATTTGTCACTCCTGGAAATAAGATGATGTTCAGGAGGAATATTCCAGGCAGCAAACCCATCCTGACATACACTTTTTAAAAACACAAGCACAGCGGGTGGCATATTCTGCCCTTGGTGTGCTTGCTGCTTTTCAAGCTCATGTTCAGTTTTATGCAAATATGCCATCAATTGTCAGTCAGGCAATCCTCTCAAAAATCTCAGCATTAATCACTCCCAGACTTGTCTCATCCACTCAAAAATCGCTTTGTCTACACCTTTACTTTGGATCTACGCTGCAATCCTACTCAAGATTCATGCTAAATTTCTGCCTGAACTTCTCAACTCTGACATTATTGGTCAAATTTTCAATTCTTAAAAAAATTACCATCACTAAGAACAACTCATCGAGGAACTACTTATAAATTCTCTCCTTAATTTGAATGGAAGTTCCATCTGAAATCTGAATCTGATGAGAGATCCTTCTGCCATTCCCTGTACCATGAGGAAGAAGGCTATGGGTAAATTGTTATACACACAACATCATCCAAAATGGGTAATCCAAATACTCTCCTGTAATCTCTCCAGCAATTTTAGCATGAATTACATTTGGCAAGCAGGATAATGCAAGTCTGGAGTCTGTGTATTAATGCTGCTGTTGTTTCAGGCTGTGGGTACCTGCAAAGCACCCCCAAGTCAGCAACCACTGGGAATTACACTGAAAGACACAAGGAAATTGAGTATTTCTTTCACTGAAACACTCATTTATTTAGCATTGTTAGCAGTAGCAGCTCATCAGCATGAAAGAAAAACCTCTTAACCGAAACCCCGCCCCAAAAAACCCCACAACAAAAACCAGGAGTGAGTGAATATAGACAGCTGCCATGTGACCTTCAGACACCACCAAGTAACACTTCAAAACATTACCCCCCAGCCATTTTCAGAAATAAATTTGTATTTTACTAGAAAAATCAAAGTGCAAGGGTAAAACAGATGTCCAGTGCAGCTACACTCTGTGCTAATTTTTTTACACTAAATATGCACAGCAATAGCAATCAGCACATTATAGGCCATGAAACTCCTTGGCATATAAAAAAGCTTTATAATAAAAGATGCAAAGTTGAGTGTTTACTTTAAAAGGGTTATTTTTGCTTGGGAAGTTCATTTAAGGACAATTAATTATGCTTTCTTATTTTTGCAGGCTCTGGCCTTGGCAGTCTCCAGGGTTATCCCTGTGCCAACAGAGACACTGTTTATTTCCAAGCTTTCCACTTCTCTGATCATTCCTAC
Organism: Climacteris rufus; assembly: GCA_013398175.1. Taxonomy (NCBI): domain Eukaryota; kingdom Metazoa; phylum Chordata; class Aves; order Passeriformes; family Climacteridae; genus Climacteris; species Climacteris rufus. The sequence continues at coordinate 704,975 of VZRZ01001925.1, read as the reverse complement.
CACGTGCTGATAGCTGTTAGTACATACACCATCTCCAATGTTTTAATCATAAAAATATTTACTGTTTGCATAGGAAACCCTATCACCAACAAAAAATTTATTCAGGAAACTGGAGCAGTGTTTTGACCAATATTAGCATAGTAAAAGTCCCCTTAAAAATAGCACAAGATTTTTTGGAAATATATCATTTTTTACTAGATGAAATGGATTTATTTTCTGATTCACGCTGGAATATTTGAACCTCAAGAACTGCAGGCAAGTGCTTGGTTTAGAGCAGCTCTTTTCCTCCAAATCCATTTTCAGATCCTGTTAATGGATAGAAATTAATAAATCCCCATCTCCCTGAATTAAATAATGAGTGCAATTCCAGCAGGCAGCAGCAACAGGAGTAACATGAAATAACTGAATTGCTGGCAGCAAACCAGCCCTCCTGTCTCTCTACCTGCCTTTCCAGGCAGGGCACAGGCAGAGCCCCAAAAGGGAATGAGTCAGAGCTGGCAGCACAGCCAGGCCACAGGGGCACCGAGAGCCACCCCTCCGAAAGTCAAATTTATCCCGTGATTCTGCCCCGTACAGTCAGGGCCAACACAAAAATTCTGCCTCAACAGTGAAGCTCAAATCCCATTTTTTTTGAAGGGAAGGAGCAAAGTGAACAACTGGTTTTAGGTGGCTGATGGACTGAGTGGCTTCTGGATGTTGAATTTGGTTTGGCTGCTGCACAAAACTGAGGCACATCTGGGCTGCCTGGCACAGGCTCCCAGCCAGGCCCAGGGTTGCACCGAGGTACCCAAAATATCCTGAGCAGCTCCTCTGGTAACAGGCAGGGATGGGTAGCAGTGTTCTTCAGAGTGTAAATATATCAAAATCTTTTCCTTTCACATGCTTATTATTTTTCATTACTGAAACAAACAGTGTGCAACTGTCGTGTGAACACATGAGCAGAGCTATGAAATACCAGCTGAGCTCGAGGAACAACAGGGAGAGCTGCTTTTGGCATGTTTAAGGCTCTTAAAACATTAGCAACTGGCAAATATAGCAGATAAATATAAGCTTTTCTAAGCAAACCTAAAATAAGCTGCTGGTAAATTCAAAATACTCGTATCAGTTAGGTTTGTGGAAGGAGATGTTCTATCACTGAAATTAAAGGCAAGAATTAGGGGCTGTGTCCAAAGTTGCAGCCTAAGGCCCCAAATCTGCAGCCATGAGCTGCCTCACAATAACTGTGGTGGACATTTATCTTAAAGAAAGGGAGAGTGTAGCAGTGCCAGCCACCCTCCCAGCCTGAGAGCATCCAACAGCAGCCCTCTGTGAAGCTTTATTTTATCTGCTTCCATTCCAGCCAATTCCTCTCACCTTTCCCATTTCTCTTCATACCTGCTCTCTTCCTGCTGCTATAAATTCCCCATATTTGCCTTCCCATCACCTTGTCCATAACTAACCCCCAGCCAAACACACCAGGATCCTGTCACTCTTCCTGCTTGACTGCAGCACTGCCCTGCTTTCCCCTGTGGAGCCGCAAAGAACATTTTCTTCAGGGTACCAAAAATCCCCAGTAATTTGTGCCTCTAAAGCATTTCACACAGTTGGCTCTTCAAAAGTTCCAAAGTTACTGCACAACAAAGCAATCCCTTCAGGTTTAATGAACAATTAAGAAGCGGGAAAGGAACTTTCTATTAAAGATGCTCATTGGGAGAGATGACTTGGTCCCATCACAAACTGGCAATTGCCTCTCAAGTCCAAAATGAAAAGGAAGATAAACAAGCACTTCTCAGCCACTTTACAAACACACCCAAGCTAAAAGCTGGAGACAGCACAACCTGCTGCTAGAGCAGATTTTCAGATATATTCACCTCTTGAAAACAGCTCCACATTCATGGAAAACACTACAGATAGTTCATTTCTGTCTTGGTGTTTCTCTATTCTTAGGAACAAAGACAGAACAAATTATGAAAAATTCTTGATACCAACTCAAAGCAATGAAGTGTGGAGTTACAGAGACACAGCCTCTTGGCTTAGTTATTTGTTGTTTTTTAGATCTACCTCTCAGCCACACACCTCTGCAGGGAACATCGAAACCATGAAATACTTCCCTGAGAAATAACTGACTGTGGTAGAAACACATTACACTTTACAATTTCAGCAACAACTCTTTCCATTAGAGCACTGAATTCCCACCTAGAAATGCAGAATGAGGTTTGTGCTGCCCGCACATAAGTGGGCACATGTTGACAGTAAATCCCTTTTCTAGGGAAAGGAACCATCAAGCTGAGCAGCTTCCCTCCTTGCTGACAGAAGTGCTCTTCTGTTTATCCAGCAAATGCTGCTGCAATTCCAGTAAATATTTCCAAAGGAATAAAGGCCCATCTATACAGCAGTCAGACTGCTTTAATTCCCTTCTTCCTCCTCTGCTTCATCTTCGTGCCCTACTTCTACTGAAGTGTCACAACCACATTTGCTTTTCACTGAGCAGTTTTACAAATCATCATCTTAAATAAACAAAACCACATGGCACCATTACCATCCCCAACTCACACCTTTCCATTAAAAATAAGAACCTGAAATCCTACTTCACAGAATTGTTGGGTTTGCCAGTTTAGGATTCTTTTTCTCCCCTCTGCTACTGAGGGCTGGCCTTTGAGCCAGTACTAAGGCAATGAAGGTTCACACGTGTTCAGATTAAGGTAATTCCAACAACAGCAACAAATTCAGCAGTACTGAAGTCAAAAGCACAACATTTCAGTAACATCCCCAGCACAGCATGAAGTCCTACTCTGTTTATGCAGGTAATGATATTTTCTTCATATTCAAAGAGGGAAGGATTGAGCCTCAACACAAAAAATGGATAAACTCTGGCTTGAGTTGTAACACTCTTGATTTTGTTGCTGCACTGCAGAGGACAGGAGTGAAGCAGGCTCCCTTCACTCCATGTACAACTGAATTCACAGCCAGGAGCTGCTTCCCAGTGATCCTACATCGTCACTACCCAGGAATGAAGCTGAGATTGACAAGGATGTATGTGAAAATAAAACGTGATAAACGCTGTTTCCTCTGCAAAGCCAGATCTGCAGCCATTCCAGCCAACAACACCTGAGATGTGGGACACTTGGAGCATTCCCAGCACAAAGGGAACAGCGTGGCTGAACAAAGAGTTTGCGTAACCAGAGCTTGCTCAGGCTGCAGCACTGATCTGTGCCCACACAGCATCATCAGCTGTCAAACCCCACAGCCTTCCTGAGAGATGAACTCAAAAATATCAAGGAACAAGAGCCAGGTCCCATCCTCCCGAAATTCATAAGCAGCTCAATCATTCTTTAACTCCATGAGCTGCACCATTTCAAACAGCAGCAGAATTCACCAAGTCGGCTCGAATTCCCAAGCCCGCAGGCCCTGAGGGATGGAGCTGGAGAAAAGAAATCAAGCAACTGGCCTTGGATTGATTTAGAAGCACTAGTTAAAAGAAAACAAGAAAACCAGAGCAGACTAAGCACTAAGTGGGTTCTTTCTTCCTGGGGTTTCTTGTCCTGTTTAGCAGGTGGATCCACTTCCCAGAATTACATCACCTTTAGCTGTGGTATTAAACAACACCTTCACAGCCTTCTTTCTCCAGAGGTCCTTGTTTTCTTTAGCTGACTTATCAGCATTTTCTTCTGGAACATGCAGTGTCCTGTCATTCAGTTTACAAAAATATTTGACATCTCTGACCCACAGTGATAAATGGGATGTATTTATTGGATATTAAAAAACACGTGTGTCTGATTAAATGATGCATAGTCCATTTAAGACACAGTAATTGTCTCCTTTACCATGAGGATATTTGATCTTTAGACTCACAATAACGAACCCTAGGAGGAACTGTTGTTATGAAATGACAAGTTCACAGAAAGTTTGGACCAGGGTGTGAGAACAATCAGCACCTTGGTGTATTCATTCTTTTTCTCTGGCTTTCCCTGCAAACAGCAGGTGGCATTCAAGTGTAAGGGACAACACAAGGCCAGGAAGGTGGTAGGTTAAGAGAGGCAGGTAAGGATTTCTGGAAAAAAAAAAGCAGATACTATCTAAATGAAGGTACATCCAAGTAGTGCCATCCAGCACAAACAGGGAGAACACCAGCTAAAAAAAAAAAACTAGGAAATGTGAGCAGTAATAAAAAAAAGTGACTCTAGGCCAAATACATTGGCTTAAATGAGCCAAGTAATACTGCTCCATAAAATGTTCAAGAAACACCATAAGAGCCTTTTACCATCTTCTCAAGAATATGAGCAGAGCCAAGAAATGTCAACCCACGAGCAGCTCTCCATGGAAGGGGAGCCCTCTGGTACTGAGGCAATGGGAGGCACAGAAGGTTTCCTGCATCACAGATGGAAACCTGGACTGCAGCTTGTTCATGGCCACAGGTGACCTCTGTATGCTGCTGCTATTTAAAATACATCCAAGACAAGTCTCATCTATGAATGTACCTACGAGCATATTTTAGAGGCTCAGTTACATATTTAGTCTGTGTATTACAAGACACCGAGGAAACAGACTGAAGCAGTTTCCATAAAAAATTAAGGAATGTCTCTCTAAAAAGACCGAGGGCTTTATATAGCCCTGCACACACATCCTGCTGCTTGTCACCCAAACTCCATAAGAGTTGGTGTGAATGTTCACCAGGCTGCAGGATTCCTGTGGCAAAACACAAGCATCATTGCTCACATCAGTAAGTAAACCCATGTATGCATTAATAAGATTTTGGAAGAGGGATTTCAGACAACATCTGCTATTATTTTTATTATTTTTAATTAGGGCCATGTTAAATTAGTCTCGAATTTGCTCATTGCCAAAATATTTAAACTCCAATGCACACCTCTCCATTGTACATTCCGCTCTTCCCATTCAAGCAAAGAACAATACCTGCCAATACACGTTCTTTCACCTCACTTATAAAACCACAATGAAAATTACCAGAGGCATAAAACAACTATTATGATAAATAATGAGCTTTAAAAAACCCACACCATACACAGAGAGAATCAGAGACAGTGATCCTTCTGTGCTGAACGTTATTCAAGAGGATTGTCAGTGCAATGCTGAACAGATCAATTTATTTCCCTTTCTTCTCTCCACTTAACTGGATTTTATATACAAAAGTAATTGTTCCTCTAAGAAACAACCCTTGTCCATGGCTTTCGAGGTTCAAAGCCTCAGACCTACATCTTTACTACTCTTCGGGTTTCCATGGTAACAGATGATGGTGATTCTAAAAAAATGTACTTTAATATTCTACAGTAAGTGCCCCAAATCATTGCCATAATATTAATGAAAACTAGTGCACGTGGGCCTGCACGCAGAGCATAACAGACTTTAAAACTACAATTAAACAGGAAAAGCAGAGCTCGGGGACTTTCAGGACGGTGGATGGTTAAAAAGGGCTCTGCATTTGTAAAAGAGAAGGATTATCCCTCAGAGACTCACAGACGCCTTTACACACACAGTGACCTTTCGTTGCCACCGCCGAAACAGGCAGTTCCACAACAGCATCTCCTTAGTATTAATTGTTTATGTATCAGAAAACAAATCGAGCCAGCCGGGGATAAAAATAAAGTGGAACTGTGCTGCTAACAGCTCCCCAGAGGGAGAGAAAAGTGATTATTGAGTTAAATGGCTGCATTGTTAACAATTGCCACACAGAGCAGCTCGCTCACAAAGACCCGTTTTTCATTGCCAATTTACTGACAGCACAACCTGAGCAAATGAACTCCTACTAAATTAAAGCTTCCCCCAAAATTTCTTTGCGGTTTGCTCCCTTTTCATCTTCCCTCCTCCCTGGACAAGCCCTGTGTAATGAACTCTCAGTTGCCATAACTTCACGATGTAGCAGCAGCCCTCGGAAACTTCACATCCCAACGCTCAGGAGCTCTGCCACAGCGAAACAAGGGCCAGGATAGGGAAAAAATTAAAGCAAACAGTGACAAGAGAAGAAAAACGAGTGTCAAATAATCTGGTGTTCAGGTCAACAGCCCCCATGTAAACCCACTGTCCTACTTTCCTCCCCGAGTGCTTTTTCACAGCTGTAAATGACTTTAATCTCTCTATTTATCCCTCTGTTGTGTTAAAAATCCTCGCAAAAAGGGCAGGAGTCAAGTGCGCAGCAACTGCAAGAACACCCCACATATTCTGTTGGGAGAAAAACTGCACACGTGTTTTCAGGAGAAAAACTTCCCTGTAACTAAATGCTCCTTCAGTTCTAAAATCCTGCCAGAATTGGGAACTACCAGAATTGCCTGGTGCTACCTCTGTGTCTTCCGTGGAAAAGTAACGGATTTAAATTAGCACTGACCCTAGAGCTGACAAAAAGTTTAGATCCTCAAAAGCATATGTTGAGTTACAAATAAACAGAGAGACTGCAGGGAGGGGGAAGTAATTGCTGGGGAGAAGAGTTATAAATAGAGCAATAGAGAAATTACATAAAGCAATGAGTGTTAGCCAGCTCCCGCACTGTGAGCCGAGGTATTCCAGGGAGAAGCCATGAGCATTCTGCTGTCTCTTTGTAGTATTCCTAATTTTACGTTGTGGATGATACAAAACAGAAGCAGCTGTGCAAATTGGGTAGGAGATGAATAACATTTCGCCTTGACTTGTGTCTTTCCCACTTCCCAGTCCAGCGAGCACTTAAGGAAATAAATCCAAAAACCCAGGCAACAACTTGCACAGCGATTTTTCGGGATGTTTAACAAAAGGCTGCTGAATAAAGGCAGGAGGCTTTGAAAAATAATCGGAGACGGGAGGTATTTGCATCCTAAAAGTTATGGAGAGAGCACCACCTGATGGAAGATGCGGAAAGACACCGACGGCAGCAACTGGAGCCGCTCCAAACTTCACCGAATTCAGGGACAAAGTGCACCTGAAAAACTTGGCTTTTTACCATAAAAATATCAGCTATACGGACACAGTCCGGACTGATACATTTCACACCAGGTATTTAGTTTAAGAGGAGAAAACTTTCTTCTAACTTCAATGCTGCAATCAGCTCAGAAAACATGAGTTATTAAAATCAGCGCCTCTTACTTTGAAGGATAAGAAGCACACTGAAGTAGGAGGGAGAAGGGGATGCTAATGATTAAAGAACCTCACAGTCACCATTTCCACTGAACTGATAATTAAAACAATATTTCATCACGGCTTTCCTAAAAATAATTGAAAATATTTTCAATTTGCATGTGTGTAGCTCATATTACATTATCTCCCTCAAATACAAAGTGTTTTCTGCCCCCTTAAAACTTTGTTATTTTCACAGAACACTCTTCTTTCCAAGCATCTGGCTAAATGATTCATCAAAAGCCCAGGATCTAATCTCAATTGATATGACAAGTGTCAAGAACACAAAAAGAGTTGGAAGGGAGAGAAAAGGGGGGAAAATAAATAGCTCCACATATTGCTTACTCAAGGAAGCAGCTATTTAACTAGGTTAGATTTCCCAGCCTCTCTAATAAATCTGTGCTTTGTGCAGTTGCCTAGCAATGTAAACAAGATCCCGGTGGTGTCAAAGCGAGCCGGATTGATGAGAGCATCTCCTCCACCGAGGGTCTGCCCGGCCCCGCACCGCCAGCCTTGTCCTGAGCCCGGACTGCACTAAGGGCTCGGGGGAAGGTGTGCACGCTGCTCAGCATCCCCAGCACTCCACTGTTGCTGCTTTAAAGAAGCGGTACAGAGGCATTTGAGCTCCTGGTCTTACCTAACAAAAAGCATCTCCTGTTTGAGATGAACTCAACTTAGTTTCGTACCTCCAACGTGCCTAAGTCACAAGCACTGAGATTTATCCTCACACTAAGCAACATTACACAGGGAAATTTGCCTTGTCTTAAATATACAGACAGGGAAAAAAAAGTATTTTAAAACTAAGTCAGGAGAAAAGAAAGCTGTAACTGTTTATTTTTTAGCATAAGGACAAAGTGCAATGAGAAAATTCATGTCATATTACAAAATCCAAGAAATAAACAAGACCAGTGTATCTCTGAATTACCTACAAAATAGCACAAGAGGAGCCGGCTAGCTCAATAAGCACCTGTCATCTTCAAGCAATTCAAACTATGCCTAAAGGAACTCGTAGGAGGGGGAAAATAGCCGGCTACTATTACTGTACACATGCCAGGGAGCAAAGTACTCCTTAACATCAGTGACAGAGAAAGTGACAACTGGGAAGGAGCCGATCCGAGTGGTTGAGCCCCCCGACAAAGTTCCTGGAGCTGAGACATGCAAGCGGTGCAAACAGCTGCCACTGAACTTCCCAGACCAAGCCCAGACCCCTTCACCCGACCGGAGGGAAAGGCAGCGGCTCCCCCCGAGCTGCACCTCCCGCAGGAGCCAACTCCTGCCTCAGACCCACAAACGCCCTTTTCCACTAAAAAAACCCTCATAAAATCGTGAATCCCAGCATGAAGGCGATGCTCTCACCTCTTGCCACACGCAACTTTCGGCGGAGCGAGCCCCCCCGACCCCCAGCCCAGCCGCTGCCGCTCGCATCCCCGGGCAGAGCCCCTCGCATCCCCGGCGCCTTCGGAACCGGCTGGTACCGCGGGCTGCTCGCTGCCGCTGGCCAGCGCCTTCCGAGGCGCCCGCATCCACCCCTCCCGCTCCCCGGATGGCACCGGCAGCTCCCTGCGAGGCCGCGGGGCCGGAGGAAGGGACGAGGCGAAGAGTTGGGGCTGCCGGGCGAGCCGCCCGCGGCGCGGGGTAGCGGGGGATGGAGGAGCCGGGCGGGCATCACTCACCTGGGAAGACCTGTCCGTCCGCCCTGGGCAAGAGCTGCAGGAGAAAGACGATCGCGGCGACGCCGGTCATCCTTCCCCGGAGTTCAGCTGCCCTCCCCGCTGCCGCGGAGCCGCTGCCTGGCCGCCGCTCTCCCCCGCATTGGTGGCCGTGCGCG
>VZRZ01001925.1:537212-695389 GCA_013398175.1 Climacteris rufus | reverse complement strand
GGCGCTGAACAGGGAGCAGATCAGTATGGATCAGTCACCTGAGCTGGAACTCGCACAGGAAAAGCAGAGCAATGCCCACCGGCCAGCGCAGCTGTGCGGCCACCAGCACAGCGGGGAGGGTTCGGGCGGTGACCCCGCTCGCAGGGGATCCCAGCGGGGCCGAGCACGCTGTTGCTCCCAGGCTTTAGGTGCAGCCGCTCTGCTCGCAGCCCGAGCCCGGCGCCGCTGCCGCTGCCCCTCGCTGGCGGCTGTGCCGCTCCCGGCCCGAGGGGGGCGCTGCTGCAGCGGCCGCGGTCCCGCGGCGCTCCCGGCAGGGCGGGCACAGGGCCGCGGCCTCCGCGCTGGGCTCCGCCGGCAGGGCTGGGAGAGCTCCCGGGATTTAACATTCCCCGAGTATCCAAATGTCTGAGCGTCCGGGGTGGCCTCAGACTCAGCCTGGTTGGGTATTAGGAGAAGTTTCTTCGCTCAAAGGACTGGAACAGGTTGGCGTGGGGAGATTTAAAAGGCAGGCGGAAGCTTGGGTCAGTGGTGGTCTTGGCACTGCTGGGTCTCTGGTCTTGAAGGTCCTTTCCAAGCTAAACTATTCTGTGGTACTGGAGTAACCACGGAAGAATTGCACCTTGCAATGCTCGTGTGATGGAGCAAGAGCACTACCCCGGGAGGCACCGGAGACAGCGATGTTCTGCAGCTGGTACTCGCTCCCCTCAGCAATATTTAACAGCCAGAGAGGAGTCTGAGAGGTCTGTGTACCTCAATATAGAATGGTTTGGGCTGGAAGTTACAGTTCATCCCATCCCACCCCCTGCCTTGGGCAGGGACACCTCCCACTATCCCAGGTTGCTCCAAGCCCTGTCCAGCCTGGCCTTGGGCACTACCAGAGATGGGGTAATCACAGCCTCTCTGGACAACCAAACCTAAATCAACACCAAAACCTACCCCCAGTCCTAAAAAACACCTCCAATCAATGAAGTATGACCCTTTCTTTAGGTGTCATCATCACTTCAGAAATTAAGGCACACTTCTATCTTTCATTCAGCACAAGGACCATCACAAACAAGTACAGTTGGAGATAAAGAGAAAGCACAGAACAGAACAACAAGAAGAAAACCTCACTAAGTCTGCCAGGCAGCAGAAAGGATCCATACAGCACAGGAGACATAGTCAGAAACCACTGGAATAATTCTGATATCAGTGCAAATTGCTTGGACAATAAGAACACAAAGCCTTGAAACACAGATGGTGGTGGTAAGAAGTGAATAAAACAATAGTAAAGAACAGCTGTAAAACAACTGTAAATAAAGTTGTCTTCATATAAACTAAATAAAAGGGAAGAAACAGAAGCAAATCTGGCATTCGTGTTCAGAATGACAAAAAATTGATAAACTACCTGAATTACTGAAGTCCCAGGAGCTCAGGGAGTGGAAAACTGAGAAGTTTAATACTTCTTCCAAGGAGAAGTGTCAACCCAAGAAGTCTGCATCATAAGTAAGGCAAAGAAGGGTGAGAGGGAAGACCCTTATGTTTATATATTTAACTGCATAGACAGGAAGGTTTAGAAAGAAGTTGTTTGCAAGAATCTGGGGAAAAAGGACTCAGAAGAGACAACTGTGTCTTAGACGTCAAATAATGCAAAGGCAAACATTAGGCTGAACTAAAATCAGGCTAAAACCTTATGAAGAATTGTCTGAATTCAAAAAGGTTCATGAAAAAGGAAAATAAAGAATACAATTAAGACGCAGGATGACTGCAGCAAGAATAGGATAAACTAAAATTAGGCAGCTAGAAGCATAAAATACCAAAACCTGAAGTGATGTTTTCAGTTAATGACAACACCAAGCTGCTAATAATTTAGCTGCTGAACAACAAACAGTATCAACTCTGGAGCCACTGATCTTCCCACAGCCTTTAGTACAAGGCCTTTAGTAGCACAAACTATGAAGAAATAAAATTGTGGAGCTGAATAAAAAAATAGTTCAAAATATAATAGTTCAATTAGATATTAGGTAGATCCAGTATTTAAAAAACACCAACAAAAAGCCCCCACAAAACACAGGTTGTTTTGCATATGAAACAAATATGATCCAGTCACATTTATCAGTGTTTTACCAGAATGCCCCATTGAGCAGCACATAGGAAAAAGACAATGTTACAGAAAACACATGCAGCAAGAAACTGCCCTAGAAGAAAGGCAGCAAGACTGTGCTACAGGCAGGGATCACAGGACATGAAATTAACAGTCAGGTCAACTTTAGCATCTTGTTAGAGTCCAAGTTTTGCATTAATACCACTGGACTGGCTCATAATGGAATACACCAATGACAAAGTCAATAGTTATTTGTAACATCCAGGAGGACTGAAAGAGTCTTCCAGACAACAACAGCATCTTGGAGGAGTAGATATATAGTGGTGGGACAAAATCCAACTGTTAAAAGAAGTTGTAACACTGGAGAAGGGAAATGAGAAAGCATGCTGCAGATAAGGAATGTGTAATTTAAAAATAGAGACATGCCATCAGAATAACTCATTTACAGCTAAGGAAACTCCTAAAATTCAACCAGGGCCATAATGTTGGTTCATAAATCATCAACCAAGACAGGGACAAGCTGTGCTCCAAAACTCTGGTGCTCACCAAGCAATAACACACAAGTTTTTATAACATGTATCTTTTGAACTGAAATGAAGAATTAAACCCCCTACGAAATTGTCTTGCTAGACCTCTGTGTCAGGGCTAATACATCCTATACAACATTCTTTTCTAAAAATGTCAAAAAAGTTCCCAGCCTGATCCTATCCTGGTGTATAACATCACAGCTTATTTTGCTGTTATTAATAGCTCTCAAGTACTTTAAAAAAGAAAACATTAACATAAGTTCTGAAGTTTTCTTAAGCCTGTCACTTAAGGCTTCTTGACTCCATAAAACTGTTCCCTCAGTGTGGCAGATGAGAGGAAGAAATTTAATTCTTTGTTTTTCAGAGACGATTTGTGGGTGAGGAAAATCAAGTGCTAAACAACTGAAGGCACTGTCACATTAGGACAGTGGATGCATTTAATCAAGAAAACATATTAAACAAGATCAGCTCTTGAAATTAAATCAATACATGTGGTTTTGAAGTATTTAACAAAAAAGTTACTATGTAAACATCAAATTCTACTACCAGGCTAGAATGGGAAGGTGGAGAAACTCCTCCAGTCCCCTGCAGTGTGTACAACATCTCACAGCTCCCCACAAAGCTGACTCACAGACTGCAGCCAGGCTGCCTCTGCTACAGACACGACAGCTCCCCTGCCTAAAAACGAGTACTCCACACCCATGTGCTTCTTTTAAAGCATAGGAAAAGATCTTTTTTGCAGTTCTAGGAGCTGCTTTGTGGGTGCACAGGTCCCCAAACACAACTGCCACTCAAGTCTCTGGCTACAGGCAGATTCCTGGAGGTACAGGAGAAACTTCATTCCCCACACCAGTGGGTGCTTAAAGAGAACCTCAGCTTTGAGAAGTTCAATACACATCAAGGTCAGTCTGCTGAATATAGAAAACTGGTGTTTATTCTCCAAGGCAAGCACCACAAATACCACATGTACTCACAAATAAATGCACACATAACTTGCAGGTTTCATTACACAGCTTCCTGTAATACAGCATCCTTGTTAAAAACAGGACTGATGGGTGAAAGTTGTAGGTAAACTTCAAAGAGTAGATTAAAGTTGCCAATTCCTTATATTGTGCACTGAAAGTTTGGTTCTAAACCACGATCTGTTGAGCTTTTGTTGCCATGTGTAGGTGGGGGTGTTAAAGAAAGGGAACTAAACACCTCAGGCCATTCTCCTGGTATCACTTGCAACTTCACCATCTGCCTTCCCGATTACAATTTTTATTATTAAAAGCAAAATCATCTCCAGCATTGGCTTCCCTTCTCTATATGGATTCAGTCATATTTATAGATATATATGTGCACATGCAGACATGCCATCCCTGCAGAAAAATAAACCTTGACTACTGAGGAGTTAATAACAAACCAGCTCAGTGAGTATCAGGCAGAAGACCCCTGCCCAGTTGTCTGTACACTTTAAGGAGGACCTTATCTGTTTTTCCACCCCCACCAAGTTGTCAGCACAATTACAGGTAATTATGTGCTCAAATGCAGAGCCCAGCTGCTTTTTTCAGATCTGGTTACAAGTTGAAATCATTAATCGATGTCACACACATGGACATTGATCTCTCACACATCCTCATTAATAAATTTCTTCCTTTCTGAAGATAAAGAAATTAACTACCAGCCATCAATTATTCAAAAACACAAGTTCACCTTCAGACATGAACACAATGACACTTTCTGGGAAATGCCAAGAAGACCTGGATCTAGCAGTTTATCTCAACAATGCTGGATCATGGAAAAGCAATATATTAATACCATAGGCAGACACAAATGAGTGGAAAGGTTCAGCAAGGAGGCAGCATCAAAATAGTGTAAAAATGTCAAACAGCCCAACAGTGCTTCTCCATTAGCAGCAAATTTTGAACTTAAACTGTTTATCTTCCTGTATAATAGAATAAGGGTCAGAGTATCCTGATAGGCACCTTTCTTAAACAAAAAAGAACTTTTTATGGGTGTCACTCAATTTATGGATTAAAATTAAAGAAACTGCGGGGACAGCTGGAACACAGTGTTTAGTTTGCCTGGCTCTATTTTACCACACCTTGCTGAAGAGCAGAAGGGGCAGCACCTGGCTCTTTGTGCTGGGAGAGGGGATATTCCCTTTGGAAAACACCTGAACATGCTCAATGGGGAAAGCTCTCACATGCAGGCTGAGAGGACAGGGACAGAAAAACCAGAGCCAGGCAAAAGGGAGCCCACACCAGCAGCACTGCAGGTACAGAGGAGGCCTTGGAGGGAACAGAGGCTTTTCTGAGCCCCAGGAATAGGCAGTGCAGAGTCTGCAGGGAGCCACTGTGCTGCTCCATGAGAGGACAAGGCTGACGCTGAGGGAGCACAGTGGGCACCAGGAATAGATTGCTTAGCCAACCTTTTATTTTTATTCAATATCTTTCAGATCCCTCTGAGCTCTCACTCTTATCCAAAGTGCACAATTCTTGCAGTGCCAGCTCTAAGTTGTTGTCAAGGCAAAGCACAACAGCGAGGGATGTCAGTGTCATTGCTGCCACCTTCTGACTCGCTGGGACCTTGAGAGAATTTCCCTGCATACAATAGTTTCTCACTAATCCTATTGTTTTTAGCTATTTCCAAAGCACTGAGCAGGTATAAACTCCTGTTTTACCCAAGTTCCATCATGTACCATGAGACATTTCAAGCTCTAGCACTTGATGCTGCTCACTTTTCTCATTGGAAACTTCCATGCAAGTTTTGCTGAATATAAAATTATCCAGAATTAACACTATGAAGGGGGATCTGGATGGCATTTGTATCATCAAGGAGGTGGTTACATGTGCTCTGCACAACTTTCCAGAGGATGCTGCCATTAAATAGGGAAGCAAGTGACTTTTCATCAGCCACAAGAAACAGGAACAGCTCCTCCAGATAATGGACATAAACTTGTTATCTAACTCAGACAAGTCACAGATTCCAATTGCAATAAGGAAAAACATCTGGAAGTGATATTATGTTTTCTATCTCTTGGGATTCAGAATTAACTACTATATTTGTTGGCTATAAAGAAGGAAGCATTCCAGTAAAAGATTTTACTCCAAGCCTAGTTTCTGAAGAAGCAGTCACATGAATGAATAAATGAATAATTCCAGAAATTTTTAGAAATCTCTTGATTTTTTTAGAGGTAGAAGGAAGACTAAACAACTATGACAAGTTTAACTTTTATCTAGCATATCTGAAAGTCATTTCTCCCCCCAATACATCAAGCTCAGTATGACAAATCACAGCCACTTCTTCCACCTCCTCACTCTGTCTTCCCTCCCAGAAATTGCAGAATCCTAATTTGGAAGCTAAGATTCTACAAGACACATTTCACAAAAAAATAGTGTAGGCCATTTTGGTTATCAATGAAAAATGGCAGACAGTTCCCTCAACCACTCCAACCTGTGAAACTTAGGAAAGCACAGTTTGTCAGAAAGGAGAAGCCAGAAGCCATCAGTACTTAACACATGGGACCCTACAGCAGGTTTTTCCCTTCTCTTCTGCAAGTAAAAGCAGCAACTCTGTCACTACATGGATGCACCCCAGAAACACAAAATAGAGATAAGTAGGAAAAATTTCGACATAAACAGAGTTGTCAGGCACTGAAATGGGCTGGAAGTGGTGGAATCACCATCCCTGCAAGTGTTCAGAAAAACCTGTGGCTGTGGCACTCGAGGACACGGATTGGAGGGAACATGGTGCCTCTGTTGGGTTGGCAATTGGACTTGATGTATAAAGGTCCTTTCCAGCCTAAACAATTCTGTGATTGGAAGCTCTCTAGGAAGAGCAAGAAGCCTAAAACGTTAGGAATTACTCTAAAACACGTAGATTAAAATTTACGATGATGTGCATTAGCTCACAATAAACCATAAATTGTTCACTTACTCTCATGAGCTGTGCCCAGGGGATTTGAGCCCACATAAAGAAAGCAGCTGAGCACTGGCAGGAGGTGGAAGGCTCTCCTTCTGCACAGCGTGCAAAGCACCAGCCCCAGCAACATGCCAGTGAAATGTGACTGAAGAGTAGCATCCATTATAATCATTGAGGAAAACATGGAAGTTTTCAGTAAAGTACATGGAAAACTTGTAAATTCTCCAGCTCCCATTTTTCATGGGGTGCTCCTGAAGCTCTAATAAAACCTACAGAGAAATTTATAACCTAACATAATGATAGAAAATATTTTTCGTTAGGAATTTACTACAGCATTACAGCTAAGCATAAACTTTATCAATTATTTGGAAAATATAGAGTGCCGTAAAAAAAGTAATTGGAATTACTGTATCTTCACTCTTAATCCCTCAAAAAAAATATCACTTAATTCCTTTATAAGACATAGCCATACATCAGGGTTCATTAAGGCCATATTTTCCTCTCAGTGCTGTGTCATTAACAGTCATTAGCAGAGGAGGCAGCGTCACACCAAAGAGCTTTGGGAAACAAAGGAGGAATCTCGTCCTCAGGCCAATAAGGTGTTAGGGACAAAGGACCTGGAGGAAACATGAAAACTCCACCCAATCCTATTTAATTCAGCTCTTTACCATCCCATCGCTTGTTACAATCCATCTAATGGTGTTTAGATGAAGACAATCAACCTTTGTACACATCCTCAGGACTTGCACAAGGGTGCAAAGGCCTCTCCCCCCCACCCACATTCTTCACAGGATGGGTCTTGATCTTCCTTATTGAAGAGCCTGAAACCTTCCATAAAGCCAAGTTCACCAAACACCCTGGTCCTGTCATTTCAGTGGCCAACTCGTTTGGCCACTTGGACCAAAACAGATCCAAAGCCTGAGGGATAGAGACAAGAACTGCTCACATTTCTATATTTCTTTCTCTTTTCCTATTAATGTTCTCCTACAGGCTTGTAGTCTAGGTTTCCCATAGTCAGCACCTTCAGTAGATGCAAGATAGGCAAGTGCTTGCTGTAGGATTTCTGTGCAAGTCTGTAGTTCCCACTGAATTGCTACAGCTATCATAAATTCAGCTTTTCGAAATACAGCTCAATAGCTGACAGTTGGCCAAAGTCAGAGTCCCAGAATGGTTTGGGTTGGAAGGAACCTCAAATTTCCTCTTGTTCCACCCCCTGCCATGGGCAGGGACACCTTCCACTATTCCAGGTTGCTCCAAGCCCCATCCAACCTGGCCTTGGACACTTCCAGGGATGGGGCAGCCACAGCTTCTCTGGGCACCCTGTGCCGGGGCCTCCCCACCCTCACAGGGAAGAATTCCTTCTCATTATCCAACCTAAACCTGATCTTTCAGTTTAAAGCCATTCTCCTTTGTGCTATCACCAGCAGCCCTTGTCACAGGTCCCTCTCCAGCTCTCCTGGAGCCCCTTTGGGCACTGGAAGTGGCTGTAAGGTCTCCCTGGAGCCTTCTCTTCTTCAGACTGAGCAACCCCAGTCCTCATAGGAGAGGTGTTCCAGTCCTTGGAGCATCTTTGTGAGAGTTCAGGAGCACCCCTTGCCATGTCAGACCACTGAACATAGCTGGCCATCCGATAGAAACATCTTTTAGTGGATCAGTTGCAACACTTTAAGACTGGACTTTATCAGAATGTTAAGAGCTCCCCATTTCAGACAAATGTCATTTGACTAAATCTGTCTTTGCAGCTTCCTAAACAATGAAATAAAGTGCCTTTGCCTTGGTAAGTGCTTGTAAAGCAATCAAGAACTGATATGATAACCAAATGTTTCTTTAATAGTAATTATGATTCTTTGAAAAACACTCCTCTAACACTAATTTATTTTCTACTTGAAAGCCAATCTTGCTAGTTATTAGATATTCTCCTTGCTATCACTATCAGTAAATTATTAAAGAGCTGACCAGGCTTTGTTTTAAAATTATTCTTATGAAGCTCCGTGATATATTTACCCTGAATACTGAATGATTTTGAGGTCTCTAAGGACTCATGAATGATTTCTATTTACTACCTTTAGCAAAAAGCCTGTGTAATTAGCAGCAGGAATTTCACTTGAATTGCAGCTACTGGTGATATTTCCAGCTCACTTACACAGAGTCTCTTTAAAAAATATTAAAAAAAACAAAACATCGAACAACACAAAAGCTCTAAGCTTTTGATGGGAGAAAACATTTTAGCCTAAGCAGTTACTAAGTGGCTGTGCACTCAAAGAAATGTGTGAAGAATCAGTCCCCTACTGGGAACCTGGCAAGGCTCTCCATACCCAAACCCATCAGCGTTATACCACCTAATAGAAAATAGCATTTTAGAGAGTTCTTTAAAACACCTCACCTCATTTCCAGCCCTCCTGCTACGGGAATGTGTGGCCATCACACTCCCACTCAAACCAAGAGCACGAATTCCTGATTATGTACATGGCATACAGGCACACCTAAACTGTTTTTAAGCTTCTTTTTCAGCTAACATCTTTTTATACATATTCAAGCACCTTACAACAACTGTGCTGAACAGAGCAGCGTCATTATCTCCATTTTACAGATAGAAAACAGACAGAGGGGTCAAGTACTCCTGAAGAGATGCATAGCAGAACTAGTTTTAGAACTAAAACATGTAATTAATGTGGTATTATCAGTATCCTTATGGCTCACACAGCAGTCAAACAAAACCCATAGATGGAAAACTTAGTGAATAATCAGTTTCCATACAAAAGCCCAGCTTTTAGTAAAAGTATATGGAAAAGTTTCAAGTATTTGTTTAAACCAGGCTCAGATAGGCTTCCCACGTCCTTGATTCATTTGATACAGCAATGGGTATGTGCAGCAGTCCTTCCACTTCCCTAGAGCTGGATGCAGAGCCTGGCCTCAAACTCCTCAGACCACCCAGCCTACAGAGCCAAAACTGGGCTTTTGGTAGCCCTGAACAAGAACTGCATCACTCCAGCTATTTCTTTCATGTTTATCCACTCAAACAGCCCTGCCCATTTTAAACATCTCACTAAACAAAATTCATGACAGCCCCATAGAATAAGAGTCATATAAATGAGCTAAATGGAGGCAAGAATGCCACAAATCCATTTAGAGTTAGTGTTTGCATAACGATTTGAGAATCCATTCAGTGTTTGTTGTATTCCTTCTATTCCTGTAAGCAACCAAGGCTATGCTGCTGTTTGAAACCACCTTCTGAGCCCAGGAAGATGACAAAAACATTGCCACCAGTTGTGGTGGATGCAAGACTGAATTCAGACTGGGCACCTAAACAGGAAACAGCATGCCCAGCTGACATTTCACTTCACATTTCATTTAAGAAGAACTAGCCTACCACCAGCTCTCCAGCCAACCTTCATGCATAAAAATTAATGGAAGACATACCATTGCACTAGAATCAAGATCTCAGAAACTCACCAAAAACAAAACCAAAACCACCCCAACTACTCTACACCATACCAACAAAACCCAGGCGGATATTCATTAAGTTTCAAAACATGGTTTGTGTTTTTATAGGGTTGGGGGTTTCTTGGCATGCTTTTATTTTGTTTGTTTTAAAAACCAAACTACCATAAATCAAATTAATCTTCATACAGCCTCACCAAATTCTGCTTCACAAGAAGAAAAAAAACTGGCCCAGAAATTCTCAAGAGAATTTTAGTTTAGTACTCAATGTTTTTGTAGGTGCAGTAATTGCTTTCTGCTAGAGCCAGAAATAAACCTGTTCAGTCTTCAGTAAGAACAATACTTTAACAAGTGAAATGGTGAAAGCACAACTTCCAAAATCTATGTAATCAGAGAAATCTCACATGGGAAGCTTTTACTAATTGCAGTCCACGTTCAAGTGGCTTCCAGTCAGGAAGAGTTTCACCTCACCCTTATTGCTTGGGCCAGGAATGGATTTCCCCTCCCTTAGTCCTCTAAGCAGACCTGCCACTGGGGAAATAAAAAAAATAAGATGCAAGTTATATAGTTCAGCACTTTCACCTACATTACATGATTTCATAGCTTCCCAAAGTACTGGTTAATACTACTGCAGCTTTCCCTCACATGACAGGTGAACTACTTTTAGCCTTAAAGCTTAGGCAAGACAAAGATTAAATTTCACTGTCCATGTCATACAGCAACAAAACAGCTCGTACAAGGCAGAAATCTTCAGCTCTGCTTCCCTCTGCAGATAAACAGACAAGATTTCCTCTGAACTTGAGGGCACAACCATAGCAAAGTTCATAAAAATCCAGTTCACTCAGCAATAACATTAAATTAAGCACTCCCAGTGATCACAAGCTGGTACAAGCTGAGTCCTCTGCAATGTCTGGTATCTCTTCCCCTCCAAAGCCCAAATAACCACGTCCCTGAAAATGAGAAGCACACAGCATCATGCCTGGAACATGGTCCAGTGCTGTCTTGCACACATTTTGTGCTCCATGGGGTTTAGGTGATACACAATTCCTCTTCAACACCAAAACACAACCATTTATAGAAGCAGATTGTTATAAACTTTGACAGTGATACCAGAGGTAGTTTCTTGTAGAAAGTCAAGAGCACTTACATATATTCATGACACTTAGAAAAAAACAATTAGCCTGGGAGTTTAAAAAGACTCAAAGGCAGCATTAAGGTTCCAATAAATCACAAGACATTTAAAATTAACTCTCTTAAGTGATATTAAAAAAAAATTGAAGTTGATTTGCTCTAAAATAAGCATCAGATTTTAATGGCTAGGTCACAGGTAGCTCACACACAACAGGTCAATCACAGAGCTGCACCAATGCCCTGTTGTCATGTTTCATCTAAGCAGGTTTATCCTTATCACCTCTGATATGTTTAACAGGGAGCCAACATTGCCCACAGCAAGAGATGGGAAACTGAAAGACTATTACAGACTAATAGAGGACAGTCAATGGACACAAGACTATAAAATGGAGAATAACTGATAGAACAATCAAAGGCACCAGGGAGAACCCACAGCAGAAGGGCTAAGTAAGATAAAGAGTTGTTGTTTTAACATGTAATGAGATTTTATCGTTGGCATAGGCCCATTACTGCAGAAGAAGGGCAGAATTATTAATAATGACAGAAAAGTTCAATAAATATTTCTGGTTTACATTTTGAGCGAAGGAGGAGGATATACTTGTATCACTTGAGGAAGACAAAGTACTTCATGCTGCAGCTGCAATCAAGAGCAACTCAAAGGATAACAACAGGAACTCTCTGAAAGCACCCTGGGACATGGTTGACACACTGGTGCTAATTTTAATACATCTCTGAAGACTGATAACATCATACCAATATCCATGTAAGGCAAGGGAAATGATTCAGCTGCACAAAAACTGGTTTGCTCTGGGCTAAATCTTAGGCAAAAAAGGAAAAATTGTGTCTAACTACATAACTGAGGGAAAATTATGGGGCAAAAACTTATAAAAGGTTGAATCCATTCCCCTTCCTCAATTTAACCTTGACAGATGCGAGGTATTTTGAATGTTTTAAGGGGTTGGATTTAATGATGCACATAATTCCCTAATAGATGCTATAAGCTACAAGGAAATTAAAACAGAGTAAGCAATAGGGAGTTGATTGCTCCACAGAGGTTGTCAAGAGCTATGATCAGAGTTCTGTCAGGAGTTCTTCAACAAGGAAAAGTTCAGTGCATCACATATCACATTTATCAGTAGTCTGAGGTAAACCTGAACACCTTGACTACAAGTGTTTGGGGAACTGGGAGATGCTGGGCAGGAAGGGCTGCCAGACCCAGCACACATCCACTCCCACAACAGGTATTTTAGTGCAATTCCATGCAGGACTGCTCTAGAAAGGGCAAGGTTATTTGTGGAGTGGGAGGAAAGAAGTCAAGAGGGATTACAGGTTCATACTTCTCAGTAACACAACCAATAATAAAGTGTTAATTATCCGTGGAATTTTAAAAGAATAAGGACTTCCAGAGTTTATGAAACAGGAACATCAGCTATTCCCACCACTACATATGACAGAACAGAGAGTATTGCTGGTATGCTTAAAACCAGCGTTCACATTCACAGACAATGTTGAAAAAACCAGAATAAAAAGTCAAGATGATGTGGAAAACATCAGAATATTTGTTTTAGGGCCAGAAAGTGTCTCACAACAAAGTAAGCGAGAGATCACTCTGGTTATTTTATCAAAAAGATTGAAAGGGACTTGATTACAAGTGTGTCCTTGGGGATAAGATACCAGCTCCTAAAGAGCTTCTTAATGTAATAGAGAACAACATAACAAGGAGCAATGTCTGCAAGGCTAAATCAGACAACTTTAAAAACTTGGCAAGTTTTCTCCTCTTTGCCTAACCACAATGAGGGGAAAAAAAATTGAAGCAGACCACAAAACCTCAGCAGCACTATTTCCACCACCACCCTTAATAAAAAAGCTACACCAGAGGAAGCAGCATGAAATGGTCGTTGGGGATTCTGAAGTTTGTAGCTGAAGACCAAATTTACATGGCTGGGCTTTTAAACACAGCATATTGCTAAATTTATTGAGAACTGTCTACTGAAACTCCCACAAAAAATGACAGCATGGTATCATCTTGAGGAACAAAAGTAATCTCCAGATAAGCTTCTATTAAGAAGAATTAAAAGATCCTGTTATTCCCTTCTCTGCTGCAGTTTGTAAACACACACTCCTTTGTCTTCCTTGGCCCAGCACAAAGCTTTTCCAGAAGCAAAACAGAAAGGAGCCTCTGACATTTCTACACCTTCATGAGGACACATTTTGTACAGCCAATACACCAACCCAGTGGGAAGACTCACCAGAAATAACAAATGCTGAAGAACAATCAGAACATAAAAGTTCATTTCTGAACACTCACCCACCTCCTGCACAGCTCTGCTTCCCCCTGGCCCCTCTCCCCCAAAGCCAAGTCAGCTTTGTGTAAGTTGAGGGTCTCTCCTGAAGGCTTCAGCTGAGCCCATGGAGCAGAGGTTTAGCTCACTTAGGTCTCTTATATCTTCCATGCAGATCTTGTTTTGTTTTACATGGTATTTTGAGTCTTTCATAGCATCTTTCATCCAGAAGGCTCAAGGTAAATTGCAAGCCCTGAATAAGCACAGAGATATCTATTCATGTACCTTTGTTCTCTAAATTCCCTCCATTCAAAGTGGGACTGAGGAAAAGGATTGCAATTTTAGGAATACATTTTGGTAGAATACAAGGTATTCTCACCAGAATTTAGCCTTGATCAATCATTTCTTCCTGTCTCTCAGCCTTCAACTGTGGTGTTGCACAAACCAAGTCGCAGGTAGAAGCAAGTCATTAACATTGGTGCAAGATCCTACTGTTTGCATTGCTGAAGAAAAAGTTCCCAGAATGCCAGTACTGACCTGCAAAGACTTTATATTCAATCCTAAAGGCACTCTAAAAACACTGGAAACACCTGAGCCTGTACCTGTGAGGCTCCTGCTTTCCTTAGGGGTGGAGTGCACCAGTGATGAACAACCTACAGGGTGCTGCATGCAGGGGTTTCCAGCTGCTGGTCTGGGCAGCTCTCTAGATCCAAAGAGTATTTCAAATGCATCTCTAACACACTTTAACACACCTGTTATCACAGGCACTGCTATTGCAAGACGTTACAGAATATGTAAGTTAAAATAAATGGCAAATTACTGACAAATATGAGAATAGTCCCTGTGGCAGCTCAGCCACTTAGACTTGAGTAAGATAATTTTTTTCCCTTGACTATGCACTGAAGTGTATTTCTGAATTCTTTTTAGTCCCCCATAAAAATTAACTGCTCTTTCAATAGCTATTCACCTCGCCAGGCAGTACAAGAATTTCTGCTTGCCATTAACCATTTAAGCCACCCAAATTAACAGTAATTGGCTCAGAAAAGCCAATTTGCATTTCTAATTGCTTTAGAAAGCAAATTTACACCTTGGTCAGTACCTGACTGATCCCAATTCCTCTGAAAATCTGCATTTCAGACACACTTAGCACTCCCTGCACCCAGAGCAAAGCTGCTCTGTGAGTGAAATCACCAACTTCAAACCTTCTTGCACCAGAGCTGTGCCTGAGGCCAGCAGATTGAGGGACACGTCTTTAAAACCGCTTATCTTGTCCCAAAACTTGAAAGATGTTCTATGTTCTATAAACTACTGAATTAGATAAGGATAAGACGGGCAATTATTCTTGGATAAACCCCAACCTCCCCAACTTTTGCTGACTTCCTGAACTCCCACTTGAGATGAGACTAATCTGATTGACTCCACAGTGATGGATTCACACTTTCCTCCCAACAAGGGCAAACAGGGTCCTTCCAGAGCCAATTGTTCCTTCTGGAAAACCCAATTATGGGCTCTGCACACAATTGGCTTCTCCCAGATCACCCCGTGCCAAAGAAACAGTCAGCAACTACAAGATTTTGGGGGGTACAGCAGTAAAATGGCAATGCTGGAGTGAATGCAGGGAGCAGGAAGAGAAAACTGTCTGTGGGCTCTGGACAAAGCTCTGTGGATGCCCAGCTGGATATTGGGTTGCTGCTGTATCTTTAATTATTTTCCCCATATAGAAAGCAGCAAAATAAGTCATCAGTTAAACTGGCAGAGCTTATAAAAGCAAAAGTACATTAAAATATAAATTATTAGGACAATGAAAATATATAGTGCATGCTATGGAAACATTTGGCATCCTTTAAAAAAAAATCATCTAAATAAGCATCAGGAACACTGAAGAGCTGCAACTCAATGTAATCCATAAAGAGACATTAAGTTAGTTGTGCTTACAGTCTGTGAAGAAAGCAGTTAAGATTCCCAGGCTCTTATCCAGCATAAACAGTGGCTGCCCCATAGACTATTTTTGCCTGAAAAAAAATCTATAGTTTCTTTCCTCGCCAATGAAGGAAACATAAAAGAAAATGGTCAAACAGTTAATCTATTAAAGAGGCATCTAAATACTTGAAACAGATAAATCTGACAAGTATGAGAATTTTTTAAGTGCTTAGAGGGAAATAAGGCTTGGTTTGAGAAAAAAGTAATTAGAAAGTGTTGATATTTTAAGACATTAGATTTATGCAAGAAAATTAAAAGGAAAAACTGAAGGCTGCCTTAAAGCAACAGAGAAGGAAGCATGCAGCAGGCTGTCACTTTGACTTTCAAGTCCCTTTTATCCAAGATGCAACACTAACAGGGCCAAGCAGCTGCTGGCTGTGGGACAGGGGTGGAGGCATCATCCCCCACACATCTGAAGGGCACAAAGACACAGCCATCAACTGCAGGGTGGCTGCTCCACCCTGTACTCTGCAATCTAATTATGACATTAATAAAGCTGATCCATCAAGTGATACCTGGAAAGAGTGACCCAATTCAGACATGCAGCTATACATCTACATAATTCAGTGTGCAGGTCCACATATGTTAAAGATATAGAACAAAAGCTTGTAGCCAGCTCTGATGTGCAGGATTTGATGTCCACCACACTGTTGGTTCAGATGTGCTGGCAGGGAAACAGTTCCCAGAGCTGTGCAAGCTGTCCATCAGTGCCCTGGCTTCAGGCTAAATTACACTTGCTCTGACATTTGCAGCATTAAAGCACTAAAAGAGTGCTTACATCTTCTGCTTTAATTTTTGCCTTGCCTAACTTCAGAAGATGCAAAGAAGAATAATCCAGTAGCACAGTGCAGCCTGCATTAGTCAGGGTCTGGGCAATTAACATCCTTAATAAAAACTGCTTGAGGATAAGGTTTATTTGGAGGCAAAAAAAAGGGAAAAATTTAAATTATCTAATTTTG
This sequence comes from Climacteris rufus, assembly GCA_013398175.1. Taxonomy (NCBI): domain Eukaryota; kingdom Metazoa; phylum Chordata; class Aves; order Passeriformes; family Climacteridae; genus Climacteris; species Climacteris rufus. Next base: position 679,080 of record VZRZ01001925.1, on the reverse strand, counting down.
ATATGCTCAGGATTCAAAGCAAAGCTTCCTGCTGTCTTCAAAGCATCACTGAATGTCAGCAAGAAGAGAAAAGTGTTGCTGTCTCTCTTGGTACAACATTCATTTACTACCATCCATTCACTCATAAATGTCAGTGTTGTTTCACCCTCCCATTCCTCCTCATATCCTCTATCTTCCCCCACCTCCCCTCAAAAAATATATGGCCTTTCCTAATAAACCTGGTGTGATTTTTCTACTGCTGGAGACTGAAACAAGGCAAAGTCCTGCAGTGCAGTGGAAAACCACACTCCAGTGTGCATGCATTGTAGAAAACAGGGCATGTGTAATACAGGCATCTTTAGGAGTGTCAGATTGATTCTTATTATGGCATAAAGGCAAAAAAATTGCATCTTGTTTCTAACAGAGAGCACCACTTACACCTGGTAGTGTAAATCACAGCACCAAGGGATGACACTGCAGAGCTGCACAGGCCTCCCCCAGCTGTCAGTACCACAATGCCCCAGCCCAGCAACAGAGGAGTGTGGAATGTACTCCCAACTGCAGGGCTTGGAAAATTCACTGAATTTATTCCAGCTATTGAATCGTCATAAAAAGCCCTGTCAGCCTGATGACATTCATCAGATCAGCCTGATCTGGCACATTTATTCATTGTCCTTCCCCTTTTCTTCTGCTAGCAAAGGAACATGAGTAGGGATAGAGACCAGACACACACAGATGGGCACATTTACTCCTGAGCTCCTCTAACCATGCCCACAGCATCAAAAACAAGAACAAAAGTAAAAGGATTGCAATAGAAACTTGAGCATATTCCAATGAAACATACCCAAATTCTGGTCATGAACAACAATCCTGCTTTCTAGAAAGGGGAGGAAGGAATGAGAGTTATGATACATCATGATAGGGCCAAGATCATGCCTTGCTCATCCCTCCTGCTGGTTAGAGAGGTGAAGCAATGACCTGTTGATGAGCAGTGCTTTTTGAAACTGTGGCAAACGAAAGCAGCAACCACTGCAACCATTTTTAATGGCATAAAATGTGAAAACTCACCCACTGGCAAAGAAAGCAACTGATGAGTTTAAAGGAGTAAACATCTCCAGGTTTGGCCCAAGACCACTGAGTACCACAGTGTCACACACACACACACCTGTAACACAGCCATGCAGCACCTCCTTAGACTGGGGAAATGAGTGAAATCCTCATCCCTGCTGAAGGCCAAGGGCCCCACTGAAGGATGAAGGGCTTCTCTGTGCCAAGTGCCACTTCCTTCCCCAAAATGCTGTCAGTTTGCTACAGGACAGAACAACTCAATGAAAAGCAAGTGTGGGGGGAGGATCACAGAAGGTTGATAAAGATGTTTTCCCACCTTGTCGTGGTTTTCCTCATACATCAGAAAACCCTGCCAATGAAGCAGTAGCTGTATTTCAGCACCCAAGCTGTTCTGCAGCAGAATAACGAGCCTTCAAAACAGTTTACATATGCAAAATTCTGCATCAGGCATTTGCAAACAAGCAATGTCTTTGTTTGCAGACCAACCAACTGTGTGGGCTTTGTGCACACACACTGACCACGGCTTGTCTGGACTGTGGATGCCTGCAAACACCAAACCTTGCTCCATATATACAACCAATTTTTGAGATATGGAAACAGAAGACATCAGCACATTGCTCAAACCTCTGGGAGATAACACCCATGTGCACATTCAGTTTGGCTGTAAGGATTTATCACAGAACAGAAAACCCAACCAAGGGAAGTTTTTCAACAAACATTTTTGATAAATACATACATGGCAGGAGAAGATAAGAAGGGAGCATGAAAGCTGCCTGCATTTATCTGAGAGGACGAAACAATTTTGAAACACTTCCAGTTATGGAAGTTCTACTGTAAGAACTTTGTCATTTCAATTTTTCTCATACACTTTGTGGTGCTCTACATTTCTGTGAATTCTCATCTCTTCAGCCCAATGCCACAGGCTACAGGTCTGGAACACAGCCCAGTTCCCACTTTAGTCATAACAGAGAAGGGAGAGAATGTATCTCATGTCACAGCAGAGTTAAGCACTGCCACTTCCATCCCCATAGGACTCTGCAGGATCTTCTGGTTCACCAAGCAAATGTGAATCTGAGGGGCATCTTCCAGTGCTGCTGCCACTTCTTTCTCCATCATCACTGCTGTTTAATTTGTCTGAGGAACCCCAGCTGAGGCACAGGGTAGCAGCACAGCAAGTTGCTGGCTGCCAACCAGAGAAAAACAGCTCCACAGCTGACAAAAGCCCAGGGTCTGTCTCTTGCTCCTCCAGAATAATCCCTTCCTGGCTGGCTGACAGAAGCCAGCAAGAATCTTCCATCCAAAACCCACATCTCTCATAGGATGCAGGTGGTCACTCACACCAAATTGGCTGCTTGGTCAGATGGACCCATTTTTAAATAGCACCCTTGGTCAAGCTACAAGTTCAAAACTCAGCAGGATCTGCTTGGCACCATTTCCTTTAAAGGCAGAATAACCAAGTGTCACGCTGCTTTATTGGCTAAAATTGTAACAGACCTCCCTGGGGGTCTTCAAATAAGACCCCACATATGCAGTTTCCTGACTACAGGACTGGGCTGGATTGGTCACACACAGCCTCCCCTACAGCTGTCAGACTGTTGTCTCTGCCACCAGCTCCTGATGCTTGGAATAAGGATAATTTCTCCAATACTTGCTCAAGTTCTTGAGCTCTAAGTGCTATTTTCTTCTTGCAAAGACCTTTCATAAACTTGGTGTCCACAGGCAAAGTTTTTCATCTCTTTACAGAGTTTGCTGCATGCTGATTGCCACATTTAACTCACACTACACACAACTCACACAGGTCACCCTTTGAGGGGCTCAATCTGCCAGGAGCTAAAGCACTGCCTTGAAATAAAAGTAGCATGAAACAATATTGAGGAGAAAGAAGCAAAGAACTGAACAAAGTAAGAGTCCTTGTAATGCCACAAAATTATAGTCTCACTCTTCAGTCTTTGTCTCCTTTTGTATCCATGCTCCTGGGGAGAGTGGAAGGGAGAGAAAATAATTGAATAAGTGTCCTTCACAGGATGCTTGCAGCACAACAAAAAGCCTTGTTTTAATGGCTCTGTTCACCCACGTGCTGCCCAATCTGTACTGGCACTACACAGTCACGAGTCAGGCTCACTCCTGGTGTAAAAGCCCAATTCAGGTTACAGACTAATGTGTACCTTGCTGCTCTGTAGCTCCTGGAAGGCACCACACAAAACCAAGGAGAGGATCCAGGCTCAGGCAGGTGAGGAACTCTCCTTTCAGTCAATGCAAAGCTAATAATTTTCTTCAGAAGCAATGGCACTTCAAATTTTGCTTGACGTTTTCATTTGCTTGTTATACACAGACAAAGCCACCTCTTTAGAGCTACACAGAAAATGTATTCAGTACCTCAGAGCCCATTTTATGCGTGGCACTTTAGCACTGCAGCAATCATTACACTTAAGGGCATACTATCAAGCAACTTAATACCCCATGTGTTATCCATCCCACCTCCCCACAGCCATTCCAGTGCAGGACCACATACAGTGTTTACTGTCTAATGGGTCCCTCTGGGATGCTTATGGATTTCTCCACAGCACAAAGTTTTTATTTCATCAAAACAGCCTTCCTTTCCCATGGCTTGTGCTGTGCCTGCCAGCTTCCCCTTGTTTTTAGAATCACCAAACCTCTGCCCTAATTGGAGGCCACCCTTTAATGTCTACCCAGTTTGCTGTCACTTTTTCCAATTTGTTGGCTTGTGAGGGAGCATTTTTGCCCTGCCCTCCATGAGCATCATTCCCCCAGTAGTCTGACACAAAGTCTATCACATGATGTATTGGCCTCCAGCTCTGCTCCTCTCTTTATATGCTTTAATAATTCTATATTAGGTAGAAGTGACAATATAATCCTTGGTTCAATTTTACCATGACTATGTTGAAAGTCAGTAAAGGTTTTTAAAGCTTGTCCAGTATTTTAAAGACCAAAACACAATACTTGATCTTAGTAGCAGCTGCACAATCTAATTTGTGGCTGACTGACATTGCACTAAATTAAGTAAAGAATATGAGAATATGAAGTGAGTTAGTCAATCAGGTGTTTGCATGTCAGGAAGTTTTGTGGGGTTTTTGCTTTGTGTTTTTTTAAAATTACAAATATCAGCATACCCAATACTTAAAAAAGGGAAACATTTCAGAAAACTGGTTCTGCCTCCATGCAAAGGTTGAGTTTCTTGCATTGTAACACATTTCTGACCTTTTCTTAACCAATTAAGCACATCATCATGGGCATCACTACAGTACAAGCAGCCAGATCTGCAGAGGACCTGGCCTCCAGACTCCTCACTTTCTAGCTCTTTAAACACAGCCACAGTCACTGAACCCAAAATCCCACCTGCAGCTACAAATCCAGCACCATTAACATTTGGCACCATTACTCAAGTTACCAAACACAAGTATGAAAAGGAGCCAAAGATTTCCCCCCCATTTTCTAGGATGTTCTGTCCCATTCCCAGGACAAATGCCTTTACCCAATTGTATATTCTGTCAACTTTATAGATAATTGAAAGGCAGCACAACTTTGAATGCCAAAATTTAAGGTAGGAGTGTTCCTTAAGTGGATTACTCACCTTCTCTGCTTACTGCAGGGCTGCAAAACCACACAAAATTTGTCATCTTCTGATGTGTCAACCCAGGTAAGTGATCAGTGTCTCTTTGTGGTTTATCCCATTTCTCTACTGGTCTTATTTGGCATTTATGGGTTAGTTTTCCATGAGGACATTGTCCACCAAAGAATAGATCCCTGTCTGTTCTCCCCTCAAACAAAGCAAATATGCACCACAGAGTCAGCAGTGCCTTGGTGCTACTTGGAAGATCCCTTAAATGAGGGTCATGACCTCAAACCCAAATACCACCTCCAATTTACACCCTTTTGTACACTGAAAATATGGATCAGCAAGAAAGAATTACCCAGTGAACAAATTTTAGGAGGAAACACAAAACTAAAGAGTTACAAGAGAAAATAGAAGGTTGTACAGACAGAGATGAGAAATAACTGATCTCAGAAGTGCAAAGCTTAAATTATCCCATTAATGCTGAATAAAATATAAATAAGGACAATTAGGCCCCCCTTGGTGGCCAGAAGATGCACATTTCAGAGTGCAGGGAACACGAGCAGTTTAGAAGCAGCTGCTGTAATCTGTGTTACACATCAAAACAACATTAACACTGCTCCTGGGCTGCACTTCTAATCAACCTGCAATTTGAAGAGGTGTCCCAGATTTAATACTGGGCTGGGAGATTACTGAGCACCTCCTGGCTCATCTGTAATAAAAGAACCTGCTGCTATGCCTTGCTTCTCCCTGTAGTGATTATAAGCCAGCACATAATCTTTGGAAATGTTGGGGGCAGGGATCCTCTCAGTTCTCAATTAGGGATTTTTTGCAGCTTTCTGTGGGGGGAAATGTGGCAACAACAGCAGATTTGTACCAATTCTTTCCTATTTAGAAGTGTTCCAGAGATGACTTGAAAAAACCACAAAAAACACCAACACATTCAAATTAAAAAAAAAACTTTCCCCAAGGCAAAACATCCCATTTTAAGGTTCAGAATTCCTCCTACAGCTGAAATGATCAACAGCTACACAGTGATACAGTGTGAAGTTGTATATTTTCCCTGAAAAATAGACTCAGACAATGCTGTGTGCAGTGTTGTCTCCTCCTGCTCCTCCCTACAGAGTAACCAGGGGCTTGGGTGTGCAGGACAGCAGCTCTGGATACAAACACAATGGATTTATGCAACTCTTTATTGACAGTTCAGATCTAGGACACTCCATCCCACTGTAATGGCACAAGAAAGCCACTCCTGGAGCAGGCTGGGGGTGGGCAGCATTTAAAACTGGCCCCTGCTGACAGTAAGCACTGGACACTGTCACTGCCAGGGCACAGCAGAGACCCTGCATCCATGGAGAAATAGCACCTCACAAACCTCTCCTCTAGCTCCAGCTGGCACATGCCTCCACTCAAACACAGAAACTGCCCAAAAACTCAAGAGAAATCAAGTGCCCTCCACAGTCCCCTCAGAGGTCACACCTCCCCAAGCACCAGCTCCAGCCAAGTCACTTCTTTCCTGTCCCCCATCTCCACTTGGCTCCAGGACGAGCTTTTTGAATTGTTTTCTCCCTCCTGCTTTAGCTTCATTCCACAACACAACACTGCAGCAACCTGCTACAAATAACAGCCTCCCTGCTTTGAGGCCACCGCCGCGTTCTCCCACTGTCAGCACCAGGGCATATGTGCTCCTCAGCTTCCTCAAGTGAGCTATTCTGAGCCCTGCTAAGAAAAATCCATGACTTTACACCCTGTCGGAGCCTCAGCAGCAATCACTAACACTCTACATTTTCAAATTTAATCTCATTTCTGATTAAACTTTTCTCTGTCCCATTTGTAATCTCACTTGGCGGTGTGCTCTGTGCAGCTCAGTATAAATATGTGCTTTAGAATTAAACTGGTTCAGCAATTTTGACAATGATTTCTTGGAAATTAAGCCAGGACAATTTGTTTGGTTGAAGTAGAATCATTTGAAACATACAACAGGAAGGCTATAAAGTACTTTGTAGTGTAGCACACTAATAAATATTAGCAATTCACATCTCATTTATGCCTGGTTGTAGGGGTGTCAGGCAGAGGATGGTGACAGTGTGGTGTCCTCTGACCAAATAGAGAAACAACATTTTTGCTTCAACTATGAAATAACTGCAAAGCAAAAGACTACACAGAGGTGACAAATATCTCCTCCTGAGAAATAACCTGATTAATAGTAGCAGTTTAAGGCAGGACTGAACAGCCAGAGGAAGAGCTCTAAAAGCCAGGGTTAGTCACAAGAATGATGGCCCCAAACCCATGCTGTCCCATTGCTCAACACAAGGGCATTGGACAACTACTCTGGCCCAGCTGAAAAATAATACAATTTTTTTAAGCAGTCTGAAAACTTCAGGAACTCTCCTCCAGCCACCCCAAAGTCCATGACAGCAGGAAGAGACAAGCAGCCTCAGCCACAGAGCCCCTCGAGCCCCCAAAGCCAAGGTCCCCAGGAAGCTGTGGCACACACCGAGGCACTGGGGAGCTGTGATGCAGAGCTTTGCCTCATCCCTCACCAGGGACTACAATGCCAAAGTCCTCAAGAGACTCCTCAGCCTGGGAATATAGAGATTTCATCACTCCCATGAGAAATGTTACACACATGATTAAATTTTAGAAAAGTTCTTGCCAAATAACTTCCCAAGTCCTAAGCCCTCCTTTGCCTTTGTGTGATGTTTGTGGTAACTGCTTTCTCAGTATCACAACTGCTTTGTTTTATAGCAACTTCTTCAGTCATTCCACACAATTTTTAATTCTTTAGCAACGTTAGCAAGTATTACTTCGGCTCCAAAACACACACCTTCCTCCACTCTTCTTCCTCACACAGTTTTCAACTCACATTCTGTCTTCTCCCTTAAATTTTTCTCCTCTTTAGCCTTAAAAATCTCTTGTTCTGTTTCTTCTTCACAGCCTACTTTATTCCTGCATATTCTCAGTCACCCCCAGACATTTCTCTAGTGGCCTGACCCTACCACATCCTGACTCATCTCAGAATAAACAAACAAATCTCTCCATCTCAGCATTCACTCACAAATACATCCTGTAAAGTTTACAGTGCATCAACACCCTGACAAACATCACTTCTCTGCAGTATTCTAGGGCTCATCACCAAATATTTAATGTTCACTTCCAATAACCACCATTCATCTGAGATTAATCTTCAATATTAATTAACACAGTAGGACCAAAGCAATTAACTTGGGGACCTCAGGAATTCACTGTGTGAATGTACAGAGATAAGTGTGCCATGAAAGATGGGAAAGGAGGAGCAGGATGATTGGACAGGAGGTGCTTTCACTCTTTTGCAAGCTGCCAAAAGCTTCACCTGGAAGGCTCAATGTCCAACGTAAATCTCAGCACAAACACTCCCACTGCCTTTTCCGAGTGCTTACGTATGTGTTGCTCCCTCTTCTTCACATGAATCAGCAGCACTCATGGGTAAAGGAAGGAAAAAATATAGGGCAATAGCTGAGCATTCAGTGTAGCAGATGGAGGCAACAATGATCCATCCCCCAAAACAGCTATCGAAAAACCAACATATTCCCTGGGTGATGGTCCCAAAGGTCCTCCTCCTCCCTCCCCATCCTCCTGGCAGCATCCCCATTGGGAATGCACAGGGCAATATATTCCCCAAGTCCCTCCATGTATCCTCTCCCACTCATCTGCAATATTGATGCAAACCAAGGTGGCCTGCTCAGCAAAAATCAGTCATGCACACAAACCCTCAGCACTGTTTTCCAGGACTTGAAACAGGAGGAAATCCTCAGATCTACTGTAAATATTTCCTTTACAGTGTTGTTTCCAAACTGCCACTGCCCTGTACCATGGGATTTTAACCACACCAAACCATTACTATCATTAGACCAGGGGTCCCTTTCCTGTGTCATTCAAGGCTGACTTCCTGTGCCTAAATAGGGCCTCAAAAACCTAAAGAAAAGATGCATCACTAATGGATATCCAAATGCTCAGCTTTTAATTCTCCACTCGTATCTCTGCTCTAGTGGTCTACTGATCTAGATATTTAACAGTGTCTTCCAGCATAGAAAAGTTGTAATTTTTTTCTCCCTGTAATTAATCCAAGGTCCTGCTGGACAAAAAAAAAAATAGGCACCAATTTAATCCTAGTTGAAATTCCACCAAAAGTAGGAATAGCATACTTACTACATTATTGAACCTGTATTATCACCTTTTTTCCCCCCATTTCTTTTAATACAACGAAAGGGTTTCTTCAATAACTTTTAAAGAGAAATACATACAATAAACCAATCTTGGCTTTTTGCTGTAGTGACTGTTTTCATAGACAGCAAGAATTAAATTTAATTGAAATTAGCTATACAATGCCCCCATTCTGAACCAGCTGAGCTGGTATAAAGCCCAATTATAATATCCACACACCTTCACACAAGAGCTAACAGCCAAACCTGCCATCTTTCCACATCTTCATAAATACACCTCCAAAGCCCCCCTGTTTAACCACATCCTCTGACTGCAGGCATGAGGATTTATTTTCCTGACTCTGTGAAGCAGCAGGAGAGACCATGACAGGGCCAGCGCGCTAAGGAACGTGTAGGAGGCAGCAATAACAAACTGACACGAACAAACAAGGCTGTAGTTGGAACAAATGGAGTTCTGTGGAGAACTTAGGGGGGTTTCTCTCTGATCTAACATGTCATCCCACCCACCACTAGACCTAGATATGCCTTCTACCCCTCTGGCATGACCAAGCCATCTTGCTCAAAGGAGGCTTGGATCTGGGTTAGCAGTGCTCTTCTGAAAAGTGCTTTTATTCTTCAGCAAGCACCAACAAGACCTCATTTCCAGCTGGAAGAAATTATGAAACTACTTTCTGTATTGTCATTATCCAACAGTGTTTTCCCACTAGATATCCTGAATTTTCAAGCAGTGCAAAACATTTACTGGGGCCTGTGTGAATAGACTAAATTATGGCTTACCTAACAGCACCACCTCCTCCTAGCTCTCCACCTTCAGGCCAGATTTCTGTAATTTAGCACTAATGCCTCATCTAAGGCATGGAAAGCTTTCAACTGGCTGAGCAGAGAGCAAATAAAGAGCAGTAAGGCTGCAAACATTACAAAGTAGACCCTCAACTCAGAAAGACAAGGTAGACTTTTGCTCTCCAAAAGCTCAGAGGTGCATACAGACTTAAAGAGGATACATTTTAATTTGCTTTTCTGTAGCCAATCTAACAGCAGTGGGAATTTCCTTAACTCAGGCACTCATTAGTCCATGCCTGCTTTAGTCACACAAAACACATCATCCCTTCAGGAAATGGCCTGGCTGTCTTGTTCACTTGTTATGGTGAGATAGAGGTCAAACAATCTCAATGTCTCAAATCCACACAGCACAACGAACAGAGGGGCTCTGAAAAGTGTTAACTAATTTAATGTCATGCAAAACTTTGCCCTGTGCTTCCCCTTCCTCTGTGCCATGTGGCCTGAGATTCACTTTCTTTGAGTGTCACTGGGTTTTTCAATGTATGCTCATACATTGAAAGACCAAATTCAGCTCAGGATGGGAATATGCTTAGAGACATGTTCCAGTCCTTATTTTGGTGCTCATCTCCTGAGTTGTACTGCCATGAGGACCAGCAGTAACCCAGCTGCGGTGGCACAGATCACACAGCTGGGGGGGAGAAGGTTGCCTCAACCAAAAGTCTAATTAGACACTGATAACCAAACCCTGGGTGCATCTACATTCCACTCTATGACTGCAGAACATTTCCAGTTCCCCCATGTGAATCAAACCCCTCTTTTATTGTGTTTAACCAGAGGAGAGCAGAGACAAGGATGTTCTGATAGAAAAGTGAGTTAGGTACCTTGGCTCTCCCACCTGGCAAATGGCTGTCTGTGTGCAGAACTCAGGACTTGTGTTTACCCATTGATTTTTAAATAACATTTCTCTACCTGGATGCACAGAACAGCTCTCTGTAAATCTCCCTGCTGATGTCTTCCTGAGGCAGCCAGCAGCCTGAACCAACAGCACTACCAGGGGCTGTGACCTTCTCCATCCATCTTAATTAGGTATTAACTTCAAAAGCCTTTTTGCCACAGCTTACCTGTCAGCATCAAGCAAAAAGACAAACACCAGCCTTGGGTCGTCAAAAATGTAATTACAGGATCTCTTGGAGAGGTGGCTCTGCCTGCTTCTCTGGTTTTAACTCCAGGAATTTATAGCAGAGAAGCAGCACTTTAGTGATGCTTAGAAGAGCCCTACAATGAGAAAATACACCAAGAGACACTTGCACAAAGTACAGCTTTATCTACCTCAACAGCCCTACCAGAAGCACTCACATTGTTTATTTAGTGCTCTCCCACCTACATTTTCAGATGTACTCTAGCTCTTCCCATTTTTTTAGCCCAGGTAAGGACAGCACAGGCAGACCTTGCAGCCCAATCTGTTGGTACCCATCAACCCATTTAATTACACAATCTGGAATGAAGCAAAGGACTCAGGAGAAAATGGATTATCAAATAAAGTCACCAGGCACTCCAGAGCACTTAATTGCCTTTGCCATAGGAGTTCCTTCTGTACTACCAACACAGTCCCTGCACCTCACATCAGAAATGCAAAGTGGCAGCAGATGCCAAAACCTAGTGAGGAGTTCTGGTCAAACTTTAGCACCCAAAGTACCTTAAACCCATGTATGAAGTAACTCACCCACCTTGCATTCTGCCTTAGGGAAGCTGTGCTAATAAATAATCTTTGAAAAATAATTAAGCTGAAAAAATCCTAATCATGTGCTACAAACATGGTTTAGCTCACCCAGAAACTGCTGTGACAAAGTCCTGCTCCTACAGACACAGACCTGAAAAACCAAAAAAACCAACCACAGAATGACAACCCTTAAAAATGTGGGCTGGGAAGATGAGTCCTAATACACCACACCTGATCCAGGAGCAGATCAAAGTGCAGACCACAATCAACTGCCCAGGAAATATCTCAGCACTTATGGATCTTCAGAGGGAGCATTTTGATAAGGGAACACTTGGAGATGGAAATAAGCAGTTGAACATTGTAATTCCTGTGCTCCTTTGCCTTGGTGGAGCCTAAGAGGGGAACACAGAACTCTTTTTCCAGCCCATCAGCTCACCAGCATCAATATTTTTCTGATCTATATTTCTGTCTGATGTAATAACTGCTTTTCTTCTTTCCACAAGCTCCTTGAATGTGAAGGGTGATCAAAGCACCAAGGACAGTGGCATTACCAGTTTTCCTGCTGTTGGAACAAAGCTAAACAACTGTTTGTCAAGAAGGCTCTTCATTTGGATTACATCCACATCCCTCCACCTTTTACCCACAGAAGCTCAGGCATTTGTACAACACTGCTGAATAAAGTGATTATTTTCTGCAAAACAGAGTTGAGGCACAATGATGTGCTGCTAACCCACACAACAGAACACTGACATTTAAACTTACAACTGAGAAATAGCTCTATTTCACAGATTTCTTTAAAAGAATTTTGAAACTTCCAAATCACAGTGTCACTACCAACACATTCAAATTATTCCTATGGTCATGCATTAATTAAATTTCTTGCTATTATATGAAGCAGAGATTGCAATGTGAGTCAAAGGAAACCCTCATTTTTCTTTCATATGATGACTTCGGGAAGCAAACTGATGTAATGAACAGCAATAAAAACATTGGAACTGGGAAATTTATTACAGCAAAGTGTTAAATACTAAGCTTTGCCCATACCTGGGTTCTCTTCTTTTAATATTAAAAAAATTCTTGCTATTTTGAGTTATTTTGAAGCTATGTCTGTTTATTCCTCTGCCAAGGTGTTGAAATACTTTTTGCAGAGACAACAAAAGGAAACAAATTATTTCACAGAAAACAGTATAAGAGCATTTAATGTTATAGTGAAAGCCAAATCAACTGTTCTTATAATAAATCTTTAATCTCCTGAAAATGTTCTCTCACAATAGCAGCACACTGAAGCAGGGAAGCAGCACAGTGCAGAAGAAGAACCATTTGTGTCTGACACAATGATTGCAGCTCCTTGCTCTAAACGGGCAGGCATAAAATAAATGGGGTTGTAGTGGCAGGAACATCACCTGCAAGTGTCAGGTGACACGAGGTTAAGAGCACTCACTGTCCAAAGCTCCTGTGTAGCAACATTGAGGTGGATCATGGACACTCCAAGGCCTTTCAGGTGGTGAAGGCCAAGGTTCAAGGGTTTGCCAGTGCGCTCTGTGTGTTCTGATATGAGAGAGTCACCCAGCACAGAAGGCACAGCTGCTACTGTGCTATCAAAAAGTTATTTAAACCCACTCTTCACCCCTCAGAGGTAAAAGCATCCTGCAGTGTGAATTCCTCCTTTCTCCCTTGTCCTGCAGCACCCTTCAGGAGCCAAGTGCTGCTTCAATCCTCCCCTGGTGCTCTCTGTAAACAAACTCCAAGTGCCTCACTGCTGTGTTTGTGTCCCCTGGAGCTGCCAGCCCTCCTTCCCTCACAGTGTGCTGCTGCCCAGTTTTTCTTGGAGGTAATGTACCCCAGAATTCAGGTCCAAAAAGGTTGTCTCTTTATGTATCTCTGTCTCAAGAGGAGTTGTATTATCCATGTCCCTGGGCAAGAAACAACTTGGCCATGCCCAAGTTTAAAATGCCTGTAGCCCTCACAGGTGTCCAGAGACAAAAATCACAGAACCATGGAATGGTTTGAGTTGGAAAGAACCTCAAAGCTCATCTGCTTCCAACACCCTGCCCTGGGCAGGGACACCTTCCACTGTCCCAGGCTGCTCCAAGCCCTGTCCAACCTGGCCTTGGGCACTGCCAGGGATGGGGCAGCCACAGCTTCTCTGGGCACCCTGTGCCAGGGCCTCCCCACCCTCACAGGGAAGGATTTCTTCTGTATATCAAACATGAATTTCCCCTCTCAGTCTGGACAGGATTTGGGTTTCAGTTTCACTCCTTCAGGTTCTGGGGAATTCTTTCAAGTTAGCAAATTCAATATCATAAACTGAAAGGGATTAATATAATTCATCTGACTGCTCAGCAATTCTTATCAAAATCCTAGTCTCCAATGATAACAGTAACCAGCTTCACTGCTAAAAGGAAAATACAGGGAGTCTGTTGTGGGGGGGTTGTGGCTTTATTTAGGAACTTTTTTGTTTGGGAAGGTGAAGGATTTTTTGTTGTTGGTTGGCTTGGGTTTTTTAAATAGACAGCAAAAAATCAATCATTAATATCTGGAATAATGGAAATTAGATTTGCCTTAAAAATGTCAATCTCACCTCTTTTGGGTGGGATGAACAAAGGGTCAGGTCACTTCATCAGTTCTTATTTGTTCAAGGGTGACATTTTTGTTTGCTGTAAAGAACTTCAGAAACACAACTGAACTATTTACTGTGGTTCTGCAGCCAAGCTGTCACAAGGGCTTTTAGTGCCAGGTTGAGCAGGATGTGCAAAGAAAAAAGCCCAGTGTGATCTAATCACCAAGAGGCTGCAAAAGATGATTTTCAGTCTGCACCAAACCAAATGCTACTTTTATTTTATTTGACCATTTTCCACAAGCCAAATCAATATCTCAGAGTAGAGAAATCAATCAATGCACAAAACTTTTTCAATCCTTGTGATAAAGGGAGGGAAAGCACAGGAAAAAGCCTTCCCAATATCAGAGCCAGTGCTGTCACAAGGAGCACACAGAGTAAAGGCACAGCCATGTGTGGAGGGTCAGTGCCCTTCACAAATATGACAAATCATCTTAGTACAGCCCTATTTTGAGCAGTGGGGTGACAGAAAAACCTCAATGACACCTCCTGCAAGTCATTTCTGTGGGAACACTGTACCACAGTAAAAATATTGAGATTTGCTAGGTTGGTTATGTTGTTCGGCCAGGCACCTTCTCCTTTCAAACTTCCTTTCATTTATTTAATTTCACAGCCCATTTGATTTTTCCATCTTAGTTTTTCTGTTTGTTTTCTTTTAATTAAAAAAACTGCTTTGTTTTTTCATGCATTTTAAGCTTTTTAATAACAAACAAAGTTGTTCTTTATCTGCACATTTTCTGACAGAAGAATAAAAAGCTTTCCAGATAAGTATTACTGACATATAAATTAAAACAAAATCAAAAAAAATAAGATTATTTTTAGAGCTAGGAGACACCCTGTTCCTCTGTGGATGTTGACCTTGATGGCTACGTAGCAAGCTGACTGTTTGCCAATAAATTTTACTTTCTGGAGAAAAAGGCAGCTGCTTCACCTGAGATCTTGGATGGCATCATTTTGATACTGACAAATAACTCTAGCAGTTCCAGGGACCTCAAGAACTGCAGACTTTGAGCAAATCCTCTCTTTGCTCAACACACAAGGCACCTCCCAGCAGGCAGCAAGTGTTGAACATGTTGAAAATGGAGCAAAAGCTGCAATAACAGCACAGCTTTGCCTAACAGAGCTGTAGGACCCTGGGACTCAGGATAACATGTCTACAAACCATCAGTCTCTCTTACTAAATATGTCCTTCCCCATCTCAAATATTGCACATCTGGCTCCAGGAGGAAAAGAGGGAGCAAAACCATGTTTGCTTGATCTTTGAAACATCTTTTCCAACACTGACAAGTGTTCAGGTTCATTTCCTTCAGTATGGAAAGCCTGTCAATCCTCACTGCAAAAATGTGAGTTTCAACAGATTTTCCTCATCTCAGAAAAGTCCAGGCTTCCCCTGGGATAAGCCACCTTATTTATAGCATTTAACCTTGATTATCTCTGTCCTGCTGTTCACATGTGAGGTGCTCACATAATTACCAGTTCCTTGCTCCAGCCACACAGACACTAATGCATGGCACAAGCAGAAAGTCACGTTTGCACAGAACAGAGGAACCACCTAAAATGAAAAATTCATTCATAGTTTTACAATCTCTACATGCCAAGTCATATCTATCAATCATCTATGCTGATTCATTCAGCAAATTCTTCTGCTAAGACACTATCTTGAATTTCAGGCATGTTAAACTCTCAGCATTCTCTGAAGACAGAGAAGAGTCCACCCTTCTAGGATTTCACTTTGAACCCCCCCATATGAATCTGTATCTCAGCCATGATGTGGTTGCTAAATACAGCAAACCTCCTTGATAAATGCCTGGCTGGAAGTCAAGGATTCCTAGAGCCCTGGCATCTGCTTACAACCTATTTGTAAAGCTTTCCCCAAATGAAGTTTTAGTTTCTTCTTACTAGACCTTGTCTTTGGCCCAGGACCATTAGACTCAGCAATTTGTTTCTTTTGTCATCCTCAAATCCTCTCAACAGGGACTGGCTCGTGGCTTATCCTGTGTCAGCACACTGAGCTCTACACTCCCCAGGATGTTTAGTTCTGCTCTGCAGCCCTGCAAAGTGCATTGCTTTATTTCAACAAGGCAAGTGCACACACCAGCACTTCATAACTGGCTGCCCTCATGGCTTCAAGGGAGTCCACAGAGCAAACTGCCTTGTTTCCTTTTCACTCCCAGGTTGTTTGCAAGAGTTTGAAAACTAAAAGTTTGGGCTTTTACAAGTGCCCACTTCTGAGCTATTTATAGTATTGGGCCACTTACAGCTTCAACAGGTTGGTGGAAGATAACTAAAGCCTTCTGACACCACTAACTCCTCTTAGGAACATGAGCACCTTTGAAGGGTGCTTATTAAACCCTTAATTTAGCTTATTAAACCCTTGCTGTCCATTCATAAGCCTCGCACAAGTCTTTTTTGGCTTCTGCAGTTCTGGGGGCACCCAAATTTGCTTTCTGCCAGCAATCACCTCAGAATTTCCGTTATTAATGCCACAGGCAGGTCTAACCTGCAGCACACACTGTCATGAGATTAGTGCTGCTACTCTTTAAATAAAGTCCCCTGCACACAGAGCCTCTGTCCCACCTGAAACCAAACTTGAAGCAACCCCCAGTGCAGCCTGTCTGTGCAGGCACTGCTCTCTCAGAATCCTTCACTGGTCTGTCCTCTCATCTCCCCATTCCTGGGATTACCACACTTCTAAAGAGGAAACAGCTTTTATTGCCAGACACAGAGGAAAAACTCATTTCTGTTGGTCATTAATTTGTTCTCAAGAAACGTGAGAATAAAGCAGCAGGTGATTACCCACTCCTGGTAACCATCCCACTGTGGATACACTGAAGCTCAGGATTTTCCCCATCACCAGCAGATTCCTCAGGCTATTTATTATAAATAAACAAAATCATGTTCACTTTTCCTCTCCTCCCTACCCTTTCCAGACCATATGGCATCACTTGAGCATCCTTACCACCCTGCCTATTCATCAGATCTCACCCATGCAACCCTTCAATTCCCTCCCAAAACATGAACTTGGCCTCAAAACACTGCTCAGAATTAGCTGCTTTATTCTATACATCAAACTGGCAGGACTGCCATTGAACAAATATAAAGGCTGGGGCAGTGTGGCTCATTAGCAGAGCACACAGAGTTGCTGGGAGCATCCCAAAGATGAAAAGAACCATTTCAAGCATCACATCCCTTCAAAAATAAACAACAAAAAAAAGGCAGCAGCAGTAGCACAGCTTGTCAGATGAAGTTGATTACAAATCAAGCACATTCATAGACCCAGGTCACAACATTTGGGTTCATTAGTAAGAAAACATTAAACAAGCAGTGTCATTTGCTTTTTATGGCAGCAGAGTCAAAAACCAGCCTCTGAGATTTTTGCTTTGGTAAAGATCCCTGTTAAAAGGGAACTATTCATGTTCTGTCTGCATTCAAATTATACCAAAAAATATTTTGCCTTTTCTAAATCCAACTTCAAAACCTGATTACCTTAGCTTTAACCACAGTATCAAAGTCAAGTAAATGTTTAAATAATGAACAAGAATTTACTTGGACAACCAGCAGATTCTGTATTACTCTCCAGCTCAGAATAGACTTCAGCCTCAAAATTACTATTTAAAAAAAAAATCTTCATTGAATCACAGTACCAGCAAGCAGTTCATTTAAATGTAGTAATTCTGAGAATCATTTCAGCTTTGATTACCAAGAAGACAGAAATATGGAGAGAGGTGTCAGGATAGCAGCTTAAGGGCATCCAGTCTACAGAAACAAGAGAGTTCTCTAGGAAGACTTGCCATTATCCCTAAGAAAATACATTTCAACCTCCCTGGAGTCTTGTTCATCCTCCTCACATCTGTCTTAGAAGTCCAAGTTTAGAAGCAGTGCCAGTGATAAATGAAATTTCCCCTATGCAAGTTCTGTTCCTCTCTGAACAGTTCTATAAATCTAACAAAGGAGATGCTGCTTCCCCTTCCACCCCAGTGTTTTAGAGCTGAGGAGGGGGAGCTGGGGGGAAGAACTAGAGACAGAGATGAAATTATAAAAGCTTAACTATGTTCACCCTAAACCATCAGTCTGCATTTTTTCTGGCAAAATCTCACCATTTAAGGGGCACTTTTCACTTTATAACCATTTACAAAGCAATTCCATTGAGTCTCAAAAAGTTCTCAAAGGAAAGAGGACAATATGAAAAGCCCAGAACCCTGTTTAATGAGGAAATAAAAATTCAGCCATCTTATATTTTATTCAATTTTTTTCAAGTCTATTTTTAGAAGTGGGAATTTTGTTGCATTTAAATTCTGGTTTGCTACTCACAATGCAGCATTTGCCTTTCTATTGGAATATCTTTTCCTTGGATGCTTCCAAATCCAGGTGCTGGCACATCTCTGCATGTCTGCAGTTATTTCCTTATCTGAAGGGCAGTCTGGGTGTCTGGTATCATTTCTTACAGAGATGGGAGGCCAAGCCTAGCAGCACCCAACTCCACCTACACCAAATAAAGGGGGGATGAGGGGCAGGAAAAAAAAAAAAGGAGTGGAACAGCACACCTTTCAATAGATCAGCACACGAGCTTCTGTCCGAGTTTAGAAAGTTTTTTTTCAAGTTATAAATATGAATAACTCTATTTTCTGTGTGTTAAAAATTCCTTCTCCAGCAGCATTCAGAATTTAGTTACTTCCAAGAGAGATGTTCTCCATCAGTTACCTGTGTTCCCTGTCTAATGGGGAGCAGAAAAAAGGGCTCCCAGCACAAGCACAAAGATAAAAACACAGGCCCAGGGCACAAAACCTCTGTCTGCTGCAAACTGGCCTGAGACACCAAACTTCTCACCCTGGCCTTTGGGGAACTGCCAAACCAAACCTCCCACTGCTCTGTCAACCTTGGAGAAGCTCAGCCTGAGAATCCAGAGAGAGAAATTTGGTTAGACCAAGAGGAATGAGACAAGACAGTTTCAAAAGACAAAAATTGCCAGACAGTCAGGTTGCTAATGAGCAGCTGTTCTATTGAAATCTGAAAATGGGTTGAATCCTAGTTGATCCATAAGAGATCATTTCCAGTATGACATTTGAGAACTTCTTTTGAAAATAAACACCAGAAAATTTAAAATTACTTGTTGGCAAACACACACATTGATACATTTGAGGATCCAGGTCTTGGTATGCCAGGAAGGGAGATTTCTTGCCCTTCAGTCCCAGCCATAAACTGCAGTTACCTACATGGAAACTTTACACCTTTCCTGGAAGTTGCCCTTTTAATAATCCCCAGTATAACAGAAAGGCCCACAGGTAATTAACTCAGACTTCTCACAGCCTGAAAGCCAGACAGGTTTGTCAAAATGATTTTTATTCTTATGGTTTATTATCTTGTTGTGAAGATTTTTATGAGAAAAAGATTAAATCACCACCCTGATGTGTGCATTTCATTAAGCTTCTAATCCTTAACGAGTCACTAAGGCAGCTCACCACTGAAAAGCATTAAATCATCATTCAGTCATATTGACCAAAATAATCTCCTAATTATTTCAGAACGGAGCAGAGATGTGCTGTAAGTTACACCTCAAAATGTACAACACAAGGAATGGAAAGGCAACTTTGATTACTTTTGGAATGTATGAAAATGGGACAGCAAGAAACATCTCCACTGAGTCACTTACTGGGAGTAGGGGGGATTTTAAGTGGTTCAGTGTTTGGATGGGGTGTGGAACTCTTCCCTGCTGCAGCAGATCAGCCCCTGCCACCCAAATATCAGAACCACAACAAGCAAATGAGTTCCAGCTGATGAACATTTAGCAAATTAACCATCTTATGAAGAAAATGCCCCAAAAGGAGAGCCAGTCTATAACAAAAATAAATTGTCTACCACAGCTGATAATGGAGCTTACATTAGTTGGAAATGGTCTTAGTTTTCCCCCTGATTTTGACACTTTTAAGTGTCACTGGAAGCACATGCAAAGGGCACCATTCAAATGTTGTACTTGATGGTCTTGGATGTCTTTTGCAGCCTTGCTGATTTCTAAAGGCTGGAACTCACTTCTGTCATCCTCCTCCTCCCCTTTAGGTGGACACAGAGGAGACCTCGTGCCACCAGCAGAGCCCCAGACAGACACACAAACATCATTTTTCACTCGTTGCACATCAGGTGATGATTTCCACAGCTTCCCAAAGGCTTTTCCTGCCAGGGTCCAGCACTCACACACCTGCTGAAGGCTCAAGAACAGGGAGCAGCTCCCACAACCAAAGCAAGGAGGAATCCAGTAAGGAAAGCCATGACTGATACAGCTTTGTATTCCATGTTAAATTTATTACACCCTCTGTGACTGTAGCCATAAATCTTTCAACAAGAGCTTGCTTCTAAAGCATGATTTGGAGTATAATATTTGCAATTTAAACACCCAATAGACCAATAATAATTCACTGTCAACCTTTATAAACCCTTTTGAATAACTTGCATTCTCATTACTAGAAAGATCATCAAAAATAAGGAAATAAACACCAAGTACACTTAGAAGCAAGATGAAATCCCTCAAGCCAATACATGATTTCAAAGGATAACTTCTGTATTTTTGCATTTTTTATGTTTTTTTTACTAACTCTGTTTTATCATGGCTAATAAGGCCCAGAAACACCTTCTCAACTAAACAGACATGGTAGGAGTCATGGTGAGGCACAGCTTTTAGGTAGATGCACCTAGATCTCCTGAAAGGATTGAAGTTTTAAAAAAAAAAAAAAAACAAGACTTTTTCTTTGAACAAACACTAAATAGATACAGCAGCAAAAGAAAGGAAACAAACATGAGAACTAACAGGGGATTTGGAAAGAAACCTCTTTCCCACCACTGTTTCCCCCCACACAAAGTCTTTTCAGGTTTGCTTTTATCAGAGAATCTCAGAATGGCTTGGGGTGGAGGGGAGATATCAGATCATCCAGTTCCCACCCCCTGCCATGAGCAGGGAATACCCAGGTTAACAAATTTCTGTATTGTTGCCAGCTCTACACAGTTCCCAAGCCTTCTGGAAAATTCCCTTTTGAATCTCATCCCAGCAGGTTCCCCAGCAATCACATTCCTCAGACCACCCTTTGCCCCTGGTCCTCCAGCCTTGAGCCTTCTCTGCCCCCCTCTGCAAAGCATCACCTCCCTTTATCCAAAAGGATTTTCCCCTTCCTGAAAAACAACCCATGGGCACCTTCCTCCCGAGACCCCCATCCAGGCAGTCAGAGAAACACTCTGTCCAAGCAGCTTCAAACACCCCAGCTCCCATAGAAGTTGGCAGGATTTGTTTAGGGTGGTGGACAGAGGGATTTCACTTAAGGATAGGAACCCTGTGATGATCAAAAGATGTTATTTTTAAATTTATTTTTACCTTGTTCTCCAGGCTTTAGACCCCCCTGGACTTTGCTGCAGGCTAGATTTTCTCTTTAATTAACCAAGCTGACCTGGAGTAAGTTAGACTTACACTTAATTTCCTTGCACCACTCTTTCCTTTTAATAAAATTAAAAGCATAGAAGGCTAAATACCACTGGGTACCTGCCCACAAGCCTTCTTCAAAGGTAGAGAGGGCTACACAGGATCAGGAATCCTCATGGCTCTGAGGCAAACTTGCCTAAACCTTTCCCCTTAATGCAGGTCACCCCAAAAGACTAAACCAGCTTTTGAGCTGAAAGAGTCAGGCTTTAGCTGAATGGAAAGTTAGACTAATTAATTTTTCAACAACAGCAAAAGCACAAAATAAAACCAAGAAATTGAAAATATTTTCAACACTTCTCCAACAATCTACCCTGACCATCCAGGTGAGTCCTGCTCCTCCTTCCAAGGCTTCTACCGTGCAACAGAGACAGCACAGCCCTTGCCTCCTCCTTGGGATTTTATTGAAACACCTAGCTCCCCTTTTCTCACCTGGCTTCAATTCCTTCTGCCCTTCCCTCCCCTTCTTTGTACCCTGCAAAGTGCCTCCCCCAGCCCTGCACAGCTGCTCCCTATAATCCCACCTGGGCACTCCCTTAAAAAACACAAACAAGACAGCCAGAGGATTGATTTCTCTTTTTGGTCACAGTGATCAGAGGAACTTAGGAAAAAAGCTCAGAAATTAGGACAAGTATGAGCATAATTTGTCTTTTTTATAATCTAATGCTTTTATAACCACAGCTGAAAGCTCCTGAGCTACTCTACTCTGACTGAGAGCAATTAGGAGATTAACTGTAAACCACAAGAAAGATGTGCCATGAGATTGCTGCAACCAGACCTGCATCAAACTGCTTTGGTTAACTCAGATTTCTGACAGAAAACATCCAAAATGCTTGTGGGATAAAGGACACCCTATGAAAGTGTTCTCCCAGGTGCATCCTAGAACATCATCTCATTCTAAAAGCCTCTGTACTTAATTAACATCTCGCCAGGCTTTTTTACACAACTGTATTAATTGGGACATGAATTGGTAATAGAGGCCATTACTTCTGTGTACAAAGCTTTGCCCTCACTCACAGCTTGTTCCTTATTCAGACAGAGCTTCCAGAAGCCTGTGAGGTTTCCTCCTCCTTTCTGTGCCCTGCAAACCAGGTGCCTCCCAGTCCTCAGGTGCTTCTTTGTTGACTTCATGACACTGTGGGGATTTCCTGACTGTACTTCTAATTGTATTTTGAACAGAGTGGACAAACACATTATCATTTATAAAAGAGGGGATTGATCACAGTCACCAGAATCCCCACATTTCTCCATCTAAATTTATTCCATGAAGCCTTCCCTCCTGGGAGCAGGATAGCTGCGAACTCAGGGTCACTCCCCACATCCAGGACCTGGGGGGCCTTGCTTGGACAGACTGAGGTGCAGGTGCTGCAAGCAGATGGTCCAGATCTGCTCATTCTGCACTAAAACTCTCTTGCTCAGACACCTCACCTGCAGACTGAGCAACTTGGCCCAAACAGAGAATTTAGGTATTGATAGGCAGCTAAAGGCTGTTCACCATGCTTCACTGAGCTTGCTAAGAGCTCTTCCAGAAAATGTGAGTGATTAAAGTATGGTGTGGGGTGTGATTTATTCTCATTATGCGAGTCACAAAAGTAGCACACAAATGCCAGTCGACACAACTGTGGCACTGAAATAATTGAGTTTGCTTCTTTGAAGCAGCTTTCCATATGCCACAGATATATTAAAAAAGAAGGTCAGTCAAAATATCCACTGTTATTTCAAAGGCCATTCTCACCTGGTTTGGGGGGGTTTCTTAGATAGAAATTCAGCATTATTTTCTGGTTTGTCTACCAAATAGCAAGAATGTCACTTTGTCTCAGGATCAAGCTTGGAAAAGAGAAGGTTGCATGGAGACGTCAGAGCAACCTTCCAGTGTCCAAAGAAGCTGGAGAGGGACCCTCCATCAGGAATTGGAGTGGCAGGACAAGGAGTAATGGGTTCAAACTGAAAGAGGGGAAATTTAGGTTTGATATACACAAAAAACTCTTCCCTGTAAGGGTAGTGAAACACTGGCACACAGAAGCTGTGGCTGCCCCATCCCTGGAAGTGTCCAAGGCTGGGTTGGACAGGGCTTGGAGCACTGTGGGATAGTGGAAGGTGTCCCTGCCCATGACAGGGGGGGGGAACTGGATGATCTTGAAGGTCTCCTCCAACCCAGACAATTCTAGGGTTCTGTGATTCCGTGTACCAAAAAAGTCAGTGACTGGAGTACCTCACTCTGTTCCCACTGTCTCCTCACTACATGATCTCTGTGCAAGAATGTGCCAGTGCAGGTTATGAACCATCAGCGTTTTATTTCTTGATTATTTCCTTACACCCTTTATTTCTTCAGGCTTGCCCAATTATGGTTTCTTTATTAAATTGTTCATTATTACAAGTTCTGCCCTTGAGCCTACTGAAAGAAGTGATAAACCTCTCATTCAAATCCACAAACCCTGAGTCAAGGCTCTGTGTTGCAAGAATTTATTGTCCCCTCAGCCACTGTGGGCACACCATTACTAATTTTAACTCTTGCCCACAGCACTTGTAGCTGTCACATTTTTTCCAGAACATTTTATATTCAGCCACCCTGACACCAACACTAAGAGAAGCTGTGGCTGCCCCATCCCTGGCAGTGTCCAAGGCCAGGTTGGATGGGCCTTGGAGCAACCTGGGGTAGTGGAAGGTGTCCCTGCCCATAGCAGGGGTAGAATAAGATGATATTTAAGGTCCTTTCCACTCCCAATCATTCTGGGATTCTCTGATTGCATCCATCAGTTCAGAAGCCAAGTACAGAGGTCCCCCCTCTCATCTCTGTACAGAGCCCTGGCAGCGCCAGCTCTGCAAACAGGACTGGCCAAATATTGCTCATTGCTAGCCCAAAGTCTGGCAGAAAGTGTTGAAGCAGTGAATAACCTGCTCCCCATGCAAACAGAAAAGCTGTTTTCTCATTTAGCACAGAGTCAATGTGCTTTTTGCCTCTTTGTAGCAGAAAATCCGGTTTCATAAAAGTTCAAGTTTAATATCAGCTGCAGGCCTTCAGGAGCTATTAGCTGATAATTCTCTGAGCTTTTGCTGTAAACTCCCTGACCAGCAGCACTGAAATTATCAAATCACAGCAATATGATGGAAAACCTTTGCTGCTGCAATGAATTTCTCTCTGAATGGAGCTGGACACAGTTACTTACCTTCAGTATTCACATATGTATTAGAGATCCTATCAGACAAATAAAGGGCCTGAGTCTCTTTTTTATACTGTTACCAAATAACCAGCATCAGCAGACCAACAATCCTTAGGACTCTTAAAATTTTAAATATTTCCTTAAAGAAACCCCTCATATAAAACACCTAAACTGCAAATATTTATATTATGCAGCCTGTGCATTGATTTTCCAGCTGGATGTTTGATGAGTAGGGAAGCAACTCTTGGTATTCTGTGTCCATGCAATGGGGTCTCCTGAACTAAAAAACAAGATGAGATCATTTTCTTTTACTTTTCAAGCCTGAAATTACATAACATTTTTTATCATGATGTTTACATAAAAATAAATCTTCACAAATAATCCCAAATGCCTGTAACGAAAAAATGAGGAAATTACCGAGTTGAAATAATTCTTTATTGGCCCAAAAATTTTCCTACACACAGATTGAATTTATGGAGTTTTATCAAAACAAAGAAAGAATATCAGAGAAAAGTGGGTTAATTGTGTAGGATGAAATCAATGCAAATACCTTTCAGTCTAAAAGCTTAAACTAAATGTTACCCCAGATTTTTCCAGCTAGTCAACCTTCAGGAATTTTCCAGGCTGAAATAATGAAGTACCAAGACTATGTTTAGACAGAGAGGAGCAAAGGTGTAAGTTAAGTAAGAAAAGCAAGCACTCACTGGTTTCTATTCATCCTCCAAGATGTTAAAAATAAGTTTTCCCTTCTTAATTTTGAGATGCAATCCTTAGGAGGCCTGAAAACTGTAAATCAAATTTCCAATATTATTTCTGCAGGCATTCAAACAGACTGTCTTGGCTCTTGTAGGGTGTTTATGAGCAGTGGATCCTTGTTTGCTGGTTCAAGGAGCACGTGGAGAGCTGATGGATTGTGTGGATTGGAAAGGGAGAACTTTTAGGAAACTTGGAAGCCAGGCAAATATTGAAGTTGGGCTTCAGAAAGCAGTCCTAAAACTGGAAGATGTGACTGTGTACTGTGTGACTAGAAAATAAAACAGGAGACTAATTGCAGGGTAGTTCATGTTCTCAGGCTGTTTCTCAGCCAGGTCCCACCTGACACTGGGACTGCTGGGATGGGCAGAGATAAATATCCTGGGCCCAGTGAGAGCCAGAACTCTGCCACAGAACTTTCTGTATCCATTTTATTCTCCCTGTGGCCACACACAGAAAGTTCTCAGTGAAGAAAGCACTGCTTTGCCCTGATTGTTCAGCATATTTGGGGTTAAGATGATTGGTTCCTTGTTACTATTTCTATATGTTTTCATCTGTTTCCTGAATAGATTTTGCTCACTGGATAGATTCCTCAGTAGATTTTGCTCACTGGATAGATTCCTGAATAGATTTTTGCTGCAATGCCAATGATGAAATAAAACCCCTCACTAAGAGTTGCACTGAGCAAGAGATTCCCTCACACAGGAAATCCTGTATTTTCATCATGGAAGAGAGTCTGTGTTAAACATCCTGCTCAGAATTCAGTTTTCTGAAATATACTTTATAATAAAATGTTCTGGTTGCAGTAGCATCAGTAAATATGTATGTCTGTGATACACACGGTTTTTGTTTGGGTTTTTTATGGGGAGGAGGGAAATTTCTGGGGCTGAACGAGGGACAAGGTATGAAAAGGAAAGCCAACACTCAATCCTGTTTTTCTTCTGCCAGCACTCTCCTCTGGGTGCCTTTTTGCCAGGCTGGCCCTGGGAATGCAGCCTGGGAACTCACCCAGCCCTCGAGCAGGAGAGTTTGCCAAAGCAGCAGCTCCTGCACCATCATCCTCTGGAATGGCTGACTGGGGATTGAGTGAGTTAAGGCTGTTTCAACCCTATAACCTTAGAATTCAAGACTGCTTTGGGTGGGAAAAGATCTTAAATTTCAACTCATTCCAACCCCACTGTTGTGAGGGGTTCCACCTTCCACTAGCCCAGGTTGCTCCAAGCCCCATCCAGGCTGACCTTGAACAGAGGATGTCAAGATTTATGTTTTATGATCGATGGCACCTCATTCAGCATAAAACCTGACCTTACAAGGTTAGCTCATTAAAAAAGGTGTAAACATACCCAGTTTCTGGAGGCAGATGTTGGAGTTGAGGAGCTCTGCCTTTTTCCAGAGCTGCTCCTCAGCCCTTGATGTAGTGCCAGAGATGGAATCCCTTCTGCACAAGCACATCCCCAACTCCAAGCAAGGTAAAGCAATCTTTAAGTTATTCTGAGGAGGGCCAAAAAGTACCCCTTAGCATGTCTGAAATAGGTAAGCTTGATGTGGGGAGGAGGAAGATGTTTGCTGGGTCTAAGTTCCCCATCTTTTCTACAAACTTTCACAGAGACACTGTATTCAAATTTAAACTACACCTCTGCTCTGCTGCTTCTCCCTCTGCCTTAAATTAACACTGGACTGGATATCTGGATATATGTGGATGTATTATGTATTATGGAGCAGAAGGCCTATGAGGAGCAGCTGAGGGAATTGGGGTTGTTTATCCTGGAGAAAAGGAGTCTCAGGGGGGTCCTTATCACCCTCTAGGATCACCTGAAAGGAGGTTGGAGGCAGGTGAGGGTCAGTCTTTTCTCCCAAGTAACAAGAGGAAATGGCCTCAAGTTGCATCAGGGGAGGTTCAAGTTGGATATTAGGAAAACTTTCTTCACTGAAGAAGTGGTCCAGCATTGGAAGAGCTGCCCAGGGAAGTGGTGGAGTCACCATCCCTGCAAGTGTTCAAAAAACAAGCAGATGTGGCACTGCACCTTAGGGTTTAGTGAACACAGTGGTGTTCAGCCAAAGGTTGGATATGATGGCCTTGGAGATCTTTTCCCATGTTAATGATTCTGTGAACTACATACTGACATAAACAGAAACCACTTCCTGCAGTACAAACATGGGAGTTACAAGCATTTATTTTGGAATATATATAATATGTAGACGTAGATATAACTGCTTACAACAACAAAACGGAAAAAAAAAATCAAACTTAGTCATAAATTATAACAATAGTGCTGCCAACCACCAGCATTTAAAAGTCACGAGTCAGCCCTCACAAAAACAGGAGGTATTATCTTTCAGAAAATTAATACATGTTCAGTTATTTATCTTCTGCTTTTCTGAGTTGTTAAAATGAATTTAAATAGTATTTTCAAGGCTTTGTTCTTAGCCATGAAGTAGAAACTTACTTCTAGGGAGGGGAAAAAAAGCTGAATTTCTTACCCTGGCAGAACTCCAGGAACCAGGACTTGAAGGGAAAAAGCCCAAACAAATATAACGTGTGAACCGTATTAAAACTGTGAGAGTTGGCAACACTTTGACATAATAGAGCATTTTTATGCCAAAACAACGGTGTGTGACAGGGATAAGCTTGGCCACCATCACATTCCACTTCTCACTTCTCACATTTAACTCTTTGCTGAAGCCCCAGCTCTCAGCCTCAGCTTTGAACAGCTCTTTGTAGATGTATTTTCTAAAGCAGAAGCTGCCGGAGTGCTCAGGGTCAAAGTCTGCCCTTGAGCAATGTCTGCAGAGTCGTATTTACAGATTGTACTAACGAGATATCAAAGCTCCAACACCAGAGATAGCTGAAAGTAATATGAAAAAAGTCTCTTGCTAAAAGAAAACTAATGTAGAAGGGCAGAGGGAAAATTCATTAGCTGGCAGTGAGAAGAATAATGGGTTTTAAGCCATTTCTTTAGGTTTTTTCCAACACCAGCTGCTTTAGTAAATGGAAGTTGCAATATTTAGGAAAGAGTAATTCCCCTGGTAAATGTTTCCCAGTTTTCAAATCTGCATATCAGTAGCTGCACGTGGCTGCCTTCAGGTGTATTCCCTGCCTCCTTCCAGGATATGGGATTTGATTTCACCAGAGTCCCTGGAGTGTAATTAAAATTGTGAATTCCTGCTCCTGTCTCAGCTGGTTAAATGCAGGTTGTGTGTGTGGGGTGAGGAACACACTCCTGGAGAAGGACTTAGAAATCATCATGGGGAATATGCCCAATCCATGTTGTTTAATTTGCTCCCACCCCATTTGTCACTTGGTGAGACATCCCTGATCATCAGAAGGCAAAATAGGGTCCCTTTCCTTCCCCATAACTACTTTTCCTTTCTCCAGTCCTGCTGCTATGAATCTGCCCCAAAATTAGGACCGAATTTGGTGCCCCTGAGTTCTGCCTGCTCTGGGTATTTGGGCATTTTATCTGGAGTCTGTTTCTGGAGGTATTAGCAAAGCCCTCAGCTTTCCCTCAGAAAGTTTCTATGCTGATGGCATCCAAATGACAGAGCATTTTCAGTGAGCTGAGGCTCAAGAGAGGGAGCAAATAAAAGCATAAAAATATGGTGTAAAAATTAACTTATTATAAAAATCAGTCTTGTGTTGTCTGGGTTTTATAACTCCTAAAGGGTGTGAGGTTGATAATTCTGTATCCTGGGTTTGTTGGGGGCTTTTTTTGCAGACACAGAAGAACTGGCAAGTAAAAAACTTGCAGCAGCCTCCACAAAGCACCAGCTAAGGTTTTCTTTCTCCTTTAAAATAAGCTAATGCAGTAAAACAAAGGCAAAAAAAAAAAAAAGCTATTTGGTCAAATAATTCCCTTGACTGTAGCACAATCTTTGGAGTTTTGGTTTCTTTTTTTAAGGAAAAGTCAATGCTGTAAATAACTGGAGTTTTATCAGTCGATTAAAGAAAATAAGCTCACTTCTTTCCCGAAAGAAAATGAGCTAAAATATCATTGACAGATGGCAATCTGAGACTGGAATATTTTATTACAGGCTGATGACACCATTTTCTCTCTCATCTTTACAAGTGTGGCAGGTACCTTTTACACAGCTGAGTGGAAAGAACCTGTTTAGCCAAGTGATGCTGTTTGGTTCATTCTCCCTCATCTCAGGCAAGAGAAAAATACTCATTGTAATGCCACAATAAATTTGGTATTTATGAAAATGAGCCCAAGAGCCCCAGCCAGGCCAGGCACAGCTTCTCCCAAGGAAATTTAATCTTCCTGCACATCTCTCTCCATCAGTGCCCTGTGTCTGCTCCGAGACACAGCAGCCAGCAAAGCCCTGCAGCCCCTTTCCCAGCACTGCCTGCACAGTTCTGCTGCCTCATTTGGTGTTTTAAGTATCTTCTGAGAGACAAATAAACTGCTTTTTAATAGCCACCTGAGCAGTCATGAAGCTGGGAGCTACAGTGACCTGTGGCACTTCTGTGGCTGCAGAAATTTTCACTCAAAGATACTTCTCATTCTTTCTCTCATTTCAGCTCCTGGGTCTGTAATGGCCACGCAACAGATGGAAGAACCATGAGAATAAAAGGGAGAAGAGGTTGTTTTCAACTGAGTTTTTGAAGCAAACAAGTTCCTCTGATTCTTTTGTCCAACAGTGAGTCCTTCCCTACACCCAGTCTTTCACATTCCACCTAATGTGACGAGCTCCCAAGATATTAGCTCCTAAATCAGACATTAAAACAAGGAGTCAGGATTAGGAAATGCATCCCACCAGCAACTCAGCTATGGCTGAAGCATCTTGAGTTCAATTCCTGTCAGGCAGCAGGGAATCCACACCAGGACAGCCTGAGGCTGCCCCTTCTGAGCCACCAGAGCTGGTGGGAGCTCAGGCCAACCTCGTTCCCCTGCTCACAAAACCACTTGTCCACACAGGGACTGAAGAGGCTGGGGGTGCAGAGACACTGAAACACCTGTGGGAGTGATTAGACACCAGGGAAAAACCATTTTGCTTTTCAACTTCAAAAAGAAAGAAATATTTTGACGTATTAATTATAATGGTAAACTAATCTGGTTGTGAACAAATGGAGGCATGCATTAGTTTCTGTCTTTTTGTGCAAATATCACAGAGTCATAGAATCACAGAATGGTTTGGGTTGGAGGAGACCTTCAAGATCATCCAGTTCCACCCCCTTGCCATGGGCAGGGACACCTTCCACTATCCCACAGTGCTCCAAGCCCTGTCCAACCTGGCCTTGGACACTTCCAGGGATGGGGCAGCCACAGCTTCTCTGGGCAACCTGTGCCAGGGCCTCCCCACCCTCCCAGGGAAGAACTTCTTCCTAATTTCTAGTCTAAATCAACCCTCATAAAGTAATTCAACTCTAATTCCATAGGAGTTCCTGCAGAAAATTTAAATTACTTTGCTGGAAGGGATATGGTTGAAATAGTAAGCACAACTTTATAGGCAACCAGTGAAGTCTCTAAGTCTCAATTAAATCAGGGAAAAACTCCTGGCTCTGTGGGATATTTCCTCCTTGGCTTTTTTAGCATCCTCACGTACAGCCATCCTCAGGGTGCCTCGCACTCCCAGCTGTACCAAGCCATGTTATGCAGAAGATGTTCACAGCAGGAGATAATAGTGAGCAATTGAGGACAAAAATAGGGTGGGATATATGGGAAAAAAGAGTTGCAGCTCTTAACTGACCAGACAGAGAAGGCTGGGAGGAAAGAGGGCAAGTCATTAAATCCAGATCTTGGCTGATAGAAGATAGCTGTATCTTTTTTTGCAGGAAGGAAATAAGTCAGTAAAACACATTTTCAGCACTGCTGCTGTGCACCATTATTGCAATTATTTAGCAAAGAGATGGTTGAGTGTATAAATACTGCACTGACTTTGATAATGGTTCTTTTAATTTGTATAGGTTCAGCATTAAAGGCTGTGGGCACAATTACTTCCAAATAACAGATTCTCTTTCATGAAACCATACACAGGATTCCTTTTGCTTTCTTCCCAAGGATAATAGAAAATAGCAGAAGCTTGACATCATAATAGAGTTCAAGTGCCTTAGCAGTATATCCACTCTCAAAGAATTATAAAAAAAGCTGCAGCTAATGTACTTTTCTGTGTGCATGGCACAGGCAGGACTGTTTGTGGCCTTTGCAAACAAACAGACTGTTGCCTCTCTTGTCCATCAACCAAGGCAGCTCTCAGGATGATATAATGCTGCTGATTCCAACCCAATCAGCTGCTATTGCCTAATTATACAAGCAAAACAAATCCAGACTGTTTAAGGTAGAAGGGGGAGGTGGGAGGGGGAACTGCCATAAAACACCGAGGGAGAACTGTCTCCTCTTTACAAACATGTAAAACCAAAGAGTTGTTTTCCCCTTAAACAGGAATACTGCGGCCATGATTCCACAGACCTATTTACTTTTCTTTTCATAATGTGCCAGTCTGCATGCAATAAAGCTGTCAGGCACAGCTCGAGAGCAATAAATATAGGGAAAACTGTTATTTAACAGGCCAAGAATCATCTGTACAGTGTCACTGTGCATTCAGAGCAGTGCTCGCCTAAAAAGTCATTTTGCAAAATGACAATTTGTGTTGCATCTATTTCCATCTCTCCTCCCATTCCCTTTCCCTCGATTTTCTCAGCAGGAGTAGGGAGATTTCTCCATCCCTGCCCTGCTGCTGTGAGCTGCTGCTAAAGGAGCAGGCGCCAAGGCTGCCCCTGTGCACCAACACAGGGAGGGAAAGGAAAGAGTAGAAACCTCTGAAGGAAACAGGCTGGGAAAACTACTTTACC
Organism: Climacteris rufus; assembly: GCA_013398175.1. NCBI lineage: Eukaryota > Metazoa > Chordata > Aves > Passeriformes > Climacteridae > Climacteris > Climacteris rufus. Next base: position 646,974 of record VZRZ01001925.1, on the reverse strand, counting down.
ACTCTCAGAGCAGATATGTAAACCTAAGGATCACATATATGCACAGATAAATGTTATGAAAGACAAAATCCTGATGCACAAGAACCTGAATATGTATCTGCTTCAACTACAACTCACAGAAATTGTTTGGCACAGGGGTCCCAGACTGAAAGATACAGAAAGAGTCTAAAATCTTGGACTTTTATATCTCACCACAGCCTGTATACTCAAGCACTTATCAGTTCTTCAGGCCAATAAAAGCATATATTTTTTTCTTTAAGAAATATAAGCTTTTGCAGTCCCAAGTATAAAAATCTCATCAAGTCTATCTAAAGCATCACCTAAATATATGATTCTTATTTGAAACAGCTTCTCTGAAAGCACCGTTCCCCTTTCCAAGGTATTAATCTTACAACTCAGAGACAAAATTGTTCCAAACGATTCTGATGTAATGATTTGTCTTCAGGGACCAGAGCCTGGTGTAGATTTGTGGTGAAGACTCCCAGATGTACCACTGGCCCAACAAAGGTCACTCTGAGCCAAAACACTCCAAGGAAGAGGAATGGTGACCAGAAAGTTGTGCTAAAGAAATAATTAGAGACTTAAGTCTGTGTCCAGCCACATGAAGGTGGTTTGTTGAAAGGAATAGGAATAAAATAATTGCAGAGCTTCAATCTTCTGTCATGCTCCCACTACCACTGTGTGATTTGCTCTTTTGAGCATCCACAGAAGGTTAAAATCCAGTGTAGCATCTGGCCAACCCTCTTTCATGAAAAGGAATGGATTCCTGAAAAAATCCCATTGAACAATATTAGATTTAACAATGATATATGGGGGAAGTAACCAGGCAGTGTATAGATCTGAAACCAACAACCAGCACTGCTTGATTCAGGAATCCTATTTATTTATGTACTGTGATTATCAAGTGATAGAATGACTGGATGGGTTGTGTTATATCTGCAGTTACAGACTGCCAACTGTGTAGATGGGCTGGACATACACGACATTTGATTCAGGACTTTCACAGCCTCTTGGCAGGCCTGTTTTGTTCTGGGAGCATCAGCAGCCCTATAAATAAGTTATTGATTTTAATTTGTGGGCAGAATATTGTTTAATCTCTGCAAATCGCCTCCTGTTCCACTGTATAAAGTCAGTAGAAGGAAATAAAAATATCGAATATTTGCTAAATTGCACTGGGTTAAAAATCTGCCATCAGTGACATTTTGCCCTTCAAAACCAGCCTTCTCCTAAATTGAGTTTCTTCTAATGGTGGCAGACAGCCCTTCCATAGAATGTCCCTAGAAGGTCTGTGAGATTTCAATTATATATAATAAACCAAATAGTTTTGGTTTAACTGTGGCTCATCTTGGGACATTCTGGGGGGTGTGGGGCAGCAGGTGGGCTCCCCATCACTGTGGGGCATCCTGCAGTGGGAGGGGGTTTTTCGGAGGAAGAAGATGGGTTCTGATCAAAGGAAGCTGTCAGGACAAGGATTCTCTGTCTCCCTGGTGGGTCTTCTTTTACTCCCCTGGTGCTGCACATTAAATTACTAAAACACTGTGTCTCAAGTGACCAATCATCTGCCAGCCCCAGGCACCACAGTCCAGAAAACGTCTCAATTTCGCCTCGATTCAAACTGAGAATTTTAACTCAGCCATGTTTACACCTGATTTTCCTTCTCATTTGCAGTTTTGCCATAAACAAGGGATGTCTGGAAGTCATTGCCTTGGGGAAGCTGAGGTGGTTTGTGATGGAGCTGTGTGACTGAGGTGCCCACAGGATGGCTGTCCCCACCGGGTTACACATCTCTGCTTCCTCCATGCCCTTGGAAGCCCCCATCATCATCCCTGCCTCAGCCACCAGCCCTGCTCCCCCCAGGGGACAAGGTTCACATGGCCAGTCACCTCACAAGAATCATAGAATCATAAGCTGGTTTGGGTTGGAAGTGACCTTAGAGATCATTTATTTCCAACTCCGTGCCATGGGTAGGGACACCTTCCACTAGACCANCCACCATCACCCCTGCCTCACCCACCAGCCCTGCTCCCCCATCATCATCCCTGCCTCAGCCACCAGCCCTGCTCCCTGCAGGGGACAAGGTTCACATGGCCAGTCACCTCACAAGAATCATAGAATCATAAGCTGGTTTGGGTTGGAAGTGACCTTAGAGATCATTTATTTCCAACTCCGTGCCATGGGTAGGGACACCTTCCACTAGACCAGGTTTCTCAGAGCTCCATGCAAATATTTCATGGGTTTAAAAATCACACAAACCAGGCACTGAACCCCCACCACATGGGGTTAACACACTCAGCCAGTTAATTCCAGTCACTACTTGAAAGTTTTCTTGGTAAAACCTGCAGTTTGGTGCTGGGTTTTTGCTCTATGCATTGACATTGTATACAGGAAGTAGAATGAATCTATCACTTTTACTTTATTGCATTTATTTATTTATTATTGCATTTCACATCGAGTCAGGATGGAATTGAACACTGACACCTGGAAATTCCCACTGGAAATGCCCCAGCCTGCTTTTTCCACCCACAGCATCAGCTATTACAATATCACATTTTCAAGTAACTTCTCAATTCAGAAAAGTCCTGTTGAGAAAAGCATTTTCAAATTAACCTTTGAAATTATGGCTGCTCATGGCCTTTCCCCAACCTGACTCATGGAGCAAAGCCTGTCTCCCCTGAAATTCTATTAAAAATGCCAGCCAAATAAACCCATTACAGCTATAACAGCTCAAATTAATGTCAACATGTCAGGACATATGTCTAATTTCAGTTTGGAGACTTGAAGATTGGAATCCTCATTACAGGCACCATCAGCTGTTTCCAAACAGCCTTCAGGTCTAGAGAGATTCATTTTAAATGAGGAACATCAAGGCAGACCTCACAGAGCTGTTCAGATGGTGCATTAATTCCAGTCACTTGGCTAAATCTATGATTATCATCACTGTGGATTCAATCATCTACTCAAACTTGCTACTGGTGCAGTTTCAGAGGCCTTTCCGTACATCTTTCTTCTCCATGGGAGACAGGAGGGGAAAACACTCATTGTGACCTTCAGGTGGGATTGATGGGGACAAGGACCTCAGCTAAATGAAGCAGGGCACCAGCTCTGCCTGGCCCAGACGTGCACGAGCTGTTGCAAATCTGTGCCCATCTCCTGATCCAGCCAGCTCAGCACAGAGGAGCCTCTGATAAGAACTGAAATGAAACTGAAAATTGAACTGAGAGTATTAAACCACTCAAATTGTGTGTACTTTGTGAAGAGCTAGAACAGTGATCTATATGCATATTGACTCTGGTACATGGAAAAGGAGGTTGTACTTTTATTACAGCACTATTCAGAAACTTGTCAGTATTGAAACCCTTTGCATTGGTTGATATATAAAGGCAAGGCAGACAGACCTTTCCACAGATTTCCTGCCATTTATCTCCGGATGACACAAAGGAAGGGAACAAACAGGAAGGGAGACGGATGGGAGTGATGTGAGATCACAGAGCTGTGCATACCCTAAACATATGCACGACCTGATTCTTCAGACAGCATGCTTATAATCACTGCTTAATCTTTCCTCTTCTGTCTGTTCTGAATTTTATAGGTATTTTTAGCCAGTTTCTCCCTCTTGATATGCAACCTCCAAAATAGAAAAGAAAAATAAATCACACTTGTCCTCTGATCCCATTGTATCTCACTGCTTTCAGGAGAATCCTTGTTTTTTCTAAGGTTAGACACATTTGATGCTTCTGAATATAGATTTCCAAATTTCTTACTGCTGAGCCTCTGTGTGCTCAATTTGTTTTGTCAACTTCAGAAAATATATTTTAAAAAATAATTTAAAATGACCTTTTGACACAACAGGCTTGAGCGTGGATTCCACTGTGTGCAAAACTTCCGAGATTCTGTCAAAACCAATATTTGTCGTTCTCAGTAACACTTCAGTTATTCAAGGCAAGCCTGAGAAATGCTGATGAGTGCAAAAATCTCAGTTGGAACTTCAGTTGAAACTTCTCACAGTGAAGAAAAGCTTCTGTACAAATTCTGGAATAAAAAACATCAAGACTCCTTCTGAACTCATACTAGAGGAAAGAATAATATGCTATATGTAAGGGAAAAAGGGAATATCTAAAGCCTTCATCTAGCCCATTAATTTCACACTGGAAAACTGCTTAGTTATGGACATGGAGTGTGCTTGGGAGTAGAATAACAGATCATAAAATTACAGAATCATGGAATGATTTGGGTTGGAAAAGGCCTCAAAGATCATCTGGTTCCACCCCCTGCCATGGTCAGGGACACCTCCCACTGTCCCAGGGTGCTCCAAGCCCTGTCCAACCTGGCCTTGGGCACTTCCAGGGATGGGGCAGCCACAGCTTCTCTGGGCACCCTGTTCCCAACCAAAACTGGGAAACCAGCAGGAGCAGCTCCAAGCACTGCAGTGGGGCACACACACATCTGTGCACATCTGCATGCATAGATAACAATACCAATGGAAGACTAAAAAAATTCCAATCCACTTGAATTTTCATTTTCTCTGTTGTATTTTTTGGGTTATGTGGCTCACGCTCTGAATTCCTGGCCAGTGCTGTTTGCCCACTGGCCAGTCCATGTCCAAGGGAACATTCCCAGCACAAACAAGCAGACTGACCTGCATTTGGTGCACTTGCATTGCAGTTCTGTGGACAATGGTTGGAACAGACTGAGGTGACTTAATTGGATTTAAGGAGAAATTACCCAGACTACTTGGCTTGAAAAACATTTTCTGAAGAAGCTGCAAGGGTTTCTTAAGAGCAAGTCAAGTCATCAGAGACAAATTAATGGGTAAGTTTTATGTGAGATGGTCAAAGTACATGATAAATGCAATTAATAAGGCACTAGATTAGATTTTGACATTCAATCTTGGACAGTAGATAAAGTGGGAAACTGCTCTTCAGTGCCAGGAGCAGACCAGCAAACAAGGGGCAGCTGTGGTGCTTTCCTTCACTTTGCTCCTGGAGTTGTCTCCAGGATAAGGACAATTTTGCCCTGGCCATATTCTCATCTCTTGCCTCTCCCTTGCCCCAGCCCAGCTCCTTTGGCAGTGTCTTGGGAGGAAACTGTAGCCCAGCCTAATCCTGCTCTTCTCCAAGCCTTTCCCACTTTCCCAGCAAGTTCTCCACAGCCAGAGGAAGCAAAACAAATACCTGTTCTTCCCATCCACTGTCTGGACCAAGTAGTCCCAAACCTGAACATCTCAAAAGTTTTCCCCTTCTTCTTGGACTTTTTCTTTATGTCCTTTTTTCTCACAGATATTAATAAGCCTAGTAGAAATAATTTCAACAGAAAATTACTTAAAGCAGGACTATTATATTTACTATCATCAACAAATTCTCCTCAGGTGAAAAGTAGGCTGAAGAGGAGAAGTAGATGGGGGAGCAAAAGTTGGATGGAGGTGAAAAAATGGGTCAGCTGCCCAATTTTATGTTTTATGCAAAGTAACAGGGAGTTTTGCATGCGTTATACGTGATCAGGGTAAAAAGGGCTGTGCTGGATATAAATGCGCCCTGAACACTTCAGCTATGCAGACATACAGCATTTCTCTTCAAAATATTGCCCAGACTTGGCAAGGAACTGGAGGAAAAGCATCAGCAGGTTCTTCATCAGGGGAATTCACAAACTGAACTCCTCGAGCTGACTCTGGCAGAATCAGGGCCTGGTGGAGGAGGGTGGACAGTTCTCAGCACGGACTGGAGGCCTTGGGTCTGCCTTCCATCAATATCTGAAGCATAAATACACTTTTCATTGTTCAGCATGAAATACAGTCCTGCAAACAGCACTCCAAATCCGCATTCAAAAATGTACCAAGATTTGAAAGCTACTGAAAGTCACTGTGGTGTTTTGACAGATCCCTGTAAACACTGTGGCCATTTCACGGTTACCTCAGGCTATCTTTTCATCTCCAACATGCTTCAGCCCTTTAATGTAATATTTAGACCAATGTTGTTATTAGATTTTCCCTGGATGAAAGGATCTATAAACGCAAATGCCAGTTGCTAATTCTTGGTAGTACAAAATAATAGTATAAGTACATCACACAATAAGAAAAAAATTAAGCTGGTAATTTATACTGCTGAATTAGATACAGCAACAAAAGAGAGAGGCAATTATATACCACAGTAAAATCTTCAGTGCACAGACTTAAGCATTCCTCAGTCTTTAGTGTTCAATTAGGGTGAAATTTACTTTCAATACAAGACATAATGCCAAGGGCTTTCACACCCTCCGTAAAAATATAGGATTTCATCTCCTCTGCTCCATGCAAAGTCTTTTTTATTCTGGCAAAGATGAAGGTTTAGCTCTAAAGAACAATTTGATTTGCATTACACATTGCACTAACAGGCTGCAGTGAGCAGATTTATCTGCCAAATGAATATATTCTAATAGGTCTGATGATCTGTCTTTATAGTATCATTTGATTAACAACAAATTTATTCGCTTGGCAGCTGTATTCCTTAATCAGGTATTCATTAAGCAATAGCATATAAATATGTATAAATGTCAGATTTATGGATCAGAGACTACAATAATTCCATTTAAGAAAGGTGGATTGTCTATACTTCTAATTAGTTTCCCTTTAAATGGGCTCATCAAATCCAAAGATTTGTACAGGGCCTGATTTTCAGAGCCAAGGGTGTCTGTCCAATTGGGCAGCATTCCCTTCCTTGGAAGTCTCATCTGAATCCTCTGACAAGCCCTCCCAGCCCTACTGCTTATATTGGACACAAAACCACCCTCTCCCTGTCTTACATGGTTTTATAGAGGGTTCATTTCCAAATCTGAGCAATTCTCCTATTTGCACACACACCCACTTTGCACCTGGCCAGTCTCTGCTTGTCATTCCGTAACCTGGGCATGCAAAAATAGGTGTTGGCAATGAATGTGCACTGGCAAATAGCAGAAAAAGAAATTACTAAAGAGAATATCTTCTCTTAAACGGATCCTGGTTGTGATAATAATGAAAAATGACCATAATTACCAGGAAGAAATATCCTGTCTGTGAAATTCAACCCAGTTTTTTAAGGTAGGTTATAGACTAAGTTGATGAAAGTGCTTTTACCTTTCTTTTTTGAGCAGATTCTCTAGCAGCCATTTCTACACTTCATGGGAGGCTGGAAGAAAAAAAGCAGTGGATGTGAAATAATCCTCGGTTTATCAGGGATAAGTACTATTATTTTGATATCTGTACAGGAGGTAATAGGACTGGAGCTGTCAGACCCCAGGTGAAGTAAAAACTAAACTGGCTGTGAAAACACAGACAATTTGAATGGTGTTACTGGCCACTACTTCAGCGTACTGTGGGTATCCAAGATAAAATTTAGAGCACCTAACATTCAAAAGATCAAATTGTCTATGGATACCTGCAGAGAACTGCTCCAAGTAACTACACTCAAAACCTAATGTATGTCCTCAAAATTGCCCATTTCATTTTACTTGGTCCAAATGACTTTTGCATTTGATTTAGAATTTTCCAGGAAGCCTGGAAGAAATCTGGAGGCTGGAAAGTAACATCGACCTCACGTAAGTCCTTCCATGGAAGAGGAACCCTTCGCACGTTGCAGGTGCTCAGCCCCAGCTCCCTCTGTGCTGCCAGGTACCGTCCCCAGCCCCTGAACGGCACTTTCTGGCTCTCCAGGAGACCACTGGGAATTAGAGAACATGGGAACTGAAGCAGGATGAACACAGAGACACGGATGTGTCGTGCCCAGGGGTGGATCCCTGCAAGGCACCGATTGTTTCCCTGAGGCTGGATCGACGCCGCTCGCGGTGATGGAGGTGACAGGCTGACACCAAACATGGCACATTTATGCCACAGATTTTATTTTAATGAAACACTAGAACACTATTTTTAATGAAACACTAATAGACACAAAACCAGGTAAGAACAGAGATGCCTTCCCTACTGCTCCAAAGTCTTACCCAGAGCCTGTTAAACTGATGCTGTGTGCTGTAAACACTGTGTGTGCTGAAGCCACATCTTTGCATCTTAACTGGGCAATTTCCCCACAGTTTGTCCTTTTAGTACAGCATGTCACACACCCAGTGGTTCCTTAGACATCATCTGTGCCACTGCATGAATTGACAGGAACCTGAAGAGAGTCTCCACAAGCAAAAGGAGTTTGACTCCCAGTGAGATGTTCACCATGCCTCTGTAGAGAACTGGGATGTGGTTTTGGAACAAAAGGGATTAAAGGTTTAGTATAAATTCCGTGACTGTGCTGTCCAAACATTACAGGTGGACACCACCCTCTAATCCTGTTTTCATTCCTACTGGAATAATTTCAATAAAATATAGAAAATTGCATTCCAGTTTGAGAGCTCTAAACAATATTTCTGCACTGTTCTGGTATATCCAGCTGTGGCTGTATTGCACCCATGCAGGGGAAGCAAATTTTGCTACGCAGAAGTAATGTGCAAATAAATTAATAGCTAAAAATCATCCTTCATGCAGTTCCATTTGGACTGGTTTTTTTTATTAAGTTACTGATCTATTGTCTTTCGAATATGTAAGAAGCAGAGGGAGGCTGATCCATTGCCATTTAATATACAGCACTGTTGTGTGTTGAGATGGATATGACAGTAATAGTTCCTTGCAATATTTAAGTCTACTGAGCCCTGAAGATCTCTTCTAATATCACTTGATTTATCAAATATGATTTGGGACTTATAGCTTATATAGAGGGAGTTCTCAAATTCCTAATCCATTTGGCAGTAAGTATCTTCTCTGCTTTACTACTTCATCTTCCTTACTCACTGATCTGAAGGGTTGGAGTTTTAAACTCGTTTATCAAGGACAAAAAAAAAGGGGGTTTATGATGAGTTTTGACAATTATATATGTCCCATTCCAGAGAGTAAATAAAATATGAGTGCCTATTTGCTGTGCCACTTAATGCAGGCCACCGAGCTGATGACCTGTGATGGAAGATGTACAAGACTTGCTGCTGAGAATACAGAATTGGAGCCACCTTGGCACATCTCATGAAAATCAAAGTTTCCAGCCTAGTTTTTCCTACCCTGTGCTTTTCTGCAATAGAGAGTTTTCTGCTACAAGTGGTTCCCAGGCTCAGTAAGAGCCCCATCAGGTTCTAGTCCATGCCCTTGAGTGCACTCAGTCTAACATTCTCCTGCTGCCTTGTCCTGCCTGGTTTAACCATGCCGAGTCATGAGGCCCATTTTGCCTTCCTTGAGACACTTTCCCATCATCCAAGTGCTTTTTTAAAAGCAATATTCTAAGGCTGACTTCACTTTTTCAGTGGAAATGGACTGGGTTTGACTGAGTCGACGTCTGGCCCTCTGTCTTTCACTTAATGACTTAAAAATCCAATAAAAAGAGCAAGCCAAATTACAAATATGGAATAAAGAGCATCAGGCCTTTTATTTCTTGCTCAGAGGCAAGTTGTGCAACTTTAATTTAACAGAAAATGATCAGCTTTATGACTAGATGTGTTGCAAATAAACTGACAACCTTTATACAATACAATTACTTTATTTTATGTGATATTATTATTATCTGAGCCATCTGACACTCTTATGGCTCATATAAAATTTCCTATTTTAGTGCAACTCTGTGCTTAACTAGATCTCTTTGTGCTACATGAAATAACCCCTTCCTCTCACCTTAGCATTTACAGCCTCCAAAATACACAGAACTGTACCACATCCCTTCCTCCTCAAACAGCTGGATTTAAAATCTTGATTCAAGAAAGGGTTTCCATCAGTTTGAATGACTATTGGATCATCCCAAAAGTGTGCCTATGGCAACAATTCGGCCCCATGCGACTGGAAAGAAGGTTTTCCTTAAGCTGACATTTTTGAGGGGGAAAAAAGAATGTTTCTGGATGGAGAATCACAGCAATTCAGCTATTTTCCTTCTGTTCCCTAAATAAATTCATTCAAGTGGCTGGCACTGAGCAGCACTGGCAGATAGACCCATTCATTATCGTCTTTCCTCGCTACATGTCACATATTTAATTCTTCTGATCCTTCCTCTCAAATCTCTCCTCAACCCTAGGATCCTGTTAGCAGCTCTTCCCCTTGTTCAGTACAAATCCCTCAAGAAAACAGGCAGGTAACTGCCATTATGTTTGACAATTACTTAAAAGCAAGAAAATGTTACCTGCTGTGTTAATTCACTCTTTGCCACTTGGCAAAGGACAGCCTCACCCTCTCTCTCTGCCCTGCAGCCCAGGGGCTGAAGGCAGCCAAAGGGGACAAGGTCAGCTTGGATTTTTCCCTGGCACAAGGAGCACCAGTGCCCCTGATTCCAGCACCTCCCCACGCAGCATCCCCGAGGATGGAGCACAGAGCTGGGTCTCTCCGCAGCCGTGATCCACGGAGAGCAGGGCTTGCAGATAAAGGTGCCTTTGTGCTCTGCTTTCTTTTATCCTCACTCTGACAATGAATCTTTCAAAGCACGAGGGAAGGAGACAGGCAGAGTCAAACAAGTTGCATTCAATCAACCGTTGGGATTCGGTGGCACAATTGCTGGCACAGGGATCACGTGCACCTGCCTTGAAGGACCCACAGTGGCTCTCTCACCACTGCTGGGGATGTTCCCTGTCCCACCAAGGACACACCTCTCGAGCTGATCATCTTCCAAGCACGTGGGGAAGACCCCTGACATTGTCCATTTAACTCTTCCAGCCCAGGACTACAGAATCCCAGAATGGTTCAGGTTGGAAGGGACCTCAGCGGGTCATTTAGTCCAAACTCCCTGCTCACAGCACAGGGCACAATGCCCAGATGGTTCTGGAATATCTGGAGACTCCACACCACCTCTGAGCAATCTGTTCAGTGCTCAGTGCCTGCACAGGGAAGAAGTTCTTCCTCATGTTCAGATGGAACTTCATGAGCATCACTTTCTGTCCACTGACTCTTGTCCTATTGCTTGGCACCACCTCCACGTGCCCCACAGTCTGGCCTGATGCTGGGGCTGGATGTAGAGGAGTCAGGAATCACAGATCAGAGGAAAACTGGTACCTCTAAGAGATGTGGTGGGGGCTGGGGTAGGCAATGCATGGCCAAACCCCCCAACAGAGGCTCCTGCCAGTCTGGGTGGAAGAAACCTGGTCTAGTGGAAGGGAAAAATTGTCTCAAAAACTATGTGAGTTCAGCATTTGGCGCTCTTGTCAAATAAAATGAAGGAATAAATAAACAATAAAATAATAATAAAAAATAATAAAATAATAAAATAAGAATAAATAATAAAATAAAAGGGAAGGTGACCAGGTATTGTGATATTGGATAGAAAAATAAGAAGAACTGTGTTTACCATAAGAGCAAATCTTACCATTTCCTGCATCCCTGATGCTCTTGCAACTTCATGTGATCCTGTAAAGCATCTTGGCTGATTCAGAGGAATTATATCTCTGGCTCCAATGCATGACTAAACCCTGAAGCCACCCTCAGAAGAGAGCTCTGGTTCCTGCCATCAGCACTTGCCATATGTCTCCTCTTTCTTCCTCCACCTTCTCAGCCTCATTTACTATGGAAACAAGGCTCATGTGATCCCACTGTCTTTCTCGTTCCTTCACCTGACACACAGCTCCTGCAGGTCTATCTTGATCAAATTTGACAGAACAGCAGAAAGCTCAAAGACGGCCGGATCCTCCCAAGTGCTGTGAGGATGGGCAGCTGGGAGAAGGGGAAGGAGAAATAGAAACACATTAATGCTCCCTGTAAATGCCCAGCATGGGGTGAGCAAATGCTACAGGACATGAGGTGGTAGCTGTAAGATGACAGAGTGGTTTGGGTTACAAGGGACCTTAAATCTTTCCACTAGACCAGGTTGCTCAGAGCCCCAAGATAAGGGTCTTAAACATGCCAGAATTTCCCCTGTAATCTTCTTGGGCAGGAAATCCAGTCAGCCATTGGACACACATCCACAGAAAACAAGGCTTCAGTAATTTTCAGTCCTCACAGATCTACTTATATTTTCTATTCTCCTCTTCTATTTTCTTTTTCTATTCAAACCAAAAAGGCAGGGTCAGCCAGGCAAGACTTCACTATCTCTTTGCAGCACTGCTGTGTTTGCTACTGGAAACAAAGCTCAAAGCAAAGTCTCAGTATCCCCACATCAGTGCTGGAGAAGCTGATCAGATCACAGACTCCCTCTGCTTCTCTACTAGTATAACTGCCAGGAAAAATCTGTCCCAAAAAAGAGAGAGGATGCATCTTTTCTTTGCTAATCTCTTCTTGCTCCTGTTGTGAGTGTCTCCAGTTTTTTTCATTCTTTTTTTTTCCGCCCCAGGCATTAGAATTACATTTCAACAGGAACAATAGCAGCAACAGTAGCATCAGCCCTCTTATCTCTACTAACTGCTCTTTTCTCCCAAATATTTCCCCTTTTTTTTTGCATCACCTGTAAGTATCCAAACCTGACTTTTCCTTAGAGAAAGCTCTCTCAAAAGCCAAAGGAAAAAGGATTAAGGGATATCGTTAAAATTAAAAACTTGCTTAATACCTAACGTCTTCCATTCTTTAACTATTTTTTTCTTTTTCCTATATCTCTAATGACAAGTTAAAAGATCTTTAAGGTTGATTGTTGCCATGGGATTAAGGAACCTGGAGTCTATTAATTCAACTCCCAAAAGTTTGTTTAACTAGTTAGTGTGCAACCCTTACCAGTATCATGCTGACATCCTTATTTCAGCCCTCTTTTCAAGGAAAATAATTGGGCTACACCTAAGGACTTGCAATTCAACTGGAGTTCACAGGTGAAATTTCTGTCTATTAGGCTGTGTCAAGAATGTTACTGTTCTGAATCCTAAAAAATTAAAATCAAAGAGAAATGAGAACACAAAATATCTCGTGATGTCTCATGATGAGGGCCCTAATTTGGGCCCTTATTCAAAGTAATTTTTCAGCGCTGAAGATTGACATTATTCCTTTCCAAAAGCAGTGGGGTAGGGTGGAGCAAGGCCTATCTTTGTGCTAGGTCTGGAATTCCATCATCCTGTCCTTCTTCCTTACAATGCTTTAAACCTTTCTTACCCTATGACCAACTCTGAACCTTTTTAACTTCCTTTCCTCTTCTGAGTGACTCATTCTACCTTTTCCAGGTGTGTCTTGATATGTTGGCTCACCAATGATCTGCTGAGGAGGCTTAAATGATAAATAAATTTGCTAAAAACCATCCACCTGTGTAGATTTATTCTGTGCTAGCACAAGTGATGTGAAATGAAATCACTTTTACATAAAGAATGAAAATATATGTATCTTATACAGGGCAAATGTGCATATCAGGAATGTAAAGACACCTGGAAGTACAAAAGCCTGTCACCACAAATTTTTGTTTGATTTGTAACTGCTGGGCTGGAAGCTTATTCTAAATTAGAGCTCTTGGGGAATAGGAGTTACTTGTTTGATTTTAATATTCTACAATAGTTCAACTTTTGCCATTTTAGAAAAAGGTCACAGATATCTGAAATATTTCATATGAACTGTGTCTGTCCCCTGTGTGCAAACTGGGTAAAAAACAATTGTAATTAACTCTGCCCCTGTAAATAACTCATGAAAATGAAGTTACACATGTAGCTGTTGACAAGTGCATAACCACGAACCACTTGTTCATTTAGAGAAATACATATATATGTCAATTACAGAAGCAAGTCAGTTCTGTTGGCACAATAAAGGACATTAGAATCAAGCAATGCTGAATTTTATAACACCAAGAAAAACTGAACTGGAAAGGGCCAGAGTGAAGGGGTGAGTAGAGTCAACAACTGTGGGCTGAGCTGAGCTCCCAGCCCTCCCAGTGTTCCCAGAGCGCTCCCTCTTCACAGGGCCTTGTTCTACAAAGGCATCAAACCATTAACCCCCAATCTGAACCAGAGAATGGCAGAATTTCACTCAGGATCCTCCACAACAGACCTCCCCTGTGTGATTAATGAAGTATTGAGGAAGATGAATGCATACAGGCTCTGAGTAAAGCGAGCACCACTTTGGAGAAAGCTTTTGATGAGAGGAAATGCTCTGTTTTAAAAGCTCTCTGAAGTCAAGGCAGAGACAAAAGTTACATTAATTTCTGCTCCCTGTCGTCACAGCTTTAAACTGGAGAAAAGAGTTGAACAGGAAGACTTCACTACTCTTGAGACTCCATAATTTGCTTGATGAATGCTTTAAAAAGAGATAGGCTGGGAAAGAAGATCATTGAATTTAAGCAAAATGTACTAGTCACTTAACTTCTGGTATCAAGAGGCAAAGCAGATGATTCACAGATGAGAAAGGAGCTCGATTGTAAAGGTAGGAAGCTGGAATAAGAACAAGGAAATGTTTTGTGATGAACAGGTCCTCAGTGCAGGGAGAATACTGCCTGTCTTGGGCGAACAAGAATTCCAGAGTTGGTCATTAGCTATGCAATTGCTCCTGACATTTGCAAGGCAAGGGGAAGAAATTAAGATGCATAATCTTACTCAAGACAAGGTGATGAAAACCACTCCTTTTGGTGCCCTTTCATTCAAAGACTGGCACAGAATTTGGTTACTTCTTTTTCTTTTTGCATTGAGGTTCCTCAATGTCCCCAGTCCTTTCGCTGTCTTTTATCTGGAAATTTCTACATTTTGTACACTAGCTCCTAGCATAATGAAATTTTTGACACCCAGTGTTCAGTACTGTGTTTTTGTGAGGGTAATAGACTACAGCAGTCACCCATGGAAGAAATCTTTGCAACTCCTGTTTTGGAATTACTGCTGAACCTTTCTTTCTCCCTTTAGTTCTGTTTTTAATCAAGCCTGAAATTTTCTTCCTTTAAAGAAACCTTTAAAATCTTCTCATTTTCTCTGGATAATACCTCTCTGAACTACATTGTTATACTCTAAGAAAAGGACTATTTTCTGTCACTTGGAAACCCACGCCTCATTTTGAACTGAAATAAACCCACTAATAAAATTAATCAGAAGCACTATTCCTCTGGAGAGAGCCAGGGAAAATATGAAGGGTTATAAACTGAACCACAGGTTTCCAATAATGCAGCACAGTCAATACCAAGGAACTAGACCTCCACTAGCTGGGACACATCATACCTCGACAGAAGGCTGGGAAATTACTGCAGGAAAACAGCACAGATGAAGGACAGGAAAAAAAAAGAAATGAAGGCCAGATAATAAAAATTTGTAAGCACATTGAAATTCCTTCAGAGGATCTGCAAGGCTCCTTAAGTCCTTGTCTATTGTTCAAGACAGAAACTTCAGTTTTTACAGGGGCTAAAATTCCTATTGTGTGCACACCCTTTCGGGGCACCCTGCTCACAATGTCTTGTTTCCAGGAGAATAAAGCACTCACGTATCCTGTTAGAGCTGATTATTTAACAGCAGTGAAATTCAGGCTGAAGTGCTGAGAGCACAACTAACAAGACACCTAAATTACCGGCCCCGAAGGAAAATTGGGGTATCGCTTCGGTCTGAGTCTCCTTTCAAGCTTTTCTGTAAAATAGAGATAGTTATGGCAATTTCCTAAGTGTGCATGGAGGGTCAGATAGTGTCAGCATGGTATTTTAGATTTGTAAAACACTATCTGTGCCAAAAGTTAATGTCAGATGCCTGCAATGAAAGTGCAGGGCATGGCTAATGGAAGGAATATTAGACAACAGACAGTAGACTTTGTTTTAAAATTTTTATGACTGAGAGATGAACTGACAGAAGCTGACAGTGATGAAAAAAAGGTACTGCTCTGGAAACTGGCCAGGTTTTCTGAAGCTGCTATCAACAGAAAGGTAACAGATGCAGTCTTTCAGTAACAGGCCATGAGAAAATACGGCCCCTGCATGCACTAAGACACCAACACTTGTTTAACCTCTTTCAGAACACTGAAAACTACAAAATATTAGTTAGCTACAGAAAGACACCTAATTTAGGATCACAATAAACCAGCGTTCACAAAGTAACTAATGATGGTTTCTGCTATGAATTCCACACAGCTTTGGTAGGTTTTTATGTGTGTATGTGCAGTTAGAGGAGCTATAAACAAGTCATGATGCTGTAACAAGCCTGACAGAGTTCTTGCTTTTGGGAACCCTTTGTAAATTTATGACACATGCCATAATAAAAAAGGAGCAGAACTCATGACTTCCTATTCCACAGAGTTGTTTCCTTCTGCTTTGTCTGACTGAGAAATTGGATAAGCCCCAGTCCTCTGGCACTCCAGCAGCTCGGAGTCCATCCAAGAGGGCCACGTTCATGATGTTCAGGATGATGTGATTCGCCTGGCAGCACAGAATTGTTACGAGGTCTCCCACTCAGCATCTTCCCAGGTGAGAGGCACTGCACAAGTGCCAAGCACTGAGTGGTTTGGGACTGAGTGCTGGAAGGCACTCTAAGAAATTTCGTTTTTATAAGACAACACCTCCTTCATTTGCCAGACATAAGAAAGAAAAGGACTTTGCTCTTTGTTTGGTGACTCTTGACACTGACGCTTTACTGGTGACTTGACAGATTCTAAGTATTTATTTTTATTTTCCATTGATGGCACCTTTATCTGGGCACCCAGACTGTTTGTAGCACAGCCTCAATCACATGAGGAGCTGAATTTTCCTTCCTTCATCTTTCCTTCTGTTGGCTGGTGACCATGTGCTGCACATTTCTGTGGTCTTTTGCTCCATGTCCCAACCTCTGTCTGTCCTTCAATCCCCAGAGGCACTGCAAGCAGCAGCCTTGTTCCCTGAATGCCACCTTTATGTGGCTATGCTCTCACATCCTAAATGCTGGCAAAGGGATATCTTGAGGGATATAGGTGTCTTACCATTATTTTCTGTGTTAGCACAGGTTTCAAGTAGCTTCCCTCAAAAGCCTTGTCAAAAGCTTGAAAAATTGGACCATACAATAAAAATAATCTTTTTTTTTTTTTTTTTTTAAGAGTCAAGGCTGGGCAAAAGCAGAGATTCAAAAGTCCAGCTTTGCTGTGGAATGGGGGAGATTGAAAAGCAAGTTGTGTAGATACATTAAAAAGGACCTGGTTTACCTCTAGGACAATCATAATAGGATGACTATTCAAACTGTTGCATGTTCAGAATGGAAATATTTGAGTAGCTCTCAATCTTGTTTGTGTTCTATGACACAAACTTTAGTGATTAACAGATCAAAATGACTTATTTCAAGACCAGGTTGGACAGGGCTTGGAGCAACCTGGTCTAGTGGAAGGTTCCCTGCCCATGGCATGGGGGTTGGATCTTGTCTTTAAAGTCTCTTCCAACCCATCTCATTCCATGATTTTTACTTTGCAGTAGATGACACCTTTACCTTGACACCCAGACTGTGTTTATAGCAAAATTTCAACCACAGGAATTTTCCTTTCTTCATCTTTCCCTTCTGCTGTTTGGTGACATCTGCTACACGTTTCTTTGGCATTTTTTCCATGCCCCAACTTCCTGGCCCAGCTGGGCAAGGACACCCACTTGTGTCTACTTGATTCAAGACAATTCATTTCAACAAACTCAGCATGTTTATCTGACTTTCCCTGGTACATTACAGTCACTGTGGATCTGGAAACATCAACCTCCCACTGGGACATCAGCATCTCAGGAAAGTCCTGGACTCTTCCAAGGCCACACCTGCTCAGTCTGTTCCCTGAACATCTCCTCTGATGGGCAGCACAAATTCTGTTGTGTTCCTCCAAGGCCACAGCCCAATTTCAAATATCAGGAGGTGTTTGCCTCCCCACAGAGCCACTGACATTGAACTCTCTGCCATAGCAACTAAGCTAATAAATAGACAATAATCTACTTTTTCTTAAGCAGGATGCTGATACTCAAACACAATGACTAAAATGCTGCAGAGATCTCAGTATTGCCTTTTCTCTGAGTGCCTTAAAACATTTTTGTCTGGTGTATTTCTTTATAGCTCAGCTCTTGCAGGGAAAGGATTAAGTAAAAAAATCCCTAAATCTATTTTTTTTTAATCTTGGCGTTTATGGAGAAAAATGCAAAAGAATATAAATTGCAGTTATACATAGCAGTATTTTTTTAATCTACAAATACATTTTTAAAAAGCTTAAGGAAGAGAAAGATAACGAAAGAAAACTAAGGCCTTAGTGAAATATCTGCATTGTATTTAATGTTAGCAAGAATTCATGCACTTTGTTACTATTCTGGTTTTTATTATTTTGAAAGGTTCCCAGCACATTTTTAGGATTAGTTCTAATTTATTAACTTGTAGCAAAGCTGCCTTCAGAATCACGGCCTAGGCAGAGGAGGACAATATGCTGGGTTGGGGTTTTGGTTTTTTGATTTTGAAACTTTGGGCAACAGAAATGAGGAACACCAGAACAGAAGGGCAGATGCACGTGAAGCACCTCCCATCAACCAGAGCTCGATTCCAGCATGGGATGGTTCTGGCCAACAACACACGTGACAGACAAACCATGGCTTGTCTGTCATATATTGGCTTCTTGATTTGCTTGTGAAGAGCACTTTGTTGGTGTGCCTAAATAAGATGATGATCAAGAAAATGGAAAACTGCCTTCCACTCCCATCACTGAATTGGTGCCAGACTGTAGCTTACTGTCCTGTGAGGTCAAGCACTGACCCAAGTTAGAGGTGATATTGCTGGTGGCCTCTCGAAAGCTCTCCCCAAGAGCAATCAGGCTTTGACTCCGACTTGAAGCCATTGTCTCCCCCTTGTTCATTTTCTGCTTGGCTTTACTGCTATAGAAACTTTGCTACACTGGTCAGAGCCACAGGATCAATAAAGCAGAGGAGGAGAGAGCTGCATTCCCACCTGCATCGTCCATCACTGGCAAACCTGGCAGCTCAGTTCTGCTGCCCGAATCCCATTTTTTCACTTGACAGAAAGCCTCTCTTGGAGAGCGCTGGGGGAGAGACCTAAAACCTTATATACATTAAGGCAAGTGAATTGATACCCTGCCAGATGAAGAGAATCTCTCTTCATCTGCTGAGAGTTAATGATGATTTATTAGGCAGAACCGACAGGTCCCAGGACATATTTGCAAGGACTTGTCAATCAGGAAAAATTCCCCCCGAGATTTGGACTAAGCTTATTTCATACTTTTTACTTAGAAGACACGAGAGGACAGTGAGATTCAGTTTGAAGTGCTTCTCAGATAACATGAAGCTTTACAAAGATAAAAGTCTAGATGAAAAAAGACCTCTTAAGACCTTAGTACAATCCCATGTCATCCCAGAAATGCCACTAAGGAAACATGTATAAGTGAATAGGATTTGGGGGGTGGTAAAATAAACATGACAGCTGTAAAAAGATTCCCAATGAAAAAGAAAGTCTGAAATTAAATCAATGCCAGGCATACTGCTTAGATCTCAATACCAGACACACCAAAACACCTTCAAATGACTGAATCTGGGATTTCAGTGTGTAAATTTCTGACAGTCATACATCAGACTCAGGGATCTATTGATCCATCAGGGTAGGACTCTTTGCCCAAAAGTAAATATCTCCGCCAAGCCACTTCAGAGTGGGGGGAAATAAGTATTTTTAGGGTGTGCTCTCACAATTCAGTTCTAAAGTGAATCACCCTGTAAAAACTTCCACTCCTCCCTGGTGAGCCAGGGCTCACTCAGTCCAGTAAGACGATGGTCCCTACACCAGGGACCTCTGAAGCTCAGAGGGGTGAATCGTCCTCAAATGCCCATTCCACTATTGCCAGGCCATAGCAATCTGATCAGGAGGTGGGAGAAGTTTAATAACCTCCCTGAGTTTTAAAACTGTCTTGTCTGTCCTTTAGTTTTCATCTTCCTATAGCCATAGCTGTTGTTAAAGGGAGGTTGGAAGACAGAGGAGCAGTACTAGAGTCATCCTCCTGTAGAACAGAGTTTGAAGAAAGCAGGGGCTGTCTCAGACGAGTTTCAGGATGTGAGGTAGCAGAAGTAAAACCAGAACATTCTCTCCATTTAGACTTTGATCACAGAGCACCTGCAGTTAGGACCATCTTTGACTGTGTCCAGACTGAGAGTTAAGGAAGCCCAACAGACCACAAGGGTATGAGAAAAGCTTCCTACCTCCAGTAGTGGGAAGGAAGGATCCTCTGAAGGATCATTTCCAATATTTATTGTGACTGGTTGCTATCTACCCAGAGGGATGTGGCAGAAGGGTAGACAGAGCAGCCTGCCTGCATTTAAAGCTCTTAGCTAATGGTCTCCACAGGAGATGAAACCATCAGATATTTAACTTGGACACAGGCTCTGCACACCTCCAGCTCTCTGACCAGGGGAAGATGCTTGTGCCCCACTCCCTTGGGAACCTCCTCCAGCTCTCACATATCCCTTCCTTTGGAACAAGCCTTGCAGACAGTGAGTGGGTGTGGGGGAGCCACATTAATCACCTTTGAAAAATCCTCATGTTTTGTAGTGACAACAGCCTGTGCAAAAGCAGAGCTCTGGCTGCAGCATCCCTGTTTGCTGAGATTTATGGCAGAGCAGCAGGAACCTGCTTCAGGCTGCTGCAAGGCCTTACTCACACCGTGCTTTTAGTTTAGAAACACAGAGCAGAATCTGCCTTCCCTGCTTGAATTATAAATATAAGCTTTCTCTCTGTACTCCCTTAAAATGAAAATGAACCTCACAGAAGACAGCCAACATTTGCAAGTCTTTTTCCACTGTGGAAAATAGAAGAGGTGAACCCTGTGTTGGCAAGAGACACACACTATGGGATTTGAAGTGAAGGGAAAAAAGCAAGGTGTCCTACCAAAGGGACTGTGCTCTGCAGTCTGCAAACATCCGAGACCTGTGTCTCAGCAGTGAGACAGAAACCAGCTGCCGCAACAGCCCAAGTCAGGAGAGAAAACTGCCTGACATCAATTTGGTTTTCCTTTCAGGACTGAGGGTCCCCCTCAGAGCCACTTCCCCACAGAGCCCTGCAGTGACAGCAGCTGGGATCTTCCCTGCACCCATGGGGAGCTCAACCCCCATTGCAAACCAGAGCTCAGCACTGCCCACCCTGGGAAGTTAAGTCAGCCCCAGCACTGGTTCTTGGGGTCAGGTGCCAACCACCATCTCCTCTAAAAATGAAAAGACCTCATTCATACTCAAACCTCTTGGTATGTCCACACTATGCCACCAGGTAATTAAAAAATACGGGAAATAAAGAAAGGATGAAACAAGACATGCACTTTCCTCCATGATCTGATGGACAGACAGATTCTGCTGTGTATCTCTCTCCCCTAACTGGATTTACTTGTACAACCATAACATTTTTGTGTCTGCAATAGAGATTTACTTCCGTCCTTGCTCCCTGTGGTTCCCCATCCCATTTCTCATTGTCATTTGAGCAGAACTATACTTCCATGGAAAGTTTATCATCACAGAAAGCAAAATGCAGGGAGAAGAAACACCCACTGTTCAAACTAATGGCTCAGCTGACTGATGCCAGAATGCAGCATCAGCTTAGTTTGGTTGCTTCCCTGTTTGCTGTCACTGGGAAAAAGTTCCCCCACTCCAAAAAGTTGCTTAATAAATACACATTCCTGCCAGCTTCCCATTAATGGGCATTAAAGGGAATCTTGTGGGAGCACTTGTCCTATAATGTTAAAATATGAAAGCAATCTGTCCACATCTGTCTAATCTGTAACCACCAAAGGTGAGGCCAAGCTCCAGGAAAACAACCCTCGTTACACCTGGGCCACATCTCTTTGCCTGCACTGCCTGTAGTTCATGTTTGTTATTACCTTGTTCCTCACCACACCACAGGTAACAGCACCTTGTGGGGAAATCCCTACTGAGCTCCATCATTTTTATAGACCCCCCAGGACCTATTTAAAGGGAAATCTATAGGGGTGAAATCCCACTCCAGCCAATCTCTGACTGATCTGAGGATGAACCCATATGCGCAGGAGAGGGAAACGCAGGGAACCAGCCTCGAGGGAGCAGTGCAGGAGCTGGACCAGAAAGAATGGAATTACCATGTATAGGTAACATCTTATGAGCCATAGACTCTGCTCCCATATGTTTAATCACTTCAAGGGAAGATCTATTAGTCCCTGTGATAGTATTACACAGGATAATCCTTCCAAAGGAGGAGATCCACACAACTGTTTTAAAAGTTTACAGGGCTTGCCATAAAGAAGATGCTGCCACTGACCCAGGTATAATAAACAGCCTCCTTCTGGCCTGGATGGGCCTTTGTAATCTACACTACGTTTTACCTCCTGCTTTTCTTGTTTTTATTTCAGATTTAGTGCACATTACAAACACCTTGCCAAGGGGTGTGTGAGCACTGGGATTTAACACCATTGGTGCTCCTGCAGCTCTGCCCTAGGGACAAAGTCAGGTATTGTACAGCACATTTGCTTTTCTCTCCCTTTTTTTTTGTTTAAATTAAACTCTTTGTATAAATAGTCATTCTGTCTGATTATATAATCTCCCACATTTAGATCGTCTGTGTTGCAACCATGGCAACTCCCAGAGCTGAGCACATTCGGTTCAAATTTCTTTCTAAATTTGCTGATGAGGGTGAAGAAACAGCTTTGGAAACCCTTCTCAGACAACCTACATTTGTTCTTTGCTTGTGAAGCTCAGTCCAGCTTGGATTGACAGAACCCAGCACCCCAAATAAGTTAAGAGCAAGTTTCCATCCCATTCCAGTTTAACTGATTCCATCTCTGATAACAGATATCTCTATGGATATCTCTATGGATAACAGCAACATCATCAAGGAAAAGAAATATCTGTATTTTCTTTAATGAAAATTAAGCAGGAGGATTGAGCAGTGGTGGAGCTGGAGAATGACATCTCCCATGCACAGAGCAGGCAGCACCCACAGTAGCTGGGCAGATTTCCTTGCCTTTCCTCACCAGAGCACTTCATGTGTGGTTTGAAAAACAATACTGGATCTAAAAGGTTCCAAAATTATCTTCTTGTGTGGCTAATAAGCCATCTGAGGGTGATGTTAACAGTCTTGGTACTGCTGTGTGGTCCTAATTCTCTCACTGCAGAATGTGACTTTGGTTGGATAAAGTGGAGCACTCAGCCTTGGAATTATGGAGCCTTTGGTCAAACTGCAAGAATTGCACATTATAGTCTGATACTGACACCTCTCTCTAAGAGTGCCAGCTCCCACCTCTCCCCACTGCTCTGCATGGAGTTTGCAAAGGGAAAGTGAATCAAGGCCCCACACTGTGTGCAAAGTGGGAAAAGCAGAAGCAGATTTTAAATAACAAGGTGTAATTAAATAAATTTAAATAAAAAGTAGTAATTAATTAACTTTTCTAATCAAACATCATGATCACCTACTGCATTTTTGTTATTTATATTGTAATTCTTGGTGTTGCCTTCAAAAGGGTGAATCAGCACAATCAGGTCTTTGCTTTTCTTATGGCATAAATACCCCAGATGAGACATGGAGTCAGAGTTTCAAGTAACATGACTGAAAATGCTCAAAACCAATCACAGCTGCCAAAACGTGCCATAAGCAACAATGAAATGCAGTGATTTTGCACTTGAAGCACTTCCAAATTTACTGGGACTGAAATCCTACTGTATTGGGTATTGTGGTCAAATTGGAGAATTTATGCAAGAAGTTAAATTTTGCATATGCCATTGCCCATCTGTCTGGCAGAATTGGCTCCTTCTGTAGCAGCCCAGGCTGGGGGACACTGCCAGCTATGACCTGAGAGGCTGCAGACTGTTTTTGGTCTGCTTAGAAAGCTGCCTCACAGTCTAGAGATTGTTATCCTAACACAAATATGACAAGGACTGTAATCCAATTGAGGGAACCGAAAAATATTCCTTCATACTCTATTTAAATCTTCACAGCAGCAAATGAAAGCAAAGGTTTCACACTTACTCCAGACACTTTAGAGCTTGTAGAGAATTTAATCTCTTGCTTCAGCTGGATATTTACAACAATAAAAGGCCCAGCCATGCACAGACAATTCATGCTACAATTACACTTACAAAAGCAAGTGGCAATCAATAGCTCATGTAGACACTGATTTTGATTATACTTAATCAATGGTGATGGTAATAACTTACTTATATCAATTAATTTCTTTCCATTTACATCTTAATTACTAGTCTGGCTATACCAAAGAGCCCTAGAAACTGTACAACAAGAACCATATATTTTTTCTCTGAGGTTGACATGAGCTTTGACACCATCAAGTGTTGGTTTGCATGCTGCAGACTGGAGGGAGAACAGAGATTAAATGCAATAATTAATTATGTAAATTTGAAACTCAATAGGGTACACACAAGAAAAACAGGTTGCCGAGTTGATCCATTAACAGTAACTTGTTGCATTAATTTGGTTCCTCAATGATGATTCCTAATTCCTGTTTCACTACGTGAGGAGAAGGAATACATTTAGCCAGAGCTAAATACTTTTGTGGAGATGCTGGACTCATTTTCAATGTGTCTATTCTCCTACCTGTAGACAATGGATCTCTTTGTTATCTTCTTCCTTGCCTGATAATCCCATGGAGAACTGAATAAACTCAGACATTCAAGGGAATAACAGTAGCAGAATCAGCCTGACATATTCACAAACCCACTGGGACTCAGCACAAGGTGGGGAAGGCGTTTAAATAAGCAAATAAAAAGCCACCTGAGCTCCTTTGCCGGATAATGTGGCAGGAGCTTCCCTGGGAGCCGGGTAAACAAACGAATTA
Organism: Climacteris rufus; assembly: GCA_013398175.1. Lineage (NCBI taxonomy): Eukaryota > Metazoa > Chordata > Aves > Passeriformes > Climacteridae > Climacteris > Climacteris rufus. The sequence continues at coordinate 622,379 of VZRZ01001925.1, read as the reverse complement.
ATAGGAGTCGTAGCCTCTCGTTGGGCATTATTCATTCTTCTTTATTAGGTTGCTCCCTGGAAACCTGGGTAAACTTTGGCTGTGACTTTCTTTTTGATCTTCTGTGCCCAAATCGCCTGCTTTAATGTAATCCTGGAAACCTTTCAAGAAGTCTGTATTCACAGGCCACTCTGTTCTTATTTCCATTTGAAAGGGCAGCAGGTGCCAATCCTGGCTGGAGCAGCTCGGTGGGGTGGCCGTGGCTGATTTGAGCTGCGGTCATGAGAAGGCAGGAAGGAAAGAGATAGGAAAGCTCGTGGCAAGCTGAAATTGCATTCCGGGTATCCAGGCTGTGAGTCAGGAGGGAGAGAGAAGGGAGAGGCTCCTCCATCCCGAGCTGTGCCCGCTGGCACTGCCCGGTTTGCCACCTTTACCCTGCCCTGGAGCTCTGCGTGGCTGCTTCAAAATTAGGAAGCCAATCCTGCTGAGTTTAGGGGCATTTGCTGCTGATGTGTCTAGGAGAACATGAAGTGACTTTGTTCTGTTGCTGGTGGCGTTTTCTGGACATGTTTTCAAGCCTGTATCCTTCTCCCTGTACCCTGCATGTAAAGCATTTGCCAGCCCCAAAGTGATGCAGGGGAGTTTAAAAGCAATAGTACCAATGCCTATTTTCAAGTGCTCTGAATGTAGGACTCCAGCATTTGTTTAGCCAAGATACAGCCACTGTTTTAAATTTTTACATAAACACAGTTTCTCTGGGTTCACCTCTATCCTTTACATTGCCCCACTAGTCTGACACATTCTCTTTACTGGAGAAATTCAATTATTAGATAGTATTATAATGCTCCTTTTGATATTTGTGTTATTCCTTTCACTTTTTCTTCCTACACACCCTTTGCTGTTGCACACACAGTGCCTTCATCGTTCAAGGTTCTGTGAATGAGATGCCTGTCCAGCACATTGTCACCTGCTGTATGAGGTAAATACAGAGACAAGTAACATGCAGAAGTCTGAGTGTCCAAACCTAAAGCAGTCTTTTGGCAAAATCTCTATTTTTCTCTACACATGTCAGAGCAATCTCATGATTAGCTGCAGAAGAACACTCTTGTTACTGTCCCTTAGGAAGCTGCCCTGCACTTCACTAGGAGCCAGCTCACTTCTCTTCACAACTTCACTAGGAAAGAGTATTTCACTGTGAATTATTCCACTGGTGCTGCTTTGGATGGCCTCAGTCATGCTGGCAAAGATCCTTGAGTGGACACAGCTCAGGTAGAGTCAGAGAGCAAACCACTCCCGAGGAGGCAGAGGAGAGGATGCTGCAGGGCTTGGATGCTGAATTAGCTCAGTACCCTGACAAAGTAATCACAGCACCAAAATCCAGCTGTAAACAAATTATAAAATACAATATAAAAAAAAAAAAAACAGTGGCTGTTGCCATCAGGAACTGAACATTTTCTGTAACAATCAATGTGGTAGAGAAAATACTGGACTATTCCCAGAGTTTCTCACTTTGAAAGCAGGAACAGAAAGAACGAGTACAATTACTACGGTAATTTCCTATTTTCTAACTGCACAGAGGCCATTTGGATATCCTGGTATCATAATAGGTGGTAATTTTTGAGTTTTTAATAGCTACTATAAGGTTGGCCCAATAATGCTGCCAAAATCAGCAGGCAAAGACCAGAGCTGTTTGGACATTCATTGCTATTAGGAGAGGACCTTACAAAAGGAATTAGTTTATGTAACTCATATTTCATGAAAGCAAATGAAATCTCAAATGTCCTATAATTATAATAATTATTTCTGCTTGATGTTTAATTACTCAATCTAATGATCCAGCAGCACCGTAATGGACAGGTAAAGCTCAGATGAAATTGTCTTTCTCATGTAATTTGGTTTCTAAATGAGGACAAAGAGTTTGGTGTTCATGGCAGCAGCTGATTAAATAATGTCACAATTTCCATGAATTGCAAAATGTGATTAGTTGTGGCTATCCTGCTTCTGCAAATCACTGCTCATGTCACAGAAACGTGAGTTGGGCTGTGCACTAAACTCTTGCTCCTTAAAGTATTTCTGTTGATGTTGAGTAAAGCACAAGTAAATGATCATTGCTGTGATAGGTGATTATAATGAGAGATCTGGGAAAAAAGGAACAGTCCATTAAGATCACCTGGAAACGGCATTTAAAGCAATTTGTATGACTATTTGAAACTGTGATTTAAATGGAACAAAATAGATTGGTTTGATTTTGGGTACTTTAAAAGGATAAATGAAGGATAAATTGAAGGAGAGTGGTGGAACCAGAGAAGGACATTGCCACCATTCAAAAGGCAGTAGGGAAAGCAGGATGCAACTCTTCCAAAATTATAGAATTTCAGGTTCAAATCCTCCATTGCATCAATTTAGGGCAGCAATTTGACCACAATACTCCTGCTTTTTATGACAGCACCCCAGTCATGAGACTGGCAAACCTTCTGCCACAGTCCTGTGCCTCTTGCCAACCATGCCTCCAGCCTGAGGGCTGGGCACCCCTGTACAGAGAGTGCACTGTGGTCCAAATCAATGTTCAAATAAAGAACATCTACCTCAGCTTTTATCCTTGAGGCCAAACTGTCCAGTCATGGTCACAACCTCACCCTAAGACACAGGTTGGGATAGATGATAAATTCCCTACTGCCCATCCTGATGCTCCCATTAAAGGAAAGCTTAGATGGTGTCCCCAGCCCCACCTGTTTTGGTGTGGGATCAGGATTGTTTTTAACTGTCCAAAATCCTCATTCCTGGCAGATGAGAATGTACACAAGCACCAAGATTCCTAAAACAAAAACTGATACTGGAGGACCACAGATGCTGTTTTGTTGTCACCCTGGTTTAAAATTAATCACAGAAACATAGAATCCCAAAATGGTTTGGGTTGGAAGGGACTTTAAAGACCATCTTGTTTCACCTTCCTGCCATGGGCAGAGACACCTTCCACTACCCCAGTTTGCTCCAAGCCCCATCCAACCTGGCCTTGAACACTTCCAGGGATGAAAGAGAAACAAAGCACAGGAATTCTTGTGTCAGAGACCATGAAGGTTAGGAGTCAGAGGAAGCAACAGAAAAAGTGAAGAATTCCTCAAATTTTCTCTTCTAATACTGGAGGCAACACTGAGGTTCAGGATCATTAGCACACTGTGTGTGAGTCTGGTATTAATTGCAAAATGTCACATTCTTCAGCCTAAGGTAAATATAAAATGTGGTATGTACATCTTTCTTTTAAAACCTGTCCTGAAGCCCACAGAGCTGTGGAAGGACCAAGCACCACACAGCCAACACGAGCAGGGAAGACACTCTTCCTGTGCTCCAGTATCTGAGAAAAATAAACAGACTCTATTGAGGACCTGCTGCTCTGTTACCCAGACCTGGGAGGAAACAACCTGTTTATGCAGAATTTATCCCTGCAGCTGGCTGGTATTTTAGCAGTACAAGACTCTAATTTTAATACCATCAGAATTCTCCCAGGCTGCAGGTGAATCTAAGCTGCAGAAATGGAGCCAGGTTTCATTTTAGTTTGAAGTATCAAAACTGCTGACAATTAAACTTAATTGTATGAATAAGCTCCTTAACAGAATGCACTGCTGGGCTTTCATCCAGCCTAGTTCTGGCAGGAAAAGAGAAATCTATATGCAAGGAGCCTGCCAACGTCCCACAACCTGGGAGAACAGGGCTTTATCACCATTTAATAGAAACATAGAAGGGGCCTGATCTCCCTGCCTTTCCAAGAAAACTTCATTTTTCTTTCTTGTGAAGTGGTGCATTAATAGTCCTCATCCTCAACAACCTGCTTTTCCCTTGCCACATTTCCTTGAAGTTAAATTTCTAGCAAAAGCATTAAATCTTTTCATAAGGTGTAATTATTTTCTTTGGCTCTACCTGCACTAACAAAAGGCATGAAAATTCTGAACAAAAAAAGGCCCAATAAAATTTTTTTCTGGAGATATCCTTTCTGAAATATGAATGTTTGTTCCCTCTAGGGTGGCACCTTTATTTGCTGGTTTTTATGCAACTAGTTTGTTACTGTACCTGCCTCTGCAAGCAGGACTGCAGTGAGCAAATAGGTTCTTGGGGCCCAGGGGTCAGTGGTTTCCTATTTCATTTCTCTTTGGTTTAATTTTAATTTATTTTCCCTTACTCCAACACTTATGGAGATCTGAAGGCAACTACTCAGGTTGAATAAATCTAAATATCATTACCAGTAGTTGGATATAACCTTAGCATGGATTTCTATAACACTAAGCCCACCTATTTTCATTTTCACATAAAGCAGGCTTAAGGAAGGGCCAGCTGACCAACACTGCGTTGTGAAGCCAAGAATTTTTGATCCATGAATCAACAGATTTTGTCCCCACGTCTTTTCATATGCTGTGATTGTATCACATTCCTATAATTACTAACGGGACAAGTCCAAACCCCAGACCAAATGCCACGAGCCTATGCAAGATTCTTGTGTTAATCAGTGATTTGTTTCTGACTCTCACAGTGAGAAATGGCCAAAATACCAATTTCACATCTGTGAACTGGGGCAGAGCTGATCCCTCTCCACCCAACAAAGCATCTCAGAGCTCTCACCCAACAAAACAGAGATCTTGATTGGAATTGGAGACAAAATATAGTCCAGGGGGAAGTTTGAGAAGTCATGAGAGTGCTTGGATACTGTGAGTGCTATGGAAAGCCTTAAATATTCCAGAAAGAAAAGGTCAATTCCAAAGCAAAGAAAAGCCTATGAAGTTGAAACTGCAGCCTTTAACCCAGGATTGGTCAGGACAGAGCATAAAATACACGAGGCCAACCCCACCACTGGTGGATTTATCTTTCTTTTGCTTTGCACTTGTGTATGTGTTACCTGGAATTTCAGTGAGCTTTCAGCTTTATTTTAATGTGTTTTAGAACAAATCAGACCCGCTAAATTGATTAATGAGGATTTACAGTGTTTTAATTATGGAGTGTGGCTTGGAATGATTTAAAGTCTGATAGGAGCTCAGAGCAGCCCAAGATTCTGCGAGGAAATGAGAAACATGACATTTTGAAAAGGAAACCAATTTCCCTTTACTTAAACTGTTGCTCATATAAACCAAATTATAAATATACTCTGTGACTGTAATGCTACAGAGGACAGCTTACGAAAATATGATTAGTGGTGCAATTTCCTTAGGTTTCACATCCTTTCTTCTTTTCTTTGCTGGCTCTAATGCAGGAAAAATCAACATCCTCCCTCTTCATCCACCCATCTTTCTCGATGAAAATAAAGCAACAAATCAAATTCTGAAGGATAGCTTGGGGATATCCTGATAAAACTCCTCTCTGCAAAGAGAACTCAGGAGCAGGGGGTTATAAAAGAAAATACAAGTATATGAAGGGTCAATAAGTGGCTATGATCCCAAGATTATGCCTCATTTAGTGCCACAGTTCAGCTGGGATTGACATCCACAGTTTCTAAGACAAGCAAAGACACAGAGATGTGGCAACATTTTTTCTGCTCCAAAGACCACCCCTCTATAATTTGGCAGTCAGAGTGGCATCTAATGGGGCAAACACACTGAAGACACCAAGAGCTTCCTTTGGAATACCTTCTGGTGGGTCAGGCACATCACCAACAAAAGCAGCACTAAAGGAGCATCAATAAAACCCATTTTGGATACTTTGGTACATCAATACATGGGGTGGTACTGGGACTGTGGGGGATCTGCAGAGCATCTGAGGACCTGGCAGCATTTCTTTAGGTCAGTGATCTACTCCAAAAGCTTTGTTGCTTTGGTGTTAGTAAACTCAGCACTGCTAAATTTCAAACTAAAAATAAATTAAAAAAAAATCTGGCTTGCCCATCTAGAAACTGGAGATCTGATGCTGCCTCTACTGAGAAACTGGGCTTTATTCTCATGTAAGTAAAGGAAAAAAGAATGAGTTTATTGGCATTCTCCTTGCACAAATAATGTGTGCAGCACTTCACAAAAGCAGCACATAAAAGTAACATTATTTTATTTATCAGCAACGATGAGAAGGAAAATGCAAAGGAAGTACATCCTGGAAAGTGCGTAGCAAGATGACATTGTGTGTGAAGTATTGGTTTCTTGGAGTTTGGGAGCTATTTATTACAGAATTTCCTTCTTCTGAGTGCTACTTCCAACAAAACATGACCATCAGTTACACATATAAAGATTTTGGAAAGCTGAGACTTTGAAAATTCATTTGGGAGCTTCTCCATTAAGAATCATTAGAACAAGTGCAAGAAAGACAGTGGACCTAACTCCTACAGACATGTATATTTTGTTTTTACACAAAAATCCCTGGTGCTGAGAGCAGCAAGGAGACACAAAATACAGGGCAGCAATATCCTTTTAAGTATTTGGGTTGGTTTTTTTTCACATTTCTCCTTCCTGCTTCTTTTCTCTCACGGTACAGTCCCGGAGAAAACACAGTATAAATTTCCCTGTGCTCAGTTTCTAGGTGTATTTAATCTCTCTGCATTCAAATGGTAATAGATTGTAACAGGTATACCTTCACACAGGTGCCTGGTGTGTATAATACCTCTTCATTACAGCACTGAGTGAGCTGGATCCTTTTTTTTTTCCTTAATATTAATCTCTTTAGGTTTTCACAAGTGGTGCCACACATCATAATTTTAAGCTCTCAGCTGATGACTCATTCTATTACTCCCAAGCCCATGCAGAGCAAGGCAAGAGACTGTCTGGCTCTCCAGCTCTGCTGGATAAAACACCGGGTGGAACCAGAGCTTTGTGGGGATTCAGAGGAGGAAAATGTTTCCAGGGATGAAGCTTTGTTTAGGCACAAAGAAGGCAGCTGAAAGGGAATGAACAGTGCATCTCCATCCCTGGAAGTGTCCAAGGCCAGGCTGGATGGGGTTGGAGCACCCTGGGATAGTGGGAGGTGTCCCTGCCCATGGCAGGGGGTGGAACTGGATGGGCTTTGAGGTCCCTTCCAACCCAACCCATTCTGGGATTGTGGGATTCTCACAGCCACTGCATTCACCAGCCCTGTGGCATCCACTGCTCCCTTCCAGTGCACAGGTGCTGCAGTTATGGTGTCAATAAATTGGGTTTCATGCCAGGATCTCAGATGTGTGTTGCAATAAGGACACGAAAAGAAGGACACAGACACCTGCTGAGAGAGCAACCAACAACTGGCCCTGACATGGGGCTGGAATTTATTTTATCTGTGTCTTACAAACCACAGGGGATTGGAGGGACGACTTCACCGCCCCTCAATCACACTGGTCAAAGGAAATGTCCATCAAACTTCTGTGCCCAGGAGAAAGGAATGTAAATAATAAACTACCATTACAAAAACATGGTTATGTTTACAGGGAATGTGTGAGAAACAGTTGCAGAAGAATGAAAACATCAGAACTGCAAAACTCAGGGCAGCAGACATGCTCTGCTGGCACAGCTGCAGTCACAGCAGCTCCCTGTGTTGGCTCTTGCAGAGCTGTGGAGCTCCGTGGAGCAAAGCCAAGCTGTCCCTCTCTGGGAGCTGCACTGGGGAGGAAGCACAAGGGATTTGTGTCCCAGAGCAGCCAGATGGTGTCCAGCCCCTCTCACCACCGGTTCTGTGTCCCAGGCACCTGACTTGTCACGGGAACCACAGCAAACCCCAGGGAAGCTGCCGAGGCTGTGCCTGCAGCTCACCTGCACCAAGGCAGCCCAGAGGGGTTTAATGCAGAGGAGCTTGGGCAGCTTTGCCACCCCATGGCAAACACCTCCCCAGACCCTCCTGGCAGTGCCACACACAGTGTAGTAGGATGTTCATCTATGCAGGATAGATTGAGCTGTTCCTATTGCCTCGGTGAATTTCTATAGATGGAGGGATAAGGCACCAGTCTGATGCCTACGAAATTTGTACCTGATCTGAAATGACCCTGAGAATAAAGAATTTTATGGCTTCTTGTTCCCACCAGGGGACTCTTAAAAAGAACTCGCCAACATAAAAATGGAGAAAGACAGTTTTTAAAGACAGGAACTACAGCACTGGGGCCTGTAACTAAGAAAGGTTCTCAGGAAAGGGATCTGGAGCATGACATGCTGAGGAAATTCATGCTCTTTTAAACAGAAGCAGTTCCAAGTGCGACAGTGCACACAGACAATATGTTTCAAGTGTTTGGGACCCTGAGAGATTATTCAATACTGCAAATTTCCAGGTGTGAAGAGAAATTAAAGTATCTCAAATGGAAGACAGGAGCAGAAAAAAATTTCCAGCAGAGCTGAAATGACCTGAAAATAAGGAAGAGAACTAGAAGGGATTTATGCTGCTCTTCATTAGCATGAGGAATGCTGTAAACGGAAGGGAAGGCAGAGTAGATACAGTCCTGAAAGGAACAGGTCCTTACAAACTCCAAGTGTAAGAGTTTCCTGTTCTCTCCTGCCACCTGTTTTCAGCTGTAAGTGAAAACTAAAAGCAGAACCAGAGAAGTTGCAGAGAAACTCAAAACTTGTCCCATACTCTGTAAGCATGGGCCGTGTCAGCTTTCCAACACTTTTCCTTTTCCTTTCTCTTTCCTTTTCCCTTTCCCTAACAACTCATACATTTTTTTTTAATAATGAAAATTATATATATTCATATTCTTGGACACACTTGCTTGGAAAACCTGATCCAGAATTATTGATGGCTAAAATGCAGAGCATTAAAAGAAAACAGGGAACTTGATTGTTTAAATCTTCAAAGTCTGGGGAGAGAACTGAAGGAATTTGTATAAATGCAAAAAGACACACAAAACTTGGTGTTGGAAGAGCTTCCACATCTTGACTGACCGTAATTACTTGGAACTTGGAGTTTTAATCATTTCTGTCTGTTAAGCAAAGTCCTGGCTGGGAAAAAGAAGATATATTATTAAGCTTCTTCCTTTAAAAGTCCTGTTTCCAAGATACTGGAAGTATGGAGAGACTTCCAAAGGCAAATTTCAGCTAGGCACAGTCAATTAAAGCTGAACAACATGATAAAAAGTCTCCTTGGATAACTTTTGGCCCTGATGGTAGGTGAACACTATATAATTAGCACCAAGCTGGCAACTGTCTGTAGAACATTTGAGAGAGAAAAGTGCTCCCTCCCCAGTGATCTCTTCTCCCAGCCAAAGCCTGCACTGTCCGTTCCCGGGTGTTGTAGAAGCTCAGAGAGTGCCTCAAAATTTTTTTCTTTTGCACCCTGCATGCTCATGTCCTTCCTGGAAGGATCTTGGGAGCACTGTCTTCTCTGCCACATTCAACTTCCATCTGAAATGTTTCACTCTCTTCGCCAGGCAGCGATGCGTGCCAGAGCTCTCCATAAAGCTCGAGCAATCACTCGAGGCCCTGGGACAGCAATCAGCTATGCAAAATGACAATCAGCTCTCACTTTGTGATGCTTTTGGGAGAGAAGTGAGACAAACACGATCTTGGGTGTTTTGGTAAAGAAACCACACGATAAGCAAAATCTCTGCAGCTCCGCACAGCATAACCTGGCAGCAGCAATTCCATACAGCACACTCCAGACTTCATCTGGAGCAGCCTGCATTGTGAAAACAAATCTGGGGAGAGTTACTATATGCTGGAACATCCCCAAAACCCAGGAAAAGAGTGAAGTTATCAGGAAAATATATGTTTTCCGTTCCTCATGTCTGTGCATAATGTAAAACATCTCCAGTATCACAGCACTTCCACCCAGCAGGGAAAGGAGTGGATGAATGAAAAATCATCTCCTTAAGTTTTCAATGGTGAAAAAAGACATGTTTTTAAATAGATGTTTCCCTGGCAGCATTCAAGGCCAGGGATGGGACACTGGGTAAACTGGTCTAGTGGAAGGTGTCCCTGCCCATGGCAGGGGGTTGGAATGAGATGAGCTTTAACATCCCTTCAAACCCAAACCATTCTGTGATTTTATATCACTGCAGCCAATATATACTTTTATATACTTTTACTTGTCACAAATCATTTCCAAAGGAAAAATTATAATGTGGCAAACCGGATTTCTGGTATTGGAATGAATGTGGCTGGAAGAAATGGATAAATCAATAAACCAGCAAAACTCCTGCGTGCAAATAGTCAGAAATTGCCTACAGAAAATCACTCTTGAGTGTGCTGGTTCTCAGTAGTGCAGTCACCACGGTGTCACCGAAACTGCGGGAAAAACAAAAACTCTCCAACATCTTTTAGTGTTAGAGAATTCATGCATTACTTTATTCTGGCCAGGATGTGCGATAGAAATAATTTCATCCACACATTGCCCATGTTGTGCAGGGAAAATCGTTCCACCACACATGAATTTTACTAGATTTTCCCCAAAGTTTATACCCATAGAAGTCCATTGGTTCAGTGTTCATTGATCCCAAGTTGCGTAGTTCTTAGTATTTGCTTTCCTATTGGATCTGGATTTCTTCATCTCTGATGCTAATTAGGTGCTCATTCCTGGATTCCCTTATCAGCCTTTTCCGGACTGGGTACAACCAGCCACGCCGGGGGAGATGTTCATTGATGATCGCTGATGTTCGCTGATGTTCTGTTGATGGTTCTTATCTTTTAGGTACATTTTGGGCTACTCCTTGTCTGTTGAGATGTTAAACTCATCAGGCCTCGCCCACTGAAACAGAATCTTTTGTAAAGGAGCTTCAATTCCCCTCCCTTGGGCAAGTGTGAACAAACCTGACTAAAGTTACCTTAAAAATTTTAAAAGTTGTATCATCTGCAACAACGGCAGCTCCAGGGGATGTGAATTTACCATTATTGTCTTCTCCATAAGAACTCCAGAGTCTCCCTGCACACACAGAACCACAGAATCACAGAATGGTTTGTCCTGGACAGGACCTTACAGCTCATCTCCTCCATCCCCTGCCGTGGGCAGGGACACCTTCCACTGTCCCAGGCTGCTCCAAGCCCTGTCCAACCTGGCCTTGGACATTTCCAGGGATGGGGCAGCCCCAGCTTCTCTGGATAACCTGTGCCAGGGCCTCTCCATCTGCACAGTAAAGAATCTCTAATCCCATGGTTTACTCTGAAGCAATTTCATACATTTTACTCTACAGTTAGAATAAAGAAAAGGTGAGCTACGTTGCCTTTATGAGAGGTTAAAAGCAGGTACAAGGGCACTCACAACAGATTAGAACAAATTGCAGGTCTGCACCCTCGCTCATCCACACTGACACCTCCAGGTGCTCAGCCTCCCTGGAAAAGGATAAAACGCTTCCCTTAAGTACAGTGCTAATGGCAGTAATTGGAAGATACCATGCTGAATGCTGAACCAGCAGAAGCCCCGAGTTGGCCACAGGAACATCTCCTAATGTTCAATTAAGATAAAGCTCAGCACATTGTTCAGTCTGCAATGTCATTTTTTTTTTTTCGTCTGCTGGGTGGAAGCTTTTGAGATCGATATAAAACGAAAAAAAATATTAATATAGCCCATGGTTTCAGTTCCACTCGAGCCCTATTAAACATCTGCTCGTCACTCAGCCCTCGTCCCTAATTGCCTTCAGCCCCAGCACGTCACTTCTGGAAACCTCTCCTCCTGTTTCCCTCCTCAGCCCTGCTGCCTGGAAGAGGCTGTTTGACACTTACCACATGAGATGGGCTGCCAGTCAGCAGAGCTGGGCCTCCCCAGGCCATGGAATTCTGCAGAGGGGTCTCTGCAGTGGGAGGGAGTGGGACAATTGTGCCATGGGCAGGTGCTGAGCTGGGCAAGGCTCTGAGACAGAAAGCAGCACTGGGGATGGCGCTTCCAGGTGCTCCCATGCTCCTAACTCATGGGAAGTTTGCAGAAGCCTTGAAACAATCCATGAATTTGGGGTTTACTTTGGAAAAACAGCATAATAAAAATAAACCAAAAGCAGGGTAAACCAGACTGAAAATACAGGTTCAGTTAGACATTAGCAGTGGCAAGTTTGGAGCTTTTTTAAACATACACTCAAAGTGACATTTAATCTCCAGATTAATTTCAATTTTATTTCAAAATATGAAAGGAAACTTGGCATTTAAATTAACCTTCCAGCCCAAAGTGATGGTTTTTTCTTCACTCTGATTCACTGAGAACATTGGCACACCTTTAATTACAGTTTCACCCCCGGTGATTATTCTGCTCTGCTTTGCAAACTCAGCCAAGAAATCATCTGCTTGTACAGCCCTTGTGCCTTTCAGTGTCTCAGAGCCCCTAAAGAGCAGAGGCAGCTCCTCCCCAGCCTGTCCCCACTCAGGACCAGTCCCAGCCCCGGCTTTGGGGGCCTCTGGAGAGCCGTGGGATGCCGGTGGAAGATCCAGGCAGGAGATGACGATGTTCCCTTGCTGCCCTCCCGTGGACATGCCATGAGCCACTGGTACCTGACTAAAAATCCCTGGGTTTATATGAAGTGTTGGGCTTGGCTCTCCACCTAGATTGTTTTCTCTCCTCGAAAACAGTTGCATTTGCCAAGACAATCCGTGCTTTTATGTGAAGGGAACACGGAGATGTTTCTAGATCATAAATTTTAATCCAAAATCTCTCTGGTACCTAAAGATTAATATTTAATATCTGTTCTATAATGTAGTTTCTACAGGCCAATCTTTCATCTTCAAAACTTGATCATCATAGACCTACAAAAATTAGACTTCAATATGATAACAATACTTTATGGACACAGTGATTCCTGAATTCCCCAGCTGTCTCCTACCAGCAGTGGTGGTGTTCCTGTGAGTCTCAAAAAATGAGCTAACACTTTTAATTCTCTGTTTTCTATTCAGCTTCTATTCAGTACTGCTGAGCATCAAGTGTGAAATGCTAGGAGGAGCCACATCAGTGCCAGGACAAGATGAGAAGCAGTACCTTTGCAATTGAGGTCATCATCCAAAGATTAAAAAAAGACTGTGATCTAATTCCATCTGTTAAAGCATCTTGGGACTCCATATCCAGTACAGGAGAATGCTGTCCTTATAACAGGAATTTTGGAAAGATCTCCAAGAAATGTTTCAACTTTCCTGGTGGTTAATGAACCTTTTCTTTTTTACTGATGTCGGTCAAATACTTCCCATTCCCAGAGTCTGGTGTTGCATACAACAGACAAAGGCAAGTGCCTGTGGATCAAATTCCTGCCCTGCTTTACAGGTGCTGTGATTTATATTTCCCAACAAATCACAACTTTGTCTTTTCTCCTCCTGCCTTTAATAGTGAAGGAAAGGGGATCATGATCACTCCAGGCTGCCCAGAGAAAACAAGGACAAAATGCTGAATTGACTCAGTGTGAAATTACCCCTGGTGCAACCCCTGGTGTTCTCGAGAAGCAGAGGTGGAAGGAGCCAGCTCCAGATGTTGGGCAGTTTTTCTTCCCTAGAGGAAGGTAACATCAAATGCTGCTCTCAGGAAGGGGCATCACTGTGGGGATTGAGACAGCTCCATCCACAGCCTTCCTTCTCACCTCCTGACATAATTCAAGCTAAAATCTTGCACCACCAAGTGCGAAGAACTGCCTAAAGAATCAAAGTCATAGAATGGTTTGAGTTGGAAGAGACCTTAAAGCCCAACCAGTCCCACCCCTGCCATGGGCAGGGACACCTTCAACTACCCCAGGGTGCTCCAAGTCCCATCCAGCCTGGCCATGGACACTCCCAGGGATGGGGCAGCCACAGCTTCTCTGGGCAGCCTGTGCCAGGCCCTCACCACCCTCCCAGGGAAGGACAAGATGCTGGTCACAATTCCTGTTTGGCAGCAGCTTCTCTTTCCTAGCTAAAGACTTGATTACTTCCCTAACAGTAGTTGATCTTTTGCTAGAAAGTAAACCCTGAGATGAGACATTCCAGGCACCCAAAAATTCTACAGAGCCCCATCCTTCTTACATTTGCAGTAGGAATATTTCCATTGGTTTTGAATAAAAAAACCTCCAGGTAGTGAGTGTGAGTAGTGAGGGCTCATTTCTAATCTCAAGTGAGTTTATGAACAAATCCAGCTAGCAGAGGATAAAGCTGGTTATACACTGACCTGTAGTCACATACCTGCTGCAATCATCTGAAAAAATAAATCCCAGCAGAGTCAAGAGTCAGGTCACGGCACTGGTATTAGCTCACCTTCTTGAACAGACTGCACCCACATGAGCATTTTCGTCCCTGTGGTTCTATTAGGTTCACACAAATGGATGTGCTTTAACTTGTGCCCTCTGGGAAGGCTTTTTATAGGATATTATTGGGCAGGTATGTACAGGTCATCCTCAGGTTTCTCTGGAGGTGTGGAACACAAACCTCTGTGGGACAGTGATACCCACACAGGCACTGAGCTTTGCAGCTTATTCTGATTTCCAGCACAAGTCTGACTGGATTTCAGTGATTGATGTTTGTCTCTGCCCAGCCTGCTCCACTGGCTCCCCTGGAAACCCACAGCATTTAAGCTTTCTTAAAGTTAGACCAGGAAGATGTGGATCCTTGCCTTCTGTACAAGGTCAGAGGCATTTGCCCGTTTTACCCATCTCAGATCAGTGACAGATGGGAAGAATCCTGGCATTTCATTCCTGGGTGTATCTGCAATGCACAATCTTTTAATACAGTCACATAAAATAGCTGCTCCCCTTGTGTGTTATCAAGGTTGCTGGAACAAAGGAAATGGTATCTAAGCTAAACACACACGGTGCTTTCAAATCAGGGGTGTCCAGAAAGCCAACAGCAACCTCACTCTTGAAAATACAATGACAAAGAGTGAGTGACATTTGTTTAAATTATGGTTCTACTGCTTTCAAGGTTAATTACCAGGTGGGAGCAATATTTTGGCTAACTGTTCTTTACCCAAAAGGTGGCACATCTTCACTGACATCCCACCTGCAGGACCACAAGTTGCACGTAAAATGCTTCTTTTTTTAACAGCCATGTCCCCTGGCTCCTTATTTCCCAGATAGCTGTGAGCTTGGGTCTACCCTAGGAGCAGAAAGGCATTTCCAAAACTCAGGAGCTTTCTGCCAGAGCAGGTTCCCTACCAGCTGCTTGCCTTGCTGAGCAGGGAGCACAGGAGGAGCAAGGACATGTGCTGCACTCCCCAGGCTGCCTCTGAACGATGACATGTCAGTTCTCAAGTCACCTCCTTTGCAGTATTTGAGGTTTGATTGTCCCAAGGCAGGATGCAGGAGCCTATTTTAGCTCTTGGAGCCTCTGAAGAGACTTTGGAGATGGAAAGCAGAGAGAAATAAGGGACAGGAGCTGCGTGTTTCTCCATCAGGGCTGATGCTCAGGCCATCAGGAGGAGAAGGTGAGATGACAGAATAAGGAAACACCTTTCAACAATCACTTAAAGAAATTCCTTATCCTTACTAATCTGCTTCTGTGAGAATTAATTGTGTCCCAAAGTCAATGACAATTCCAACAAACCCACCCTGAAGGAGACAAACTGAGACCAGGGGCTCATCTGGTGATTCCGCTTTGGATCCTGCAGATTTCTCTGGGATGTGTTTTTCTGTAATATCTGTCTGATGTTATTTTTTTTCCTGTGTGCATAATATTCTTTTCATCCTCCAAATTTAATTTTCTAACTTGTTGGCTTTATTGCTTAAAATTTTAGTAGAGGTTTTGGGTGTGCTGCCGACAAAATAATAATTTATATTGTATCAGTCAGTATCACTCCATTGTCTTAATCTTTCATAATGGTTTTTCTGCAGCTTCCAATTTTCCTCCGAATAAAACAAATTACTTAGCAAGTGGAATATCTTCTTGTCATAATAATTTAATATTAAAATGTCAATAAGATTTGGTACACACAGCAGAGGGCACAGAGGTACAGAGGCAGAGCAGAAATGAAGTAAACTTAATAAAGTGAGTGAGAAGGTACAATAGGGATTGAGGTTGGCTCCTGCACTGGATATGAAAGAGCCTTTTTATCCTGCAGTGCAGTACAATCATTGTGTAAGCAGCAATACGATTGCAGGAGCACTTCTGGCTGCTGCTGCTCACTGACCCTCAGTCCAGCAGCAGGGGATGGAGCAGAGCTGCCTGGGGACAGAGGGTGCCACAGGATGCAAGGAGGGGTGCCCAGAGGCTGGTGGTGCACCTTGCCCTCTGCAAGGCAGTGCTGTGGCTTTTCTGGCCTGTGGGTGGATGAAGGCACCAGGCTGTGGTTCAGCACCCTGATCCAGACTTTGGGGCAGGATCCGTGCTGGGAATTCTGGTCCTTGCATCAGCAGGCAGAGCTTAGCACTCATTTTGGAATGTTCTCATGAAGAGCACACGTGAAACTCAAGGTTTCATTTGGGCCAAATTCTCCTTCTGATTCAACCTGAACAGATTGCACTGGCAGACGAATGCTAAATGTTGTGAATTTATCTGGAACATAATGAGTTCCCTAAAAATGTCTGGAAGTCTCAGGAGCAGATCCATCCTTTCCCCCAGCACAAGATGGTCAGCAGGACATGGTTTAGGAGCAGTCCTGATCTTCCTTGGACAGCCATAGACATCTTTGCCAAATGAAAGTGCAGAATTACAATGACAAAACCCGAATTATTCAGGTTGGAAGAGCCTTTAGAGGTCATCCAGTCCAACCCACTGCTCAGAGCTGGGCTAGCTTCAAAGTAGCATAAATTCAAAAAGAAGCAAATTAGCATGAGCTTCAGGAGCTTATTATCTGGCTCTGTTCTGTCTCAGGCTATAGGAAAAGCTGTTCCTATACCAAACCACCCTTTTCTTTCCTGCAGCTATGGAAATGGCTGTTGCATTCACAGCTGACTCTTTCCACACAAATATGTCACTGTTTGAAGTCCCCATTTCCATCACCTCATGTCTCCTCTTGCAGAAACAGAACATAGGGCTTGATTTAAGTGCTCATTTTTCATAATTCCTGATAGGGAACAAAAAGGAGAGCTAGAGAAACCCTTCTCCCTTTTCACAAAGGAATATCTTGTGCCATAGTTTTGCCCTGCATAGCAAGTGGGCACCACTTTTATATAATTTCAACCAGGGACTAACAAGAACGAGCTGAAATATGTCTTGGCCTGTCCTACAGCATCCCACAAACCATCCCAAGGGTGCCTGGGCCACACATGAGGGCAGCAGGACACCAGGGAGCTGCAGAAATGTTCCTACCAACTCAGCATCAGAAAGTTTGATGAAAGTTGTTGGAGTCTCTTCTGCTCCCTTTTTTTACAATGAATGAAGGGGAAAGGTCCTTTATCCACTCTGAGAGATTTTTCCTTATTAACTGCTGCCCTCCTATGTGTAAAAATGAAAGTGGAAAAGAGCAAAGTCCTTTGAATACAATATTGGACGTCAGGACGATTTAATTGTCAAGAGCTATAAACAAACCTTCTAGAGAAGGAGGATTTTTTAAAATCCCTCTGCCAGTGGAAGGCTGTTTTCTGCTGTATGGTTTGTTTCCCAGTTCTCAGACTGTACCAGTTTAAAACCACTCAGCACTTTTTCTTGAGAGCTCATTCCACAGGACTAATTGCTTGGATAATAGGGAACTGATGCTGATGTTCAGCCAATATTTTCCTCTCCTCCCCAGTGAGCACTTTCTGGCTGCCACCAGGAATCCCTGCCTCTTTTTCTATCTACATGTTAATGCTTTTATCTACATCTTAAATACTTGTTGCTCACTATAATTCTCCCTCCTCCATTCAAATTTTAGCTGAGCAAAGCTGCCATAATACAGCTTTTATTTATCAGATAACTCTCTGTCACTCCTTCTTAATTGCTTTTCATTTGTTGGCTTCTTCCTGGTTTTGAAGTGGTCATAACAGACTGCAATTTTCTACATGTGCCCAGCTGCTGGTTTATGGGCAGTGTTCACATCCTTTCTCCCTCCCAAGCCTCTACTCTTTGAAACCTGACTGTCTGATAGACTTGATCACAGCCATGCTGCATTGCCAAAAATATATTTTAAAATATCAGATATTTGGGGTTTTCCATATTGCTTCTCTCTACTGAGTCTATCCCACCTATATCCTACCAATACCAATCAATCCCACCTACCCACCCATCCATCCACTGGTTTCATCTCATTGTACCTTGCCTCATTTCTCTTCTCTCTTGATTCTTCAGTGTTTTTCCCAGAATGGTTTTCCCACTGTTTTGTATGCCTTCCAATTTAGGTGTCACCTGGGAATTTAATTAATGTGATTTTTGCCTGTTTTTCCAGGTCACTGATAGTGTTTTTGAGCAAGAGTGGACATCATAGGAGTCCCTGAGGTAGCCCTAGTACAGCTTCCCCTAACCAGGCATTGCACACTGATGTGGCACAGCTAACAGCTTCCTACATATGCTCAATCCATGTGGAATGACTTAACTTCCAAGGAATCAGAGTGAGATAGTTTTTGAGTAAGGGTTTGTGAGTCACTGTATAAAATTATTTACTGGAGTACCAAATGACAAAATAAAGGTTTGACATGTCTACTCACCAAATTTAATAAACAATTAACCCAGCAAGTTCCTTTCCGTAAGAAACAACACCTGCCCTCCCTTCTGTATCCTCTTTTCCCCTGGGATTTATACAGGTCTCCTTATCTATTTGGCATCATTAACCTGAATGAATCACAGAATGGGTTGGCTTGGAAGGGACCTTAAATACCACAGAGTTCTAAATCCCTTCCAGAGAGGGAATGTCACCTTCCTACCAGGCCTTTTCAAGGTTTCCCATTCCTGTCTGCATCCTGCCCTGTCAGATCTGTCTGGAGCAGCAGCACTTTGGGCTGCAGGGCAATGCTCTGTTTCTCCTTTACCTGTGAGTGCAGCTCCTCATATGCCAAACCCACCCTGATGATCCCTCCTTCATCCACACCACCAGGTTTGCTTCAGTCATGTCCCTGTGTGCACTAAAACCAAACAGAGTGAACCTCCCATCCCACTCTCCAACAAATTGCTCATTAACAAGACATTTTTTGCAAAATTTAAATGTTCATTTTCAGGGTTGTCCTAGATGTGAATACATTCCCCTTAGTTCCTCAATCCTTCTGCAAAGAACTGAGAAAAAAAACCAAAACAAAACAAAGCAAAACAACCCTGAAATTATTTGTAGGATTGTTTAGATAAATCCTTTCAAAATATGAGGGAGCTGAAAGTGATTTTAAAGCTTTATAGAGCAAGATTGATAAAAAAAGTATAAATAATCCACTATTACCTACCTATCACAGTGGTGCTGCATCTTACACAGCACTGAATGCCCATCCATGGGCCAAGACTGCATATAGATAAAGCTATCACCAATTTATAGCAAAGCCTAATGAAGCAGTATTTGTAAAGCACTTGGAACCTTCAATTAAATATATTACTTTTTATTATTCCCCATGCTGTAACACCTAGGGGCAAAACCAGTGAGGCTGGTAAGCAAGTGCAGAACAATTAAATCCAAGTGTGTGTCCAGGCAGAAGCAGCAGAGGTGGGTAATTATGCCTTGCTGACAGCAGGAACGTGAGCTGGAGATGCCTGGGCTCTGTGGCATTCCCAAATGGCATTCAGGAAACATTTCAAGGGGATCAAAGCTGCCTCACGGGCGCTATACAAATTCACCATCATAAACACTGAATAATACATTACACTAATCTGATTGCTATTGACTGCTACAGTTGCATGTGTGACCTTGGGCATACATTAATCAAAGGCAGCCGTTCGTATTTCCATCCTGCATCCTGCAGCGATGAGCAAAACTCATCTCAAATCTCTCCGTGTCCCTGTATCTCTTCTGTTCTGTCTGATGCCACTTGGAAATGGAGGCCGGTGTTTGGAGGGAAATGGCTTTTTTTCTCTCCTCCTCTCTTTGTTTGAACACACACAGGAACGCTCCAACAGAGAGTAACAAAAACCTGCACCTTTTTGTCCACCCAGTGCTCCTTGAACCCAATTTAGCAAGTGTCGCCATCTGAAAGAGCATTTGAGCTTCAGAGTAATTGCTTTCCCAGCAGAGACTGTAACTAATCCCAGAAGCTCTTTGGAATTTCACCAAACGTGTTTATTATTTACCCTAAGAAATGAGGCGTGGCTGAAATGAAGGTGCTGTGACACGGTGCTGAGCGCGCAGGGCTCGCTCGGGTGAGGCGCAGCAAGGCCGAAACCCAAACAAACCAATCCCTCACCGGCTCCCTTCCCTTTGTCATTACCAGGAGACAGGGAATACAAGAGAGAGCCGGCAATGTGTTGACAGCAAATTGTAAAGGCGTTGCTCTGCCTGCATTGATTCTCTTCTCTTTCCCCAAGGCCATGAGATGATACCTGGCGGATTCTATTGCAAAAATCCCATGCAGGTGCTCCCTGGTTTGCTGCCTCCTGCCCCAAGGTGGTCTTTGAGCGAGGAGAGCCTTCCCCTGGGGTGTGCTGAAGCCCAGCAGCAGGGCTCTCTCAAAGCACGGTGTAGCAAATATAAAACCAGACAAAACCTCAAAATAATCTATAGTGCTGGGTTTGATGTGGTCTCAGACCATTGGCATGCAAATGCATTCATTTAACAGCTTTATTCCTTTACTTGAGGGCTAAACATGACAGTCAATAATTTAAAGGCAAAGGACTAAAAGAGGCTGGGATTATTCCCCAAGCAAGCGTTGTAAATGTAGACCATTTATATTTAAATTAAATTTAAACAAGCTATGGCAATACTAATGCTATATGAATAATTTGCTCTACACCCACAGGTACCTGCTTTTTAAATACTGGGTTTAAAAATAAATAAAATTTTAAAAAAACCTTTCAATGCTTTTACTAAAATTTAACTCTCTGCCTTGTCAGAGAGTGCCAAGAGGGAGGTGCTGAAGAATACCTGGCCATGAAGGAGAAATAAAGAGGAGCAGTTGTAGAGCTCCTCCTGACAGTCCAGCACTTCTGCCTCCCAGCTATGCAAAAAACTACAGAACTTAATTAAGAGGGTCCATTTTCTCTACAAAGCCTTTTATGGTCCATAGCCTTTGCTCAGATACATTTACTTTTTCCATCAGTCACATCAGTACCTCCAGGTTGCTGCCAGGGGACCCCCTGGAAGCTTTCTCCTTTATAAATTTTTCACACCAGTTCTATTACCTGGAGTGGACTTTCACTTCCTAAGGATAGAGCCCGATCCCCCCAGACCTTTCTCAACCCTCTCTGCACTGCCACAATGAAGAATTATAGTGCATGCAGACCACTCTTCCACCTTTTTCCGTTACTCAGCAGCTCTTCAGCACATAAGGGAGAGTTTCAGGATAAATTAATGGATATTTTAGGACATCTGAAGAGTGGTCTTAGAAGGATGCACCAAAATTTGTAAAGATAATCTTCAGGCCATATCAATCCCTTGAATATGACCATGAATGGCCATTGAAGACTGCCTTGGAAATAAAAACCATTACAGAATTTTAGTGTCTTTATGGGCTTTTATCCAAATGACTCAACACGAAATGGTCACGCATTGGAAATCACGCTGCAAAAGCACTTTTCTTGTTCATCCTAAGATTCCTCCTCACATCCCACAAGGAAATTTTAATTCAGCTCCAGCATGGAGGTCCAAAAGGGAGGGTTGCTGGCTATTACAGTCAAAGATGTTTCAAAACTAACACTAGGAGAGAGAATCCAGGAATTCATTCACCTGAAATCCAGGTTCAGGAAATATTTTAAAGAAATGGCTGAAGACTGTGTCCTACACTGACAGGCTGGTTTGTATTCCCATGAGTCAGGCAGCTGATCTTCTTAGTCTGCCCTCCCTTTTCTCCAGCAAAGCCTGGAGTTAAGGAACCTCAATTTCACTTACACAAGTTTAAAGCCAGTGTAACTTCTGACTCTTGTGGGCATTACTTTTGATTTATACTCATGACGCCAGGACGAAAATCAGATCAAGGGAATATAAATCAAACAGAGATCAATACCAAGCATCAAGGTACTAATTCTATCTCCTGAAACAGCCCTTACAAGCTGCAGGAGGCAGGGAGACAATTCCCCTGGCACAGACACAGCAGATTTATGTGGAGCTGTGGTCCTGGTGCAGGGGAGAAGTTGGAGGTGGAAGGGGACGGGTCTGCACTTCATGCTATTAAGAATCTCTGTCTGTCTGGGCTGTCAAACAGTCTGTAGGCAGCTCTGGGAGGTTGTCATAAATCAGCACACCCTTGCACTGGGGACTGGGGATGACAACCAAGTTGGTTTAAAATTATTTTTCACTGCGTTTTTTTTGCCTCCAGGAGCTGCTGCAGAAGCTCAGCCTCACTTCTGCTAAAGGGAGGACCACGAAATAAGAAGTAGTGAGTGGCTGAAAGCTCTTCCCCAAACCCAAACTCTCCTGAATGGCATAGCAATGTTCTCTTCATCCTCCTCCAGTGACACAACAACAGTAAACCTGGTCTTTAAAGTGAACTGAAATGTTTCATGACTTGAGCAAACGTGCCCTGGGTGGAAAGGGCTGAGCCACCCATCCGTAGGAAGACGCGGTTCAGGGCTTGGGAGTGTTCTGCAAGCAGCCCACGAAGTGCCAGGCAGATGTTCTCATAAGCCAACAGCTTGTCTGGTGGAGCCTTAATTTGTTTTCAGGAGATGTAGTAAAAAGGATGAGGTGCTCTGGCTGCTTTCTGCCAGCACTGGTAAATGTGACTACATATATTATCACAGTCTGAAATCAAAGGGCTTGGGAGTGGAGGAGTGGGAGAGGCACAGAAAATGGGCTGGGATTTTGTACATTGGAAAATTTTACACCTTATTCATCCAAGCACAAATTCAGCAGTTCCTTGCTTTGTGGAAATTTTCTGAGAAATGTGATTGAAAAGAGAAATTTGTTTGGGGACATCTGGGGAGCTTGTTGGGGAGGGATTGATGGCGAGTTAAATCGCAATAACTGATTGCATAATTAAGTAATAAAACTCTCCAAGTAGTAATTATAGGACATGTCAAACAGAGTTATAAGGCAAAAGGCCAAAGGCCAAGTGATTAACCATTGGAGAAGTGTAACAATTCCCTGGAAATGCCAGTGAAATTTACTTTATAATAAATGCCAAGGAGTAGGACCAGCTTTACATTTCAGCTCCGAGCTGCTCCAAGTGCCTCCCATCAGTCTCCCATCTCTCTCTCAACATAAAAAAAAGAGTCAGGGGAGCTGCCCAGGGCCCTTGGGATGAGGCTGGGCACAGGATTTCTGGTGTTGTTCCTGGGAAGCCCAGCATTCTCCTGACTCACCTTGGAGCAGGGCTGTGGTGCCCAGTGTGACAACAGCTCACCCCTCCCAGGCTGCATGCTCCACACAGGGCCATTGCATTTTGCTCCAGACGAGTCTGGAAGTGTTTTAGAAATCTGCTCTTCACCATCTTGTAGCACTTAGAACAGTCTTCTGGAAAAGGTGTGGTGTCTGTGTAAAACGTAGCTCAGAGATCTACTGACACACACACTGAGGATAATTCCTGTTGCTGTAGATTTCACACAGAGAGGTTTCTACTGCATTAATTCCAAAGAAATAAAAAGAAGAAAAAAAAACTTCTGATCTCTATCTCAGTGCAGAGATACATAAAATTGTATTTTTCTCTGTAAGTCATTCTGCCTGCTGCTTCAGGAGCAGAGGCAGTAAATCTATTAATGAACTAAGACACCTTCTAATCATTCAGACTTCAAGAACTCGTGGCTGGGCTGAGCTCAGGACTGTGATGGCTTTTACCTGTTACAGGTTACTGTTCCTGGTGTACACCTGGACACCACTTATACAGATGTCAGCCTTCTGTTGAGCATCACTAAGTATTTAAAGAAGGTCTAAACTACTTATTTTTAACTTCATCTTATGAAATTCTCCTGCTCAAGGAATAGGAGTTCTTGACTTACCTTCTATAAACATTTTGCTATTTTTTCATATACCTCTATCATCAGTTTGCTATTTTTTTATTTCTTTCTGTCATCACCCCTTATTCCTCTAATGTCTAAGATATATGGTTCTAATGTTTTAATCTCTCCACATACTTCAGCTTTCTATTCACTTAATCACTTTCATTGCCTTCCCCAGACCTTTTGTATTTCTGCTCTCTCCTCCCATAAGACTGGAGAGCAAGGCTGGGCAGAGCATCCATGGTGTGCTGTCACTTCATATTAAAGACACACAATAATTCTGTGCTTTCCTCGAGCTTTTTCTTAATGCAAACCAACATTTTGTTTGCTTTTCTGGCCACCACTTCTCATTGAAGATATGTCTTGTTGGCAATGACACCTTGTTCCTCTCCTGACTCCCTACAGTTAATTTAACACCAACTCCACACATGAGCACTTTAAACTGTTTCCTTTTTCCTTTCACTACACTTCATCTGCTGCTTACTGGAACTGAGCTGATCCCTGGAATGCACTCCACCCAGCTCTTTGAGAGACTCCTGGAATGATTTATAATTTCACTGGTGCTTTTGGCTGTCTCAATCCTTATTTTGGCTCACTGGTGGGGTTGGTCCTGGAGCATCCCACCACCAGCCTTGCCCTGACACTGTTATTCCCCTTCCCTTCACAAGGGAACTGATGCCCCTGCAGCTGCTTACTCTCCCAAGAAATGTTTGTATGAGATTATTTAAAGCTTCGTTGCAGATGGAAATTTTTGAAAGCTCCTGCTTTCTCCGCTCTGCTGCAGGAACACAAAGAGGTGTAATAGGCTGGAGAGAAATTATTATTATTTTGTACAGCACGGTGCAGTTTTGTCCAAGAGATCAGATTAAGCAGTGTTTTATAACTACCACATTTTTAGCTCATTTATTTGATTAAAGTGAGTATGGTTTGTCTTTGCTTTCCAGGTATTTCCTGATGAGAAATTCACACCTATGATGCACCTGCCACTGCTTTTTGTGTTTGCCACTGACTCAGGGTATAACCCCAGAGAAGCAGCACACTTTGGCTCTGTTTTCATATTTGAACAATGCAGATCATGATATGAACCTTTTTTTTGTTGAGTATATTGAACACATTCGCAGCAAAAATAATAAAAATATCTTTTTCTCTGACCTCATGATGAAAGTGCCACCAAGTCTTTCTCTTTTTCTGTAAAATCCATTCTTCAATCATCATAATACCAATTGTCCATTAACCCTGCTGACTGTAAATAAGCATCAGTGCTAGAAAGACACATAATTTTATTGTCCATTTGGAAACATTCATAAATACAGCCTTAGGAGCATCCAGAGATGTGTAGGCACAGGAGCCTGCCTGTAGACTTCCAAGTTCACAAGGATGTGGCATTTGGGGACGTGGTTTAGTGGTGAACATGGCAGTGCTGGGGGAATGGTTACACTTGATCATCTTAGAGAGCTTTTCCCACCAAAATATTCCATTATTGCAAAGACCCCAGCACTCACCACCTGCATAATCCCATATTTGCTGAAAGTTCTGTCTGGTGTCTGAGGCTGCTCACTGCTCACTTCCATTTCTGGAATGTTACCAAACATATTCACATTAAAAAATAACCAGTTCTGTAAATAAGTGAATGTATTACTACTTTCAATTAACTCCTCACTTTACCAGGCAATAAAAATGTCTGCCTTCCTCTCCCTTCACCTACACTCTTCCTCAGCCTCAGAATCCCTTTGTTGTTCAGGCAAAAAGCCAGAGGAATGTTATCTCCTGGGCTATTTTTTTACTCTGTGTGGGGGTATGTGCATAAAAAAACCTTTTTCTCCTTCTCTGTTCTCTCTTGGGTCTTATTAAACACGGCCTGAGTTGTGGGCAAGGCTGGGGAGGAGGGAGAAGTGCTGCACCTGTGTCTTGCAAAGAGCCCTGTGGCAGAGCTGATGGCTGCAAAAAGGCAATAGTTATTCCAGTATTGTGGTATTTACCTCTGTGAAGGTAATTCTGGAATTTGTTATGTGAGACTGAGGAAAGGATTCTTTAATAATGCACAAATTAAAGAAGCTCAGTGTGTTTGCATCATTGCCTGCTAACAACATTACAACACACCTGTTATGAAGTGTGTGCATGTATCACATTTCCAGCCTCAAAACAGAAGCATAAACACCATTAAATAGAAATTTAATTACATAATACTGTTTAATGGCTGGGTTTATGTTTTGGCTGTGTATTCAGCAATGTTCCTGAAGTACCTATCTTCACAAGTACTGCAAAAATTAAACCATTAAATCGATTTCACCAATGTTTACTGTGCAAACATGACAAAAACTCTGCAAATACAAGGAATTTATTATGGGGGCCAAGTGCTTCACTCGTGTGATGGACACACTAAATACTTTCTTTTAAGTCTCAAATCTGTATTGTAGGAGATACCTTTCCAAACAGGGGAGTTTGCTGAGCTGGACATCAAAGATTAGGCAAACAGGCAACCCAATATGAATGCAAAGCCTTGTTGAAAGACATTTCCAACTATAGAGCTGGGAGTAAAACAAAAACAAAAAAAAGTCATTTAGTGGAAACAGGCTTCAAAATTCAAAATTTCTTTGTTGTTGAGAATACTGAGACTTTCTCAAAGTGTTCCTCTTTTCCAGCACAGAGACACAGAGTGGGTCACCCAGTGTCCCGGCATTTAGAAAATTCCACATGGTACTTTTGGTTTCTGGGAAATGCTGAACCATTCAGAACAAATGGGATTTTTGAAAAGCCAGGTTTGCCACTGAAATGGTCATTTCAGGTACAGGAGCTGGGTGTATTGAGTACTCTGGCTGTTACAGTCTGAGTGCTCCCCCGTGTGTTTGCTCTCGTCCTCCTGCTATAGTTTTGGTTCAAAATTCCCTACAAGCTTAAAAAAAGATAAAATAAAGCTGGAGGGGGAAAATCAGCAGGTTTCAGTGACATTTCTAGCTCATGTCTATAAAATACCAAATGTGTCACAGGAAAAAACCCAACCTAGATGTTTTGGGTTCTTAGTCATGGTCACACTTGTGTCTCTCAAGAATCAGTCTGAATTGCTCCAGGGGATGATTGAAGTGGTTTAATTGCAGGATCAGGTCTGCGTGGGATGGGAGGGGTCCTTGTGGGGATGTCATCTCCAGCTGGATGCCCCCAGGACTCTGGTGACTGGAAAGAGCTCAGAGGAGTGAGGAGCCCAAGGGGCACTGTCCCCTTGCCTTGGGCTCAGAGGGGCTCTCCAGGAAGAACCTGGGAAGAATAAAACCTTCCTGCCAAGGACCTGGTCCAACATCCTGAGCAGCAAAGGAAGCATCATAAATTGCCCAGGCTGCTCATCAGTGCCACAACCAGATGTCTCAGCCATCCATCAAAAACTAAGCTGTAACTGATAAAAGTGGCTTTAGTTTTGTTTGTTTGGGGAAGTTTTTGTTTTTGTTTTTGGTTTTGTTTGCTGCTCATTATTCCTGATGGCTCAGAGGAGCCCACATGCACTCGGATAATGGGATGGAAAGTTTCCAAGCCGTGCTGCAGTGTCTGTCGTGGAGGAGCAGGGGCAGTTTGCACCCCCAGGCTGGAGCATTTGCTGTGAGTTACCTGGCACAGCCAGAGGTGAGAGGTAGATATGTCTGAATTTTCTGGCTGATGTTCTCCATCGATTTTCCTGAGACAGCCTAGGCAAATAATTTAAACTCAGTGCCTGAGTTTACTTATGCCTTCGATGAGCAATGGATGATATAAAGTGGCTGCCTCCCACAGACCCCACGAGTCTTTAATTTATGTTTGTGAGGTGGCTGGAGCTGTTTCGCTCCAGAGCCTGTAACTGCAAGGCATTACTAATAATTCACCAGCAACAAGTGAGCCCTGTACCTGGGGATAAACATTTAGATTTGTAGCAAACATTTTTCACCTATGAAAATAAAAGTAAAATTTGCAGCTCCAAGTCCATATACCTTGGAAAATTCTTCCAGGGTGTCTCCCTCTCCAGTTCTGCTTCTGTCCTGCAGACTCCAGCTTCCCAGCCCTGAGCACAGCTTTGCAGTGACTAATCCCTTCCCTCTGCATGGAATTACATGGATAATTGTGCAGATACTCTGTGTCCTTTAGCAGACTTACTGGGATATCTCACACTCCCGTACAGCAGATCCCTTTTATTTAAATCTTCCGTCGGTTCACTCAGGCGAATTCCTAAGCAAATGCAGGAATACATTTTAGCTGAATTTCAGGGGATACTTATTGCATGTTAAATACCACTAGGCAATTATTTAATGAGGTTTAACAAGTATGTAATAGATAGATTACTTATGACCTAGATGTGAAACCTCAATGAATGTGTTTAATCAATTGGCATTCAATTAACATACATTAGGCTTTTCCTGCAGCACCATGCTTTATTTTAGCTGTCTGTCCAAAAAGACAGCCTTGCCTACTTGTTAACCACTTGCTGCCCATAATTTAGGTCCAATATGGTATCTAGAATATATATAAAAAAATAACCTCCAACTTGCACTTGGTGAGTTTATTAACCATAATTACTCATTTAGAAATGTAAATCCGATTTGGTGCATCAGTAAACTCAATTATCTTCTCTGCATTCCCAACTCTAGGGACCTTTCTGTGCCCCAGGCTGTTGTGGCCATCCCTGTTTTCTGATTCAGTGAAAGAAACTGGCTCATCCCTTCTTTGGAATGTCAAGATTTTCCCTGGCTCGGGAAAGGTAATATGGGATTAAAGTGGAATATAAATGAGCATTGCTGGTGGATGTCCTAGGGTGGAATTACTCTTGAAACATCACAAACAACCCAGAAACTCCTGTGCCTCACTGTAGTGCTACAGTTTAATTAAAGCTTAATAAGGAACAACTAGGCTTTTGTCCATCTGTATTCATTAATTTCAGTGTAACTTGTGCTTTTTGTTCTCATCAGCAGCAGAAAAAAAGGTCTCTCTCCAAAAGTCGTCAGAAATACATAAAGCACTATTAAATAATGTTGAAAGCAGGCTTAGCCAGGGAACTGATGAGAAAGGAATTAATTGTCAGCCCCACTTAAAGGTGCCTCAGAGGCTGTGCACTGTGTGAGTCTCTGGCTGCCTGTGGAGATTTGGGAACACCCTCATCCTCCCTCCCATGAGTACAGGCAGCTCAACCTTGTGCTTCACGTGGCTGAAAAGAGCAAGGGGAGGTAAAAAACATGGGTAATGTGAATAATATTTCTGTAACCTGGTTAATTTTGCTACAGCCAAGTAATCACAGCCAAGTAACACACAGAGCTCTGCAATGCTGTTCCTAAATTCTGTCCTTTGACCCCGGTGTCACTCCTCATCTGACTGTGCAGGCACCACATCACCATGGGCTTCACAAGGAACAAGGAATCTTTGGAAAAAGGAAAATGGTTTTGTGAAGACAGTGGGAGAAGTGAGAAAACAGCCCAGGTCTTGGTGTACTGGCTTAAGAATACTGAAATATTTGGGTTAAGAACACATAAAATACCAGTTTTGGTGCTATTCCTCATCTTTCAAGCACACAAAGCCTCAGTACATTCTCAGAGAAGAGAAGCACAGGTAAAAATATTGCAGATCCTCACACATCCTCCTGGAACACCAATTAACACAGCCCATGTGTGCCTTTGTCCAATTTTAATTAATACCTTTATCTTGCAGTAGGTTTCTTTGTGGAGGTTCTGTGACTCTGGCTAATTTGCCACATTCTGTACTCTCAAGCACCACTTCTACGGCCAAATCTCATCGTTGCAGGAAAAGTTTGGTGTCAAGATCTGAAGAGCTACAAAGCAAGAAGATACATTTTGTTCTTTTCTTCTGCAGAAAGGACACCCTGGAAGATTAAAGTAACTGGATTTTGATCAGCATTTCCCATTTGCACTGGGCTCTTTACGAATTGAAATGTAAAAGGTCAAAGCTCCAAAAGCATTTTTCATTTCTAAAGAGGTTTGTTCACCACTGTAATTTAATAGCCATGCCAAAGCTGATAAGATTTTGGAATCTGTCCATGGCATGTATTGATGTCACAGGTCAAAAATAAAGGCTTCAATGTAATTTATTTCTCCAAGCACAGTGAAGATAATAACTCAAGCACAGAGCAATATGTTAAAACTAAATTATATTCAATAAAGATGACTTATGCCAGTCTTCTAAAAACCAAATACACTTGGCTCAATTTGAATGTGCTCATTACTGTGGTTTGGTGGCCTCCAAGAGGTGCTTGGCCATGGCACAGTGGCCAGTGTAGGATTCTGGATGCAGACTGTGGGGTGTGAGGGCGCTGCAAAGGGCTGGAGGTTGTTACTCCTTTCTCTGTTGGAAATCTGGAGTGAGGGAGCGTTTTCCTGCATCATCTTCTCCTCCTGTTTTGCTTTCTGCTGGCTGGAATGATGCATCAGAACAAAAATTCGCTCCTGCTATAAACAGAGGCTGTGCATGTGATAGAAGGGGGAGGAGAGCAGATGCTGCACACACAGCTTCAACTGGAATGTCAGACTCCCTGAGGGATGGGGGAAGGGGGTACTTCCAAAACATGGGAAAGAAAATTACCACCAGAACAGGTAAAGCAGAGGAGCCCAGCTAAAGCCTTTCTGCTGCTCCCCAGGCTGTAATTCAAAGATCTAACACTGAGTTCAGCAGTTGGTCCACTCTTAGTCTGTCAACCAATGGTTTGCAGGAGGAGGCTGGCAGAGATGCTGCTCTTCCCTGTGGATATTTCCTGGATGCAGGAAATCCAACATTGTTGTCAGTGCAGTGTGGGACTTTGCCCTTACAGAAAAACAGAACTTATCAAGTTTCAGTACCAATCCCAACATAACTTTCAGCTTTCACCCTTTTTTATAACTATTTTAGCACATTGCTTCTGCTTTATAGGAGTTTTTTACATGACTGAGAGTTTCCCTGCGCACCATGAAGAGAGAGAGTGACTTTTTACATGGGCAGATAGTGGAAGGACAGGGGGGAATGGTTTTAGACAGGAAAATGAGAGATTTAGATGAGATATTAGGATCTTCCCTGTGAGGGTGGGGTTGCCCTGGCACAGGGTGTCCAGAGAAGCTGTGGCTGCCCCATCCCTGGCAGTGTCCAAGGCCAGGTTGGATGGAGCTTGGAGCCACCTGGGACACTGGAAGGTGTCCCTGCCCATGGCAGGGGGTGGAATGGGA
Source organism: Climacteris rufus (assembly GCA_013398175.1). Classification (NCBI taxonomy): domain Eukaryota; kingdom Metazoa; phylum Chordata; class Aves; order Passeriformes; family Climacteridae; genus Climacteris; species Climacteris rufus. The sequence continues at coordinate 591,535 of VZRZ01001925.1, read as the reverse complement.
CCAGATTTAGGTCTCTTCCAACCCAAACCATTCTGTGACTTGTTCTATGCCTCTAACTTGAGGCAATGAAACTTGATTTGTACTACTTGCTCCTGGCTAGATGCCACTGGCTTATTTTAGCCAGCAATTCTTCCTGAGGGTTTGTGAAGTCACAGATGGGCTGTCTTTGGTTTCAGATAATTCCACGGGTTTATGTCATGAGTTCAGTTCTTGAGACTCTTGCAAGAGCTGAAGAGGCAAACCACACCTCCCAGCTGTGGGGTTTGGGGCTGCCCAAACACTGGAGACACCACCAAGGGAACGTGAGGTGAGACATATCCAGGGAGAGGAAGAATTCCTACGACCCCAGCATGCAGGCAAATACCAAGGAAGCTGCACTGGATAAACCTACAGGATCTATGATGAGCCGTAGGATCCATAAAACAATAAATATAACATCAGTTTGTGCTTCTCCAGAGCTGCACTTACTTCTACTAGCAAAGTCCTGCTGGGAACAACAATGCCTCTCTACCAGTCTGTGTTGAGTTTTAAATATTTAGGTTATGTGGATGATTTGGTGTTAGTACAGTGTCTACACAACCCATAATTTTCAGCAATTTGCATGTCAGGAGAATTGCTTAGACCCAGGTATCCAGCAGGCTGATTGTAATTTATCTACCAGCACACACCTACAGAATTGCTATGGGGAGGAGAGGAAGGGTCAAGTCTGTAGTTGTCTCCAGACTCTAATGAAAATCCAGGCATGACTTCCTCTAAACAACGGGAGATTTCGGCTGGGAAAAATATCAACCACTGTGAGGAAAAGCAATCAAATAGCAGACTTGATTATGAAAATCCAAATGGTGAAAAATTGGTGACATTTACCCTGCTGTCAGCTGAAGCTGCAGAACAACGACTGGTACCAACTGGGTGAGGGTAGAGGGAGTCGTAATTTGCATGGGAAGGTATGAGACTAAACTAAAAAACCAAATAAAATCCTAGTTCATTAACAAAACTGACACTGAGAGCTGTAAGACAAGCCCAGAATCAATTTCAGTTTGAACTGGAGAATAAATCAGGTGCTGTAAGGCTTTGATTTACAGGTCACACATCTTCCTGCAGGATGTTATCAACCAGTACCAGCCACTGCCAGTTTCCAGGCAGTGAACCTAAAGTTGGAGTAGGTGAGGTCATCTAGAGCACGTGTGAAAGGCATGAAACAGCACCATCATCTCCTCCAAAACATCCTCACAAAAGCAGCAGAAGTTCTTGGTGAAACAAAGAACAATGCTGGAAAATGCCACACCAGCAAGACAAGAGGGAGGAGATGGATCATGAAGGCAATGTGGCTTCTCCAGGAAGCGGTAGGAAAACACTTCATCTACTCACCAAGGTTTATGTGGTCAGGTTACAGCAGCTGGACACCCTCTCAGGAAAGATTTTTAATAGCAAAAAGCAAAGTTAAATGGACAAACCACTTTTGGAAAACAGGAAACAGACAGAAACTACATGAAATGGTTGACTTTGGCAAAAAAAATTTCCAACACTTAGAAAAGCAACAGTGAAACACTACACAGAAAACTCAGCAGCAGTTTTCCCAGAGGTGAAGTCCATCAGTGTTACTGGAATGTGGATATCTGCTGGGATGGAAGCACAGAGGAAAACGTGTGACTGCTCTGCAAAACCTGGAGCCAGCAAAGCTCTGCAAGGAAACAGCAAAATCACTCAGTGGGAAAGAGGAAAGCTCTGGTAAACTGGAAAGGTTTTCTGCAGTGTCTTTCTCAGCAAATTAAAGGACTTGGCTGTGGGACAAGTGGGACAAGCATTGTGGTTTGACCCATAAGAACACACATTTCCATGATTCTATGATGTGTAAAAGATGTGTAGATGTGGCACTTGGGTTAGTGGTGGGCTTGGTAGTGCTGGGTTAGTGGTTGGACTCCATGATCTCAGAGGTCCTTCCCAGCCTAAATGATTCTGTGATTCTATAAACCACAGGAACTAGTCAAAACAGCAGAAATTGCGATAAAAAACCCCCAGTAATCAACAGATCAGTCTCTAGGCTCCAGGAATTATGACCACAGAGTGTCTAGATTGCAAAAAGCACCTGCCAGTGCCCATTGCAGAACATCTGGAATGTCTGGAGATGTAACACAACACAAAGATGTGCCTCTGTCAGGTGCTGTCCCCAGGCCAGGGTGAAGCAGTGGCCACTTGTTTGCCTGATGCTCCAGCCACGCTGAAGTCACAGGTGAGTTTGCCCACACCTGGTACTTGGCAGTGCCACCACCTTCACAGCAAGAAACAAATATCAGGTTTCCTTAGGAAGTACATAATGTGCTTTCAACGACAGCTACACTCAAAAAAATATCAAATATTGTAATGACAGCATCACTCTTGTAAATGACAGCTTAGCCAACACTGAAGTGAGGACCAGAAGGCAATGCAGAACTGTGGGGAAAATACTTGTAATATTCACATTGCAAATAAGCTCAGCAATCACTGCAGTGGTTGCAATCTCAATAACAGCTTTGGAAGGTAGGGATGACAATTAACAAACTTCTTGGCATGTGTTGGCAGCAACAATCTCCTGTGCTGTGAAAATTTCAGGGAGGAAAGAATGCTGTGAATTAGAAGATGGTCATTGCCTCTGTCATCTTAAGAAGAAATATTTGGTTATTGAAACTCTGCAGCTTAGCATCAAAAAGGGCATTTTTACTTTTTTCATTTCTCTCTTAACATATGAACATGGAAACTGAAAATCCATAGTGGATACAGGCAGATATGAAATAGCTTTCAGAGCAAATGCCATAGAAACCCTTGGCAGCAAATAAAATTTATTTCTAGAGATTCAGGGAATTACCAGATCTCTGAAGTTATCCATAGCAGACAATCTGATGCATCTGCTAAGAAGAAAGTCAACACATCTGCCCACATCTGGACAGCAAAAAGAAGATGTGATGGATCTGTCTAAAAGGTCTCTTTCTAGCTCTATTCACCCTCTGTTCAGAGGAGAAGACTTCTTATGTTTAATTGTATAAGCTACATGCAAAGGTGGGCTGGAGACAGGATGTCTTTTAAAAATTGCTGGGGAGGGCTGAAATCAATGCAATGGTGTGAGAAAAGAGCTGTTGTGGTGAGCTTAAAAATAACTGGATGGGTAGGAGGGATGGATGGAGCAGGGAGCGCCTGGAAGTACCAGAGGAGGAAGGAAATAGTCCATGAAGGAAGAATCAGGAAGGGAAAGCTGATGGTAACAGGAGGCCTGAGGAAGGGGAGGTGCAAGAGCAGGAAAACCAGATAAGTAGGGAACCAGTGAGGTGAGACATTTCCAAGGTGTCTGTATTCACGGGCAAGAGAACAGGACAAAGGGAGTGGAAAAGTAACAAAGCTCTGCAGAAAATGAGGATGCTGTGGCTGGGGAACAGCCTCGGGGCAGGGCACGGCACAGGGCACACACTGGAGTCCAAGCAGAGAATCCTGTGATCATGGTTTTGCTAATTGAAGCAGGACGAGCTGGACACAACACTGAGGACAGGAGTTCTGGCTTCCCAACATGGCTCAGCTTCCACAGTGGGGTCATCTCATATGCTTTTCTTCCACGTCAGGAGGAAGCAGGGTGTTAGATCACATTCCCATTATTAATGCCCAGATTTGATTGGTTTGCTCATTGATATTACCAGAGTTTTTGCCACTCCTGCAAAATCCTCCTGGGGGTCCAGCAATGCAGAAGGGATGCCAGACTCTCATCAGGAATGGTTGTTTCCCTCTGGTCTTATCACTCTGCAGCTGCACAGCAGCTCCAGCTGGAAGCTGGTATAAATTTGCTATTAACTCAGCCTATTACTAATAAAAAAATAACAGCAGCACCACTGGGTCAGACCAACTGACCATCTCATCTAATTTCCTATAAAGAAGGAGGTTTTAAAAAGCTAATTGGTAGAGCTGCTTGGTACAAGGTGAGTGGAGGTGTGTGAACACAAGCAGTTAAATTTCATAGGTTTCAAGCCCTTTACTTGCAGGTGAAATATATTTCTTCTGTTTATTATGTTCTGCAGCAGGTTCAGGACTGGTCTGCAACTAAACTGTCAGATCAATACTAGCGAAGGTTGCTTTTGTTGCACTAGTGAAGGTTATTTTTTGTTTGCTAGTGGACCAGGCCCTGGACAAAGGCTTACATTGCAGGGAAAGTGGACAGAAAGAGCCAGGATTCTAACAAACAGACCGAAGAAAGGATGAGGGAGGAGTAATTTTTTGGAGGAATGACACAGCTGCATAAGACTGGGTTGTGTGAGGCAGGGCAATGGCAAACACCAACAGAGAGGTGAGGTCTCATCCCCTCTTTCTCTAGGTGCAGTTGGTTACTCATTTCAGCGGTGTGAAAACTTTTTGGTGACCCTGGACTGCATCTTTAGCCAGGAATGGACATTAGTGAGACTAACGAGTGTATAGCAATTAATGTAGGCTGTGGCTTAAATCCCCAGACTTAAATCTCAGTGAAAATACTCTGCCTTTAGTCAATGTGCTTGGGTGCCACTGCCCTTGACCTCAGCCACGAGCAGATCTGCAGACAGACCTTGTAAGCTTCATTCTGCCCCAGGAAACTGCAGGAGATGTGAGCTCAGCACACCCATGGTCCCCTTCCACCCAGCACCCCCCAGGCATGGTGGGAACAAGGATTTTGGGCTTTGGCTTTCGGTGAGCACTGCCAAACTGTTCAAATCAAATCTTCCTCCATGAGCTCAGCACCCAGAGGCTGCCCCAAGCAAGCAGACCCAGCAAAGGCTGAGCATCAGCTTCTGGCAGCCAGGAAGGTTCACACTGATCAACATCACCACCCCCTGCCCTGGGCACTGAGGGGCTGGGGACAGGCTAGTGGGGACACAGCACAGGGCAGCACCAGCAGGGCATCCTTCCCACTGCAAGAGGCTCATTACAGCTCTGACCTACAGGGAGCTGGGCTTATTTCTGTAGCTGGTGGAACTAGTGGTTTACATATAAATTATCTGATGAATGTAGCCTTGTTTTCCATTAATGAATCATTCATGACCTGAGTCCAGTTTTGGCAAAAACGTGTATTTTCTGTAAATATCCTTTCCTCTGAGGCTGAGCTCACAGGTGTGCACAGACTGTTGACTACACAGAGCCCTCAATCAAGGCAGGTAACTCTCACAAGGCAGTTTTTGCCTCTTTCAGTGGATGGCTTAAAGGCTTGAAACCAGGTGTAAAATGGTAATACCAAACAGCTTTCCTCAGACATGAATCCCCTTGCTTACCTTCAAAGATGTCTCTTTTATGAGCTGCTGTTCCTTAAACTTCCCTATAGATATAAATCTTTATATGCACTTTGCAGCCACAATGCTGTCTTTCCCAAAAACCATCACATAGGAACATGTCCCTGGTCCTGACACCCAGGACCTATTCCAGCTCCATTAAAAACTTTGTAATACATCATTCATGCTTTACCTTGTGTGGCTCTTGAAGGGGTTTTCCCCCACTTGTTACTATATTGACTTTCCTCTAATTTCAAGCCTAAATTAACTCCTGGCTTATTTAAGTCATTTGTCCTCATGCCCATCACTGCTATTTCTTTTCAGCAGCAATTTTCTCCTTTGAGTGTTTGCCTCTCCATATGTTCCACTCCCAGTCTTTACCTAACTAAACTAAGTGCTTCTTTCCTCTCTCAGCTGGACAGTCCCTGCTTTCCTCTATTGTCCTAAATCCCCTTATGGCACCATTTACTGTTTGAATTCTTCCCTCTCACTCTTGGGGGAAGAGAACTGTACACACTACTCTGATGAGGTCAGACCAGCCCTTGTAAAATTGAATTAGTGCTTCCCTAGACCTCTAGCCTTAAGTGGAATGGTGAATTGGGTCTATCTGATCATTTTTTACTCAAGACCATATAAATGCCACTTAATAGGTAACCTGTGATGTCCATGACTTTCATGAGAAGAAAGTAATTTCTAACAAACAGCTGAAATTCTCACTACTGCTCAAAAAGTACTTGTCCATACATTATATATTATTGTATTTTATCCCTCTTCTATCACTTCAGTTTTCAAGGTCAGTCCTCAGCTAATGGCCCTTCTTGGTCAGCACTGAGGATGCGCCTTCCATTGTGTGAGCTCCAAGTGTCATTGTCACTCTCATCGTTCCCTTCCAAGGTCAATGCAGAAATGAAATATGTTCAGATCCACTCCTGATCCTCGGGGATGTTTACTGGTAACCTCACTTCAGAGTGATAATTCCCCTTTTGCTGCTCCCTGTCACGGGCTCCCCTTTAGCCAGCGCTGTTCCCACTTCACTGCTCCTGTATAAATTCTCTGCACTTTCAGCTGAGCTGATAATTTCCCATGTGGCACTATATCAAATGGCTTCTTCAATCCAGATAGATGAGATATCTTGCATTTCCTTTGTCTAGAAAAATCATTTATCTTATCAAATTTTTCACAAACAGGCAGGGTTTGCCCAGAAGAATTTAATCATCAAGCAGGACAGTTGTGACTACAACAGAAAATTGGAGGGCAGGCTGTGCTCCCTGCAGCTCTGCTGGACACACACCCTTGTCGAGGGGACCCTAATTTCAGGAACAATATTTCCTCACTGCTACCCCTTGAAATGACCCACTCTGTCACTGGAGGCTGTGGATAGATGGTGACTCTCATTCCCAGTATGGAGGCTGAAGTCACACAGTGATGGATTTTCACACAGCAGTTACAGCCCAGCACTCAGAGGAGAGGAGACGAAGCATTTACCTGTTTTATTTTGGTTGCTGTTATATATCTATTTGCTTATTGCAAGGGAAAAAGTGCACGTTTTTTACACAAAAGTGATATGTTTAGTGCTTTCACTTTATGTTTTGAGCAGTTAAGCTATTCGGTGTTTAAAGGTAGTATTGGTTCTTTATAACTCCATGCCGACAATAGGACTCTACGATAATGGAGCCTAAAGAGAGAGATTTTTCCATTCCCACATTGTTTCTGAAATATGGAGCAATCAAAAGCACTCACTAGAAGGTTTCTATCAGTAAATCTTCAGTAAAAGTGTCTTTAAAACTTAGGTAGAGAGATTGCAGAAGGGAAAATGGCTCACAAAAATTCTGTAGGTATTCCTTGAAGACCCTTGAACAGGTTTTCTCTAATCAGGATATCAAAATGCCTCTCCCATTTGGGTCGTTCTGGCTCTTTGGACCCATCTCAGTAAAGCTGTTAAGTAATCAGCATTTGTATTAATTGGAACAGAAAACAAACACGCTTAAAGTTAAGCACGGGCTTAATTCTCTGCAGGCTCTGCTCTCTGCTGTGAGTGGAGAAGCAGGTTTCCTTGGGGGATGAGGGATGGGATGCTTGTCCAAATGTCATCCTCCCTGCAAAGTGATTAAGGGGTGCTAATTAATAAAGCAGCATTTGACTTTTCCTTGTCTCCTGCACAGAAGTAGGAAGGGTTAATGTGAGCCAGGCCTTCCAAGCACAGCTATCCCTGTCTGAGGTGGCAGGAGGCTTGTGCTGTCCCCTCCGGTGCTACGGGATATCCTCAACATCCATCACAAATATTTATTCCATTTCTCAGGTTCATAATCTTCACAAAATCCTGCCTGCTGATTACAGCCCAAACATTCATTGTTTCCAGACCGCTAAGAAGTCCCCATCCCTCTTGGGTGTCTGGTTTTAAATTCCTGCTTGTGCACATTTCCTGAAGTGAATAAAAATGTGCGACTTATCTGTACATGCCGTTGATATGATCTTCTGCAAAACCTGCCCACGGGCAATTATGCATTGAAAGGGCAATTACACACACAGAATGACCCAATTTGCATACAAAATCTCAATTATTGCCAAGAATTGCATGTGTATTTTTGTGCAGTGTTCAGAAAATTGGGCCCCAAAGACATAAACCCTTTCTCCTGCCATCAAATCACTTTCTGCTTGAAACAAGAAATGGAATATATATGAGTCATATGAGAAAAAAAATATTATTGTCAGAAAACTAGGATGGCCACATTGGGTCAGAGTGCAAGTCTGTCCTCACTCTCACCACATTTCTCCCAGATGAAGGATGAAGAAGACAACCAGCACATCCCAGGCCTTGCTCAGCACACTCCCTCAGCCTCTAGCACTCTGGGGCCCAGTGACTTTCAGCATCAAAGAAGAGGTTTTACTATTTAATAGCCTGAATTATTCACTAATAAATGGATTATTGTTGCAGATAAAAATTCAAATATGGCATAAACCAATTTGGTTTGCTCACATTTGTCCATAGCAATATAGCATCTGATGAGTAGATGTGCTGCAGTGAGCAGATTCCCTGCTCTGCCTCGGCACCTTGGGAGTGAGAGTGGAAGGAGAGGTGCCAAGGTATTTATGGGAACTGCTGGCGGTAGTGAAAGGACAAGGGGTGATGGCTTCAAACTAAAAGAGGGAGGGTTTAGATTAGACATTAGGAAAAACTTATTCCCCATAAGGGTGGTGAGGTCCTGACACAGGCCACCCAGAGAAGCTGTGGCTGCCCCAATCCTGGAAGTGTCCAAGGCCAGGTTGGATGGAGCTTGGAGCAACCTGGTTTAGGGGAAGGTGTCGCTGCCCATGGCAGAGGGTTGGAACAAGATGATCTTTGAGGTTCCTTCTAACTCAAACTGTTCTGTGATTCTATGAATCCATGAAACCCCCACCTCACCTACTTCAGAGTTCAAAATGTGGGATTTGAGACAAGGTTATTTCCAGATGTAGCAAGATACCCTCTTGATAAAATAGTGAAAATTTTTGTGTCCTGAAATGTTTGGCATAACTCCCTGGGAGACAAAGAGACTAGGGGGAAGCAAGGAAGCCAGACAGCAAGGAAATGTTTATTTGCTTCATAAACTCCCTGTTAGCGAGGCCGGCAGCACCTCCCTGCGTGACAGCCCACAAAACACCCGGCGTGCTCCGCGTCGGCACCGAGGTGTGCCCAATAAACTCCACGCCGACAAATGTTCTCATTTAGCCAGTATATTTCGATAACCCCCACTTCCCGCTGTCACAGGTATTCAGAGTCGAAAAATAAAGCCACCCTTTGTAAAAGTACATTTAATGAGAGTTTAATGTTCGCGCAGTAAATCTGCAAGCAGCTGGATGTGTTTTTAAGTTTCCTTGACGTCTTTTATTTGTTTAATACATGGGTCTATAAAAGCCGTTTCTCTGAGCCTGCTAATGAGCAATGGGGGACTCACAGCTATTTAAAACCTGGAACAAGGCATCAAAATGAAGGATGCAGTAAAGGCTGCTGGAGCAGGGAGCTCCAGATGTGACAAGCAGTGATTTATGGTGCAAGAAGATGGAGCACCAGGCACGTGGCTGTGGTGTCACACTAGGGACAGGCTTGCTCCAGGAGCCCACAGATCTTGTCGAGGTGAACAGAGCTGATAAATGTGCTTCCTCTGGAACACGGAATCCTAGACTGATTTGGGTTGGAAGGAACCTGAAAGACCACCTTGTTCCAACCCCCTTCCACTGGACCAGATTGCTCCAAGACTCATCCAGCCTGGCCTTGGACACTTTCAGGGTTGGGGCATCAACAACAACAAGCCCAGCAGTGAGATCTTCAGCATGGAAAGCTGGGACAGAGGAAGGTTGGAGTGGGAAGAGAAAAGACTTCCATGGATTTCCCATGAAGGTGAAGTACACTTCCATGGCTACAGCCAGGTGCTGAAACATCTCCACTGCAGAGATCTTCCCTGTGACTGACTTTCCAAACTCTGTCTGCACCATGCAGCTCATCCAAAGTGAGGAATTGTCTCCAAAAGCCACACAGAAGGAGGACAATTCCAGCCAGCACAGTGCAGGATTAGCTCCCATCGCACAGTGATAGCACCTCAAGCCTTGTTTTTGGAGAAGATGCTGCTGTGGAGAGCAATGAGGGGTCACCACCACCTGTCTCTGCTCTCCTGGCCCCCCTGGGCACTGAGGATGATGATGCTGTACCCAAGAAATAGCTCTGAGAAGTACTGCCCACCCATGTACTTCATCACATTGCACAAAGGGAACTAAGCACATGGGAACATCCAGAATCAGCCAGATTGGGGGAAAACTGCCCTCTGAACATTTCCCATCAGAAAGATGAAGTTATTAATTGAAGTAAAGTTCTGAATAAATTTTGGGTTGAGAAATTGTTTGGGAAAAAGAAATCCTTCAGAGAAAAATCTAAACTAGGGTATTTTTTCTCATCTTTGAACAAAGCATTTCTATCTTATATAACAACAAGACATCTATTTTATTTTAAATTAATTAAAAATGGATAATGAAAATCTTTGGTTTCATGAGAAAGATTTTTTACTTTAATTTCCCTGAATAAATTTTATAAATTGCTTCAGCTTGACATGAAATGATTTCTTTTCACATTTCTTCATTCAGGTTGTGCAAATGACAAAAAAATCACTTCTTTGTACGTCTTTACTCCTGAATATATTGAATTCCTCTGTGAAGATGGAATGGATGGGAACCCTTGCAAACTGAGTAATTCAGATGAATAGTGTCTTCAAAGTCAATTACCACTGTGCAGAGATTATATCTACTTCTGCCTCATCTGGACTCTCCAGCTCAATTTTTGCTCTCCTCAAAACTTTCTGAAGTTTTAAAAGTTTTTTTTTTTTTCCCAAGGCAAACTAGCTCAGTTGTGCATATGGATTTATTAGAGCAAGGAGGTGTAATCCAACTCCCAAATTCCAAGTTTTACACTGTAGGAGAAGTCTCCAGTGGATTTTCACTCCCTGATGCACACATCTTCTTTATGAACAAGCTCCAGTCCCATCCAACTTGGACCCACCAAAGAGGAGAACAGTTCAGCCTTCCCCAAACACAGGTGGCTGAGGGACAGCCCAGCCCCAAGCCAAGCAGGGCACCAGTGCCCCAGAGTCTCCCAATGAGACACAGCAGGTTCCTCCTTGCAGGCTGCATCCAGTTCAGGGAAAACACTGATAATTGTGCTAATACCATGAATATCCTGTACATGCCTGTGAAACACAAACATCTAACTTTCCTGCGTGCCTGTGGGCTCGGAGCAGGAGACCTGACTCACTGCTGGTCCTCAGCTGCCCAAGGTACCTCTGAGCAAGCAAAGCCATGAATTTAAAGCACCTTACCTGCACTAACTGCCCACCATGGGCAGAAAATCACTATATTACCTCTTTCCCGATGTTCTTGTGTGTTATAGGCCTCCTGTTCAGTCTGGCAATGTGCTGTTAATGCTTCTATTCTCTATTGCTGAGCAAGATAATAAATAAGGGCAATTATTCTTATCAGAGTCTCAGTAAGAAAGATGACTTCCTCCAGTGCCATGTAAATGCCACTTTTCATTCTTACTTTTATGATTCTTTAGCTAGTTATGGATCCATGTAGCTGTGCTTATATCAAAGCCAGTTTTAATTTATTTTGAGATTAAAATTTTATGAGAGATTGCATCAGATGCTTTTCTAAAATTCAAATAGACTACACCCACCACATCCCCTTCAGCTAGTAACTGTAATTCTATTTTAATATGATATTGAATTTGTCTGCAAGTTTATTATTTTTTTTCTGTACAAACCCACCCTCAAAGAAATATTTATCTCCTAATATTTGCTTCAGACATCAAAATTCAATGTATGGTAACTGTGTCATCCTCTTTCCAATTTTCTGGTGAGTAGTACAATATTTGCATTTCTCCCTTCTTCTGATGCACCTCAAATATCAACTGGCCTAAAGGGGACCTACAGGGAAGCTTGAGAGGGACTCTTCACATGGAACTGTAGGAACAGGACAAAGGGAATGGCTTCAAACTAAAGAGAGTAGATTTGGATAAAATGTTAGGAAGAAATTCTTCCCTGTGAGGGAGGGGAGGCCCTGGCACAGGGTGCCCAGAGAAGCTGTGGCTGCCCCATCCCTGGAAGTGTCCAAGGCCAGGCTGGACAGGGCTTGGAGCACCCTGGGAGAGTGGAAGGTGTCCCTGCCCATGTCCCTGCCCCTGGCACTGGATGATCTTTCAGGTTCCTTCCAACCCAAATCATTCTAAGATCCTATGATTCTACCTGTAGTTTCTCAGTTACAACAAGCCAGTGACATTCGCAGTGTTAGGAGGCAGAATCCCACTTTGGGCCATGGACACCTGGCTGAGAAGGACAGCTCTTTTCCACAGAACAGTAAGCCAGGCACTCAAGTGTCAGGGAGACAGATAAGAGGCAGCCCCCAAAGGCTGAGGCCAACCAGACCCATTGGTCCTGGCAGCTTTTGTCTGGGAGCAATCATTGGACGTTCAGTTTTAGGATTGAAAACTCACTTTTGGCACTGGAAACCTGTCTGACAATGACAGCTCTTTTCCACAGGAAGGAAAGCCTGGCCCCACAGTGGCTCAGGGGCAGCTACGAGGTGGCCCCCAAGAGTCCAAAGCCAGCCAGACCTGGCAGATTTTGTCTGGGAGCAATTCCCCTACATTTGCAATTTTAGGAGTCGGAATCCCACATTCAGGTTTGGTCACCTGGTCATGGGAGATGGCTCTTTTCCACAGGACAGGATCCAGCACTGGCTTCATTTAAATGACACCTGCACTAGGGCAGGAATTTGTCTGCTCTCTGAATTTCAACCAATATTTGTGAAAAGATGGAAATACTCTTTTTGTCCTTATTTTTCTGCAAGAATTGTTTGCCTCAGCAATAAACACTCTGCAACAAAATAATAGAAAGAAGGAGATTGAGATATTCAGCCAGAGGTATCTTTCCTGAGGTTCTTTCTCCACTCTACCCTGCTGTTCACACTGCAATAAATCTTGCTGTCGTGGACCCAATCTTTGCCCATTTCCAGGGGGAGTGGAGCTGCATGTGTGGATTTAGAGCCTGTCAAATTTGGTGTTGGATGAACTCTCCAGCCACACTGAGGGAGGTGGTCCAGGCTCCCCAGCACCCTTGGGCAGGCTGAAAGCACCATCAGGGGGTAGGGCTGGGGCTGCTGAACTCCAGCTGAGCCTGAATCATCTAAAAATGTCTTGGTCCTGTGCCAGTGGGGGGTGTAGCTAGTTGGCTACTTGTGGTTGTGGGTGACAGTTTTCTGTGTAGAGAGGATGCCATACTAATCTCCCCTAAATATGAGACCCAGCACAGGATGATGAATTGAGATCACTGTAAGAAGAAAAGGGGAGATTTCCAAGGATCATCATTCCAGTTCCTCACCCACCACACCTCTTTCCACGCTCACAGTAAACATTGGTGTAACTCCAAGACACCTTGACCCTGGGGGATGCTACAGAACATGGATCCAGCTCAGTCCCACGCAGTTCTGCTCCAACAAGGATGCAAGTGGAGCAGCTGTGACATTGCTGCCACCTCCTGTGTCCCTGGCACCTCCTACTCTGCTGGTGTGATCCGTCATTAAATGTTCACTCTGCTGGGGCTTGGCTCTCTGCAACCCCTCAGCTAGAACAGCTCTGCCCAGTCATTCTTAGAAAAGAAGATGTGATTTGATCTTGTTTTAGATGCAGATATTCAGTTTATTAATAATTATGTGAGCTGCAGCAGCAAGGATTAGACCTAATTCCCATGAATGGCAGGCTCATTGAAAAAATGGCCCAGTTTGGGGATGAATCACCTTTTCTATACCAGTGGGGAGGTTCAGATGAAACGTGTTACTGATGCTGATTCTGTCCTCGCTGAGCTCCAGTTCCTAATGGGGATCAAAGATCCCATTAGACAGATTTGATGAAGAGATGGTCCCTCATTATAGAGTTTGAACAAGCTGAACAAAACCCATAAATAAAACCCAGGGCCTGCTCTTTCTCTTGGCACAGAACCTGGCTCTCCCTCTGGCACAGCGTGTGCTCATCTCCAACATCCCAAGTAAGGATTTTATAAACTCATTTCCAGAGTTAAATGGAGTTCTAACAAATCTGTCCTGCTTTCTGACATGGGGGGAGGAATGCAGGAATATCTCGTTGGTTTAAATTAAAAATAAACAAAAAGAAAGAAAATGTTCTGAGAAGGAGTCATCAATGAGAATTCAAGTATTGGAAGAACTTGGTCTTTGAGGTTTTGGGTTTGGGGTTTTCTGGACTGCCTGGGGACATCAGTTGTGCTGTGCCAGGAGAAAGATGCTCGGAAAGGAGCAGGAGCAAAGCATTGGACAGGAGTGGATGTTCATTAAAGTCTCCTGTTCAAGGTGATGCTGTTGTCACTGACTTCCAGAATAGATTTACACCACTTGCCATCCAAGCAACCAAATCATCTTCCAAGCAGCATTAGTGCAGCCCACCATTAGTGCAGCTGGGAAGGCTCTCTGCTGGTCCAAGACATCAGCTCCAGTACTTTTCCAGTCTTTTCTTGGCCTCTCTGCAATTACGTAAATCCTCTGCTGTGCCTTGAGGTCCCATAATACAGGGATCTCCTCAGATTAGATTAACAGACCCCATACACCAGAACAGCTGAAAATCAAGATCTGAATTTCCATGCAAACATATTTAAAAGCTTGGTGTCATTCTGCTTTGCAGCTCTCCTCACCATCTCCACATTTAATCAATATTCCTGGAAAAAAGAAATAAACCTATTTGAAAGTCAACTTCAGCTTATTGGCTGAGATCTCATCAACAGGAGTTTAGCCTGATGCACTTTAGAGTTTTGATCTGTGGGGTGTTTTAGCTGTCTGCCAGCTTTGTCTCCTCTTGATGACTGGAGATGCCTTTCCCTGGAGAGGAAAGGCCTCACCATTTCCCGGCTCCTGCTGTTCTGTTCCTACCTGGAGAGAATGAACCAGAGAGAAACTTAGTGCAAGGAGCCTCCAATTTGTTCCCCTAGTGCAGCCCTGTGGCTGCGGCCTCAATCAGCTTCACACTAAACACTTTAGTTAATTGGCAACAAATTGGGAGATATGAGCTGATTGCAATAAATATTTTATTAATTTTTAAAAACAAAAGGTTGCATCCCTTCTCGCCCAGTTTGATTGTGCACAGTCACACATATTAATGGGTAATTGCCACATCAATTGGCAATCGTGGGCTCAGAAGGAGCTCATTATGAGAAATACTTATGCATGTATCCTCAGCAGGTGTCAATCAGCATCGTGCCATTGAGATCAATGGAGCAGGGCTTATTTATAGAGTTAAAGCTCCAGCAGCTCACCTGGAAAATAAACTCTGGAGTATATCCTCAAATATAGGCTGGGCAGAGGAAGAGTAGATCTTTTTCTGCCATTTTTATTTGCATAAAAATGTGATTTTCTCTATAGCTATATCTCGCCTATGTTCAGAAACAGGTCATTTATTTATTTTTTGCAGCAAACCCCTCGACTAAAACACAAACATTCAAACCTAATCATGCCGTAGTTATCCACAACCCACGTTTTCCTGCTTGGTTTTGAGGGATACATTGCAGGTGTAAGCCCTGAGTTGCTGAAGTGCTGCTGGCCAGGCCAGGCCCATTTCCACCCCACACTGACACAACACAGGGAACGTTTCAGGCCAGGGGTTGGGAACCCTTGTTCTGCTCCTTCCATCCCCATTCTGAGGTGTCAACAGTAAAATAAAACGTGGTGTGTGTCAGAAAGTTGTGGCAAAACAATGACAACAAGTGGTTGAATTTTTCATGGGGAATAAATTAGAGATGAGCAGAGCCCCTTCCCAGGTCAGGAGGGCTCTGTGAGATATCTCTGAGCTGCTGGAGCCAAGAGAAGACCAAGGGCAGCCCCAGTTAATTCCACAGACCTCTGCCAAAGGAAAACTGGTACCAGAAATAGGCCAACAGGCACCCACTACCGCCAGTGCCAGGGTGGTATTTCATTAGCAAACGTGGTTTTCATTTTCATCAAAATCTTGCAAAGAAGATCGCTGATTTCCATAACATTTTTGATGGGAAAAAGTCAAAATAAAGCACTTCTCTCTCATTTTGATAAGGAAAAAAACATCATCTCCTTACCTGATTCAATTCAATTATTTACTTTGCTGCAGGATCCTGATGTTCTCACATTTTGGAAGCAAAGAACCACAGTAATATTGAATATTTATATTTTTGTAAATTCTCATTCTATGGAAAAGGTAAACCATTTTTCTTCTCTTTGCTTTTTACTTTGAAGGTTTGCTGTAGAACAAAACTTCCCTTTTTATGTCTGATTAGTCTTGTGGATGGGATGAATAATTTTTCAGGCTATATTTTCATCACAAGTTGTTTACTTTGATTACTTACTAGTCATTCTGTGGGATATTTGAGCTGTCACTGAAGTCATTTTGGTTTTCCTTCTGCTCCTAGAATAGAGGACACACTGTTTAAACAGAAAAATAACAAATGATGAGCAGCAACTAAAGAAATGTAAATAATTCATAAATGCTGGTTTCTGCTGGTCCTGGAGTCCATGCAAGGCAGAGTCATTCTCAAACAACTCCACAAACAGAAACCTGTTAGTGCCATGATGCTCCCACCTCCTTTTCCATCTCTATTTGCAAACAGCAGCATAAAAACAGAGCAAATAGTTGCAACCAGCTGTACTGAAAGGGGCAAGATAAGGCACAGCAAAAAATGTCTTCCCATGCCAAAGAAATGTGATTAGTCTGCCCTCATTAGTATTTGATTTGATAGAGAGTTCAGTGTGAGGGCTCAGGACTCACAATGTGGTGATCTGCCAAGTCACACAACTTAAGGTAATGTCATGAAGTTTGATGAGTTTAAATTCATCAACTGACTTTAAAATGTGGTCGTTTCTTTTCTCTTTTTCAGGTCTGCAGGTGGGATGTTTTATTAGTACAAGCTGGGGTGCCAGGATACCTGAGGCAAAGGTGCAGAGGTGACATTATTTATAAAGGGTTTGACTGAAGGCAAAAAATAGCTGGAGATGATGAAAGGAAATAATGAAAAATCTCCAGTTAAAATGTCCACTGAAACATTCTGGTATTTAAGGAGAGAGTGAATAAAACAGCTCCTCTGGGCAGGATGAGTGGAGCCAGCTGGGGCCATGGAGATGTGGGGCGGGGGGGAGCAAGCTGGACTCGTGGCAAGGATCCCTGTGGGATCAGGGAAGTGGTGACCTTGTGCCAAGGAAAGGTGAATCAGCCCAGCCATCACACTCTCCAGCATGTCCCTGGGAGACTGATGCCAGCATTTCCCAGGGATGCATGTCTCCATCGGAATTTCCAGAAGCATTCCATTCATCCAAGCAAAGGAGCGAGACCTTTCTGTTGGCAGCTCCTCCACCTTTCCCACGGTGCTGTGGCACCCCTGAAGCAGAGACAAGTCCCTGCACAGCCACCCAATGGCTGCTCCAGGCTGTTCCCAGAGCTCATCCCACCCTGCAGACCCAGCTCCAGGCACACAGCAGCGTTGTCTAATGGTGGGGCAACACAGAGGTGCTCCACACCAGCCCCTGCCAGAGGATGGCTCCAGGAGGTGTGTCATTTAAACACACACTTGAGTAAACAAATAACAAAGAAAAAAGTTATTTAGACTTTGCAGCTTGAAAAGGGGCTGTTTCTCCCATCATTGCAAGCTCCATGTTATCTACTGTAAAAAATGAGCAATTATAGCAGGATGGGAGTGGGTTGGGAAACACCCTGGAGCCACCTCCCCAAGCGACTATAGATTTATTATTTACCTCCCAGAAAGTACAAGTTTACTACTGGCTCCCTCCTGACTCTTTTCTCCCTTCATTTTTCTTTTTATCACCATCACAGACAGTTGCTGTACTTATCTTCTCCTAAGCAAAGGGTCTTTATTTATAAAAACAAGAAGGGGAAGAGAAATGGGTGGCAGGGGTGCCAGGACTTTCTCATACTGTGACTCCAGCTCTCTGTAGTGTTTTATGGTAGGACAGAAAAAAATCCAAACCAAACCAAACAAATCATGAGCAAACATCCTACTCCACCACTTCTCCAGTGGAGGAAATTTCCAGGGTCAAAGCTGTGTGGATGAGCTTTTCCAGCAGCCCCTGACATCACCGTGCAGAGAGCCGCCAAGGCTCCTCGCTCTTCAATCCCCCTTTGTGTTTTACCCAGCCCAATTAAGTGGCTTGATTCCATTTGGTGGATACACTGTGGGAGCAAAGCTCTGTTCCAACAATGCTAACGAGGCTGGGTTAGAAGGTAAAGTTCCCACTAAAGCGTGTTTTGGTGGTGGGATGGGGCAGGGTCAGCCCCAGGTTACGCTCCCTCTTCTCACACCTCAGGCCACTCTGAGCTCGACACAAACCACAGCCTGACACCACCTGTAGGAGCTGAAATGTGCCCTTGAGCTTTGCCCTTTGGAATATTTTTGAACAGCAAAGATTTTGGTTTTCCCTAAAATGATTCCTCTTGGGGCACGTCTCCATCACTGGGGGAGAAGGGAGTTTATTGCAGCTGAACTCTCTCCTGCTGCCAAGAAATCCTCCCGGTGCCCAGCAGCTCCTTCAGCCCCCAGGATCAATTCTGCAGATTTAATTGATGGCTCCTGCATTGAGTCTTTCTTCCCTCAGTAAATTCACTTCCTTGCAGCCGGCATTAGCATGGTCAAGTGAACTCTTTTGCAATCAATGGCCAAGGGTGAGGAAGTTTTCCTGAGAAAATGGTTGTGTTAGCAAACTTGGAGGCTTGCTGCTGAGGCAGACTGGGAGGGCTGAAAAGAACAGCACTCGGCTTCTCTGGGGCTGTTTTATTCCTATACTTTTTGTGTTCTTTGCATAATAATGCAATAGAGTTGACAAAAGATTTATTCCTGGCGCCTATAAAATGACACAACACAATGAGTTTTAAATGGAGAGGGGAAAAAAAGTCCTAGAGAAAAGGTAAATAAGTGGGCTCTTCTTAAAGTCTGTAAATGTTATGGACAGAAATTCAATTAGTGCTGAGGAAGCTGCAGAAGCATTCATTTTCCTTACTTTTTTTTCAAGCCTTTTAATGTCCAGGCAACGGGGTTTATTTAAAAGATGCCAGTTGTGCCTGTGCACAGGCCTGAAGGCACACACAGGCAACATCTGTGTGTGTAAAATTGTCACTGTTCTTCCCCTTTCTACCCAGGGACAGCTGTTCTGTTTGATGATGGAGCACCACTTGTTGAAGTAAAAATATTTTTATAGATTATGTGTAATCTTAAACTGGTGGTGCTCAACCATGGGCTATAGTGGGTGAATATAGTTTATACAAATCAATAAGTCTCACAGAGCACATTTGGGTTTGAAGCACATGTTTGGACTGAGAAGGAGTTGTTTATACGAGCGCTGGGCACCCGAGCCTTTTACAGCTCACCTTGCATTTTAAGGCCTTATCAAATTCTCACCCTGAGCTGTAAGTCCCCAGAGAAGACTTCACACAGGTGTTTATCCTTTTGGAAAGTGTTTTTAAGGCTTTCCCTTGCCTGCCTGATGATAGATCCTCTCATCACAAAGCACCATCGCCCCCCAAGCAGCCTCTCTCTGCTGCCCGTGCCTGCCTCACCGGTGGGGCTGAGCTCACCACCGTGTCAAGCCTTGCCCAGACCCATCTTTACTGGCTTTCCACTTCCTACAATGTTAAAAACCATAATCCAGGCACCTTGCCTTATGCTTTCAACAGGACGAGCTGGCTGGAGCTGAGGAGGGTTCTGCAGAGCTGAAAGGGGACAGCTCCTTCACCCGTGGGAGCTGCCACATCACCCTCCCCAACACAGCCAAGCACTACTGAGCTTTCTCGAGTTGTTTTCTTTTGCAGAGGGACCTGTCCAGGAGGTGGGGTTTGGAAAAGGAGCCATGGAAAAGCAACTTGTTGCCTATATCACAGAATTCCAGAACGATTTGGGTTGGACGAGACCTTAAAGATCATCTGTTTCCACCCCCTGCCCCTATCCCCATGGGCAGGGACACCTCCCACCATCCCAGGTTGCTCCAAGCCCTGTCCAACCTGGCCTGGAACACTTCCAGGGTTGGAACATCCACAGTTTCTCTGGGAAATATACACACTTAGCCTCAGCACTTCTTGAAGGACATTTTGGAGAGCACACGTGGTGATTTGGGGCCACTGGAAGACTCACCAAGGTTAATAAAAGGCTTGAGCATCCCAAGTGTTGCTTTCTGCAGGACATTTCCCTGGGAACAGGCCTAAGAGCAGAGAATGCTGTGCCTGCAGGAGCTAAAGCAAACCAAGAGCACCATCTACTGTCGTGCCTGGCAGGATCAGCTGTTGGCTGGGGCTCAATAAGGGGTTCTTATTGCAGACAGGTTTCTTGACTCCTGCACTGAATGCTGTTCAACAGCTTATTAGAGTTTGCTAATAACGAAAGCTCACAGAGGAATGGATTTTTCTATTCAGCACTGACATCACAAGCAAAACTCAGCATTTACAGGGGCACAAGTGAGCCCCTCTGAACTGCACGTGGTGGAATGCCACAATAAACCTAATTTCCAGCGTACAATAATGCACACGATGGACTGTGCAGCCAATTAAAAGGAGTGTAAAACAAAACACTGGGTTGCATTTTTTTGATAGATGTAACTTGTTTGAACATCAGCAGAAGGAATATGTTTCCCTCTACTGTGTCAGCTCCAGACAGAAGAGATTTTATAAAACCAGAGCAGGAATTGCACATCTGGAGGGCTGGATCCATCATTTCCAGGCTGTGCTGAGTGACCTGTCCTCGGCCTGCCAGCTGAAGCACTTGTCTGCCATAGCTGCTCCTCGCCAGGTATTTTTCACAAATATCCCAGAAAACCTGATCTTTCTCAAGCGCAGGAGCAGAATGAAGGCAAGAAGAAGTTATGAGGTTCTCAGACTGTGGGGAGGCCCTGGCACAGGGTGCTCAAAGAAGCTGTGGCTGCCCCATCCCTGGCAGTGCCCAAGGCCAGGTTGGACAGGGCTTGGAGCAACCTGGGACAGTGGAAGGTGTCCCTGCCCATGGCAGGGGTGGGACTGGATGGGCTTTGAGGTCCCTTCCCACCCAAGCCATTCTGTAATTCTTTGTTGGTTGGACAGGTAGGTGCAGGATGGTGACCAGGATGGATGTTCATCCTCCCCCAGCCACCCACAGCAAGCAGGGTCCCCTTTTCCCCACCAACAGCCACCCCCAGGGTGCTGCATGGGGACAAAGTCACCCCAAGCACAGGGGGGTGAAGCTGAAGCCTTCCCTGTTTGGTAGCAATATTTTTCCCTATCTTCAAATCCATGAGCAATCACTTTTGATGACATTTGACAATTGTTTCACTGTTTTGACAGTGTCTTTAAGGGTCTTTAATGTATGATATAAGTTTTGCAGGGCAGGGGATCCCTAATATTTTGCAAGGGGAGCATGGTGATGAATTGTTTCATTTTTGTGTTATGTGCTGTTCTGTTCTGTTTGGTTTTTTTGCTCTGAATTGTTTGGGGAGCAGTATGCTATTTATCTATTTTGGGGTGGGTGTTTGTGTTTTTGTCTGAAGGGTTTTGTTTGAGGGGTTTTGTCCTCAAATCCAGATTGATACTTTTAATTATTTCTGGCGACTCCCAGGGGTTTTTGCAGCCCATGGGCATGGGAGTGTCAGGGCAGCCCCATCACATAGGGGAGGATGGACAGGGGATGGATGGGGCAAGATCCTTTGCCATTTAATACATTTATTATTGACCTGAAAAAAAACCCTGTCACAGCCCTGGCTGACTGTCTCTGCTGTGACCGCTCAGAGGAAGAACTTTTCCCTTTCTTGGTCATCATTGGACCACATCTGCAATCCATGTTGGGTCCCACAGCAGAAGATAAACTTCAGGGCAGACATGAGCACTGGGGCACTGATCAGAGGCTGTCTCCAGCTGGTAGCAAGTGTTGATGTTTTGATACAGGAGCATTTTACACACACTTTGATTTTGTGGAATAAACAGCCAAGGCACAGATCAACTGGCCTAATTTTTACAGGAAGACTTTTAAACCCTTCCCTGCCAGATCACAAAATGCATAATTTGCAGAGTTCCCTAAAATAAATTTAGATTGATGCATGCTCTCACAATGAAGGCAGGGGCTGAATCCCAAAACTGAAGGAAGTAACTTGGTTTATATTCTGTTCTTTTCCTTTTCTCTTCCACTTTGTCCCAGGTTACAGCTGTTGGGTCAGTGCTGGGGCCAGGTGCCAACACAGGCATTTTCCTCCCAGCCCCACAGAATCACAGGATGGTTGGAATCATAGAAAGCCTTGGGTTGGAAATGATCTTAAGGATCACCCACCCCCCCTGCCATGGGCAGGGACACCTTCCACGGCCCCAGGTTTTTCCAAGCCCTGTCCAACCTGGCCTTGGGCACTTCCAGGGATGGGGCAGCCACAGCTTCTCTGGGCACCCTGTGCCAGGGCCTCCCCACCCTCACAGGAAGAATTTTTTCCCAATATCCAACATAAATCTAACTTCTTTCAGCTTAAACCCATTTCTCCTTTCCCTAACTCTGCTTGCCCTTGCAAGAAGTCCCTCTCCATCCTTCCTTAGGCTCCCTTTAGGTACTGGAAGGCTGTCATCAAACCCTCTCAGTGATGTTTCGATGTTCCTGCCACTGCTCCCACATTGCCAGTGGGGTCCATCACGGAGATGAGCACCAGAAGGGACTGGGCTGGGCTCACCAGCTTCCCGTGCCTGGGGACAGGTACCTGCAGCGGGATGAGGAAGTCCGGAGAGCAATCGATTCCCTTCTCATGCATTCTTAGAAAACAATTACCAGCAGGAGCGATGAATGCGCTTCTAATTACATCCTCGCTGTCTCACCCCCTCCCAGTCATGAACTACTTCAACAAGTAAAGGGCATTCAGGGAAAAAAAGGATTTCATTCAGTGACAATTGACTCAAAGGAGAGCTTCCACACCTGGTTTGTCCTGAGCCCCCAAAATACCTCCATGGATTTTGAACATTGGAGGTATCACTTCTGTGTCTAAGGCTGTCATTCATGGATGGTATTTTGGGTGGTGCAGCATTTCGATGCACATTTATTGCTTCCACTTCCAAAATTATAATTTTTATAGGGGCATTGAGTGATAGGGCAAGGGGGAACGGCTTTAAACTGCCAGAGGACAGGGTTAGAACAGATGTTGGGAAGAAATTCTCCCCTGAGAGGGTGGGGAGGCCCTGGCACAGGGTGCCCAGAGAAGCTGTGGCTGCCCCATCCCTGGAAGTGTCCAAGGCCAGGCTGGACAGGGCTTGGAGCCACCTGGGATAGTGGAAGGTGTCCCTGCCCATGAAATGAGATGAGATTTAAGATCCCTTCCAACCCAAACCATTCTGTGATCCTCTGAAAAGCAGCTCCCAGCTCAAAGAGAGGATCATGTACTGTGATACACACAAGACAACCTAGGTTGACCTTTTAAATGCACTTTTTGGCTGTTACTTTCGTGAATAAAAAGAATTAACTGAGGCTCACTGGCATTTGTAGAGGAAGCCTGAACAGGTACCTCATTTGCAGGACAAGTCTCTGCTTCATCCAGCCTTGTAAGAGTCCCAGAAAGACCACAAAAACGTGCATTTTTGAGAAGAGATCAACACTCCAGCTACCTGTCCCAGCTGTCAATCTGGCAGCAAACAACTCCTCACGCAGCAGCAGTGATGGAACAACTCAGCCCTGCTTTCCTTTCAAATCCCCGCAAAGATTTGCATCTATTTCATTTTAATTGGCCTTTGCAGGGCCTGTCCTTTGTTTCTGCAAGTTGATCTCATTCCATCCACATGGTCTGCATTTCATAAAGGCTGTGGGTGCTCGGCTGGCCTTGGGAAGGCTGCACCTCCTGCAGCCTCACTGCAGCTCCTGAATCAGCTCTCTGTTGTCTCAGAGCACTTCTTCCCTCCTCCCTGTGCCTTTGAGAGGCACATAATACCCTCCTTAAAACGGCTCATCATGGGTGCATCACCTGAGGATCTATTTCTACCCACGAATGGCAGTGAATGAGCATTATCCCGGATAGAATTTTCCGTTCAGTGGATTGGAGCAAACCCTGATCAATGCAAGTTAAAATAACACTAAGCTACATAAATACAGGGCTCTGTTTTGCAATTATTTGCAGTACTTGACTATAAGCTAGAAAATAACATTTATCTCACTGAGTGTGACCTTCTCCATGTGCTTTCCTTTGAGTTTCAGACTTCCCTGCAAACAGGTAGCGCAGGTAGTCTGGGAGAGGGCCAGAGAAAAGTCACAATTTCTAATGTGGGAGGGCACAAGAAAGGGCAGCTGCAGCAATTTGGCCCCATACCCAACCTTTAAGAAATGTGGGTGCACAAAATAAATTTAAAATGGTTTAGTATCTACATTGCCAAATGCCAACAAATAAATTGAGCTCATTCTCAGCTTTAGAAAAGGGCACAGAGCAAGGCAAGGTGGGATGTGATCAGAGACTACTGTAAAACAGTATAATTTTAAATCTATTATCTAAAATACTTAGATCACTGTCTTTTACACTGTAATTGAGACTCTTCTTTTCCTCTGTGGATTTATCTTGTTCTTTACTTGGCTCATGGCAATCAGATAGATTGCTTCATCTTCCCAGGAAAACTTCCAGTTCCTTAGAACCTCCAATTTTTTTTTCCCTCTTTTTCCTTTTTTTCCCCCCCTTTTGTTCTTTTTCTGTTTGTAATTAATGCGAGTCACAGAATATTTTATATTTGGAATCATGTTATTTGCAGACAGTAGTCAAACGTGTTTGGGTAGCAGCCAGATGCTGAGCATATGCAGCAGAGGAGGGGATGAAAGGCTGGAGGTAAACAGGGAAGGCTCACGCTGATGGAGACACTGACCCCACACCCCCTTTGTGCTGCTGCATGTGCCAAAATAGAAGCCAGGCAAACAGGTACATGAAAACCGAATTCAGGTGGAAACCAGAAGTGATTTGGAGGATAAATTTTTAATTAGAAAAGCAGTATGGGATGGCAAGTTTAGAAAGATCGCTTCTATAAGCTTAAGGCTCTGTTTCTCTGCCCTCTGTCTTTGGCTTTTTTATTGACATGGCATGAGGAATGAGCTTTTCCTAGGTGCATTGCAGGAAAGCAGAGTTCATGCTATAAGCATCTTTCTCATTTCTATCCAATATTACTGCTGTGCCCTTTGTAAGGTTGCAAAAAAATGCGAATAAAAAAGAAAGGGTTTATCTGCTTCCAAATTATATACCTCAAGCAGGGGGCACACAGATCCAGAGCTGGAACAGCTTCTAATTGTCTTGCAAGGAAAATTTAAATCAGCTCAACTCTTTATTTATGAGTGTGACATTTATTTCTTTGTATTACAGCCATTCCTAAAAGCCTTAATGTGGGATCAATAGCACTTTGCACCAGCCAGACCTGCACAACGTGAGGATTTGTTTTGCTGGCCAGGGCTGTTTCCTGACCCACCTGCAGCCAGGACCTGAGGGATGGGACCCTGCAAGATGGATTTTCTTCCCTGGGTGCAGCTCCTGGTGCCCAGCCAGGCATTGGTGGTGCCACCAACTCACCAAGCACGTGTGGCCTCTTGCCTGGCTGGAGATAAACAGGAGAGAGATGGGGGATGAGCGTTGTCACAAACATCAGCCTGGGAAAATGTGGAGCTGGAAATCTGACTGCATCTAAACTCAAATAATCCCACTCTACACACTCATGGCAAATTCACAATATGTATGACAGGGAAGGTGTTCTGAGCCCTTTCTCCTCCTTTATCTTGCTGTTCCAATAATCCATCCCAGGGGATAAAATCAGCCAAGAAGTTTCTGCGTGGTGCTCTCCAGATTTTATCCCTGGAGAGCTGACAGCAGGTGAATGTGCTGCTCCCCATATCACATCTGCCTGTGGTTTGAAAAGTTTAAGCTGTTGATTTGCTTTCTTTAGCCACAAATGGATGAGTTTAGTAAAATAAATTATTTCGATGCAATGTTTGTATCATGTGATGGTATCACAGCAGAAGTCACAGGAAAGTATAAGGAATGGTTATGGTAGGAGAATAATCTGCAGTCCAGTCTTCCCTAAGGTATTCTGGTGTTGGAGACTGGGAACTGTTGTGTCTGAGAGAGATCAACACCAAAAAATCTTTTTAGAGGAATTTCTTAAATGACAGATCCCTCTGCAAGATGTCACATTCTCTGCAATTACACACCTATGCCTGTCTGCAAGAATGGAGCCAGTTCTTCTGCAACTTTAGGGAAGATAAATCAAATTAAGGAGGCAAAAGCACGCTCGAGTTTGATCTGACTTTGACAGATACAAATCAGAGCAGCTCCAGCCAAGGAAGGATCAACTCACTGAAATCAGATAAGCAAGTTAGAGACAGCAAGTCCAGAAAAGGGCATTCCACAGGGCCACTGATGCTGGCACAAGCAAAAATATTTGAGATCTAAGTAAATGTGGTTGGCCAACTCCACCTGTCTGGTCTTAATATTCCCCCTCACCCAGCAGCCCCAGAGGACAGCTGATACAGCACAGGATTAGACACAACAAGCTGAGCCTCAGAGATGAACAAGCTTGTTGATAAAGGACAAGCCAGCATTATATTTTAATGATACTTGCAATTTGCATATCAAAATCTTGTTCTTTGTTTCCACAGACCGTGTTTCTGGAGAGGGAGGAAGTGGATGTGAAGCCAAGGGCTCCTTTGCATGGCAACATATGTTTGTGTCTGTGTTTGGAGGGTTTGAAGTAGCATTCAAATAAAAATGCAGCAGAAGAACAGTTAACAGTGGTGGTGTTTTATGTCTGAGGACGTTTAAGGTCTCTCTTTTCTATTAATTGCAAGGCACACACAACAGGGGCCACTCGTTCCTGAGATGAAAAAATACATTAACAATTCCTCCTCGGTATTGCTGCTAAAACACCTCAGGCATGTCTGGCTGTGGCTATTTCAGGAGAGGAGCAATCTCTGCTGCTGAGTCCTGGGGCATAGAGCAGAGGCTGCTGGAAATGAACTACAGCCTGCAAATATTTTGGCAACTATCACCTTTGTTTTCAAATCCCACGTGGCTTTAATTATTTGCCCATAAAAGTGACATGTACAGAATTAAAGTATCTCAAAGAGGATTTGGTCTTTGTTTTATGGCTCCAGATGGTTTCACAGCTCAAAGGTAAGTTGTAAAGGACAGGCAGGAAGAGAAAAAATCTTGCTTTTGTGACTTCTGCCTACAAGAGCCTGTAGGGAGGGGATAAGTGGGTAGGGGAAACTTAACCAGTCCCATTGATTTATCTGCCCAAACTATCTCTATGTATTTTTTACTCTCTCACCTACTCAATACACAGAGCCACAAAGCATGGCTCACAGAAAATCTCATGTCTCACCAGCCTGTCTTGACAATAAGCAACTGTGACATCCTACAAGTAATTTTAAAAATTGTTTACAGTTAAGATTAGGGGGTTTTAAATGTATTTTTAAATTATCCATTTAAAAAACCAACTGTGAATATATTGTGTTCTCCAGGAAAGAAAGTGAGCCTTTTCCAATGTTAGGTTTCTGAGAACTTCATTCCAGTAGTAGCCTTATGATATTTTTTGATAAGGAATGGACACTTAGAAGCTTGAGATAGAGTCATTGATTGAGTTAAAGCCCAGCAGCTATTGCTCCCCAAAAGTAATTAACCCCATCCACTTTCAGAGGGCATAGGGATGCCCATTCCAGAAGGATTTTATGAAATTTGCATTATATGCCCAGTTGCTCCCTACATAAAAGCAACTTGTGGTACTTTAGACTGTTTATTTAGAAGAATGTCTAGAGAGACATTAAGAAAGAGAAACCATCCACAAAGCCTGAATGTCTGCTTGGGCTGACCATGGCACTTGTGCTGCCTGATGAGTGAGGCAAATTTGGCAAGGTATAATACACCTCCTATGAGACAAACCAACACTGATATAAGCAAACCAGAAAGCTGGAGACACACAAATTACAAACCAAAAGTGCTATGTGAAAATCATGTCCTTTCCCAGCAAATTTACAATGTCAAATGGATGCACAAACACTTTGTTGTTTTATTCCAATGTGCCCCTTTTCTTACTTTCTGCAAAGAGTCTGCTAAGCTTATTTACCACTGGATGCTTTAGCCTGCTGCTTGCTCCAGGCAGAGCTGGGGTGCCAGGGACTTGCACTTTAAAGCATTAATATTGCTCTCTGATATGCTGATGGAGTTGTAAAAAAAAGTGTTCTGGTGAAGACTAAGTGCTATCTGCTCAGAATTTAAACGTGGGAATCAAATGCACAGTGGGATGCACCAGCAATAAGAATTATAGACAAATCTTCGAGGTCTTCCCTTAGACATGCTGGGAACATTTTTCCACTCAGCCTTGAAAGTGCCAGGATTGTTCCAAGTCATCCAAGTAAAGCTAAACTGTTGATCAGCATCCAGAGCAGACCTGCCCGGTCAAGGTTGTGAAAGAAAAATGGCTTTATTGGGGGCTGTCAAGGCCCAGACCTGGTGCCATGCTGAAGGCACAGTGTCTGTGACAAAGAGCCTCTGTGCAGGGACAGGTTCAGCTCCCAGCAGCAGGAGAAATGAGCAGCACAGCCCATCTGGGCATGGCTGCTCCGCATGGGATGTTCCCTGGCAGCCACAGTGGGAAAAAAGGAGTTTCAGCTCTCAAAGCAGCACCTCTGGGGTTTTGAACTTCCACGGGCTCCTGCAGCTTTCATTTTGCCTTTATACACCTACCCCATGCCCTGTCTGGTCACAGCAGGGCCCTGCAGGAGGGAGAGGGGCACCCACAGAGCCCACCTGGCTCGGGTGGGATGGGCAGAGTGAGAACCTGCAGGGTCTGACCCTGCTGCACCCAGGGACATGGTCAGCACCAAGCCAGACTCCTGAGAATAAACCATTCTCTGTGCAAGCCAGGAACCTCTTCACTTCAGAGGAGAAATGCACACAAACCCCCTGCAGACACCTCTGCCCTACAGAGAGCAAGTTGCCCTTCCCAGAACTGCTTCTTTTTCCTTCCATAAATTCCCCTCCCAAGTCGTTTTTCTCCAATTAAATGAAGCATTTTGGGGCATGGGCAAGCTCTGTCCTATAAGCATATCAACTTCTGCTATTCTTGTAACTCATCAGGAAGGAAAACTTGAAACAGCACAAATTTAAAGTCAAAAGAAATGGGAATATAACTATCAAAGCCTTGTCTTGCTTCTACTGGCTGGGTAGGAAGAGGTGAGAGCTGTGACATCGTGCTTGTTTCTGTCTACTGACGTGTTTGGATGGTGTCCAGGCAGAAGATATCAGAGCTGCTGTCTTCTTACCAGAGGCAAAATAGAGTCCAGACCATCCTCAGTCCAGTTCTGCAAAACTGAGAGGCAGGAAGGTTCTGCTCAGTGTCCAACAGACAAACTGCACTGTGTGTGTCCACCAAACCAAACCAGAGTCAAATCCTGGTCACAGGAAGGCACCCCTGTGCTGTATCCCGTGCCCTGGGTGCTTCAGCAGGGAGTGCTCCCAAGCTTTGTCAGGGAGGAATCATTCAGCACGGACAGACACAGACAGCTGCCTGTTGCCACCATCTCCTCTCCAAAGCAGACAAAAAGGAGACAACTCCAAACCAGATAAACCTAATAGTCATGTTAGCATGGCACAGAGCCCAAAGCAACATGCCAAGCCTCTCAGTTTATTCCTACACTGTTTATACATGTTTATCATCTTTAAATCATAGCTCTCTCCCATATTGAAAGATCCCAAACAGATGCAACAATAAACTGAAATTCAAGACAAACAGATTGTGAGGCAGAGAGACAGAGCACATTCATTTGTGGTGAATCACAAATACTGAAATAAAATAAATGAATCAGTCCTAAAGAGTCTAATTAATAAAGGTTAATTTATTTATCATCCTGGCTAACCTGATATCTCTGAACTCATCTAAATTAATGCAAAATGAACAAAGCACAAAAAGGGCAGCAGTAATTGGAAAGCCTCAGTAGATACATTTTCCAGAAGCTTCTTTTTCTGCTACATAAAAAAGCATTCCAGGTTCATTTGGGCAGGTGCACAGACACACTGACTGGCAGCAGCATAATTAAAGGATGTTAATGGATTAACTCTTTCTGTGTTAAAGATCTGTATTCCCTTTATCACGAAAGGCATCAGGGATGGTCACCAAGACCCAGCCTGCCCCACACATTTAATGATGTCTCCATCTTGACCAATGCACACAAGGAAATGGAAATAGAAATGGAAATGGAAATGGAAATGGAAATGGAAATGGAAATGGAAAAAGGCTCCATTGCTCCCAGCAAATCCAGCCTGGGACACTGACAGGCTGAGAAATAGTTGTTTAATGAGCTTAACCACAAAATCATTCCACTGTAACGTGCTACTACTTTTATATATTTGTATTATCTCCCAACTTACAGATAAAATTCAGCATCTGGATTAGCAAAAACCTCGTTGCACTTGCTGGCTTGTGGTAATTGCAAATACAGCTCCCTACAGCAGTGCCATACACAGTCCCCCAACCCTAATGTCTTCTCAAAATTCTTCTTTCAAATGCAAAACCTAAAGAAAAAATATTTTCATGGTTCACAGGGTTGAAATTGCTGTAAACACTGCACTTCAGGCTGAAGGTGCCCTGTTCCTCCCACCACCCCCTGAGCGATCCTACAAGCAGTTCATACAACAAATTAATTGTCTAAGATTTCCATTGCACAGAGAAAATCTAAATTTTATGTTTACTGTTGCACTTTAAACACTGCACAATTAAAACACTTCAACTTGTGCTAAGTGAATTCAAGGTCCCCTCAAGGCTATTAGTAGCTTTTAATTTGGGGGCTTCATGAGGTGCTCCCCTTCCATTTTGACTCCTTTGTGTATGAATTAAAAGACTGATTTCTAATTTAATTAAACGTGGGGAAAAATTTGCCTAGAGGTCTACAAAGGCTCTTTCATGTTGCTGATATACGAGTTTATTGGGATATCCTGAAATCAACCTTTTCACATCCATATACTCAGTTGCATCCCCAGGAGGCACTTCTGCCTTCCATGAGGAGGGAAGGATGTGACCACCACTGAAAATCTTCAATAACAACCTACAAAACATGGAGTAAATAAATCTAATAGGGGCAAAAAATAGAATCTGAGAATATACAGCAGGGCTATGGTCATAAGGTCATTCATTTTTTCAAATTTTTTTTTTTTAAGGAGTCCTTCTCCATCATTGTGCCCTGTGCACTGTCAGTGACTGTGTTTTATTTCTAAAAGCATAAGTGGCTGTCACTTACAGAAATACCTATGGGAAATGGCAGGGGAGCATGTCAAAGTATTCATTTTCAGATGGACACCTGGATTTTTCATCACTTCTTTCCTTGACAATTCTGGGTTAAGAAACCCCCTCCTCTTTCAGAAGATAAAAAAAAGGAAGACACTTAGGACTGCCTTTTTCTGATTTTTGGAAATAAAGATAGGTTCCCACTGTGTGAGCAGCCCTGGGAGCTGTGATATGTCACTGGAGGAAAGAGCAGAGCAGTTCTGGGAGCTTTTAAAGGGCACGGCTTAACTGAACTGTAATTGACTTTCACACATTGATCCACTATTATTAGTGTTTGTTTAAAAATCAAAGGTTATTTAATTTGAAGTTATTTTGCTGCTTTCAGGGGCAATAAGCCCTGTTTAACTCCATTAAAGTTGATTGTTCCACCAAAACAAAGAAACTTTTGAGAAGCTTTTCTTCTACTAATCCTCTCTTCTTCCTCCCACTCCAGACAGCTTCTCCCTTCCCAAATGCCTGTGCAGACTTCACTTAAACACTGGAGCAGCATCCACTTGGCTTTGGCTTCTCCACTGCCATGAGTGCTACCCATAAACATCTTCCAAATGGGGAAGACAGCCCTGGTTACAAGTTCTGGATATGGTCAGCAAGGTCCTTCAGAAGTCTCTGCACAGTGAAAACATCCATCATTTTCTAACGTGGTAAAACAGCTAAAACAGCTCCTGTTGTGCTTTCTGTGATCATGGGCTGGGGCTGTCGCCACCAGAAGGTTCCAGGCTTCCATCAAAAGGATGGAGCTCTTTCCCACTTAATTTCCACTGGTCCAGATGACTTTCTGACTGACATCTTCAAAGAACAGACATCCCACAGCCCGAATGCCCAAGTGGCTTAGTGACAATTCATTTCCAATTGCTTATTCATTCACTATGCAGGGGAAAGAGCTCCAGATACTTCATTTGATGAACATAATTTAAACATTTTTTTTCAATTAT
Organism: Climacteris rufus; assembly: GCA_013398175.1. Lineage (NCBI taxonomy): Eukaryota > Metazoa > Chordata > Aves > Passeriformes > Climacteridae > Climacteris > Climacteris rufus. Next base: position 559,514 of record VZRZ01001925.1, on the reverse strand, counting down.
GAGGTAAATAAGAAAACAGACAGCTTAAATATTTTGTTTAACTCCATGGCTACCAGGCATTCTTGGAACAGAATCATCTTTAATAACCTCAATTCTCATCCCAGGCTGAAACTGACAAAATCAACATCTTCTTAAACTTAATCTTATAAGAAATCCATTCAGTTTGCTGGACCCCCTGAGGTCTGAGTCTTTAGGAAGTTAAGTTTTCATAACAGAAATTATAGCAATATAAACTTCAACTTCCTTTTTAAAAGCAATGATTTTCATGTAAGCACATGACGCCACCTGAGACTTGAAGAAAATGCTCAAATATAGCAGAAAAAAAATCTATGAGCCACAGGGATTGTCTAGAGGAAGAGTATGAAGCTCCTGGACATTACTTTATAAAAATGCAGTCAGAGCTTGAGCATAATTGGTACTAGCATGTATTATTTCCCAGTGCAGAGATGGATTTTGTTTGATTCTTCACAGTAGCCAGCACAAAAACGTCCTAAACCTGAGGCACAACAGTAGTATAAATAATATAAATAATTTAGGCACTGACCATATGGGAGCAGACCCAAAGCTAGAACAAGATGAGTTGATCTGTTGCAAAGGAGGGAACTGTGCCAGCTTGTGCTGAGGAAATGGCCCAAGATCTGATCCTGTTTGTGGGGACCAGATGGTGGTTTATGATTCTTTTTTCCCATTTAAAGTTCCTCAGACTGGCAAGGGGAAAAGGGAGTGAGGAGTGGTGTGGTGCAGCAGGTTGGTGGGTGGTGGTGTGGCAGGGGGAGGAACCAGTAGCATTTTCCTACATTTGTGGAGTATGACATAGACTGAAACAGCATTGCAGACTAACTAACCAAAGTTAGGCTTGGATGTGAATGTATTACTGCTGTTGGACAGGAGATTTTCATCTTCTGTTCCACTGAATCCAACAAAAGATCTGGCTGATTTACTCCAGATATGGGTCAAGTCCAAGTCTCCTACACATCCCTCCTGTGTCCCTCCTCACTGGAGCTCCAAGGAGAGTGCCAAGGAACACGTGAGCCCATCAGCTCTCTGCCCACACTTCCCACAGAGAAGCAGTGAGCAAACCACCACACTCCTTTACTCCTTTCCCTTTGCTTTAAAAGGAGTTTCACTCAAGTTGAAGTGTTGAAGAGCAACCACTGCACAAAGTGCAATGAGGCGGTCAAAAAGCGGCTTAGGACCTCCATGGTTTCTTCAGCTTTGGAGAAAATCAGTGAGTTACCAAGCAGGCAGTAGCACAGAACAGGGAGTTTGCAGGGAAGGAAAGCTCAGCACAGCTCTGCCTCGCTCTGCCAGGCAGCAGCTCCCCTGGAGAGCTCTCCAGGAGATGGATGGCAGGAGCTGTAGCTGGCAGGTCACAGCCTCGCGTGGGTTTGTGCCTCTCTCCCTGTACACGTGTGGGTGCAGCTCTGTGTGTGTGCTTAAACAGGCCCACACTTCCAAAATCCCAGCCAACGTTGTGGGTTGTGGGTCTTCAAACATTGTATTCTATCATTTATTGTTGCAATGAAACGAAGAGCAGTCAATCCAGCCCAGGTTTGCCAAGGCATTGTCACCTAAGTGGGTGCTGTGAAGGCACAGATGTGAGAAGAGAAGGCACTGGAAAGATCTTAGGGCATTTTCCGGGGCCTACAGGCTTCTGAGAGAGCTGGAGAGGCACTTTGGACAAGGGCATGGAGTGAGGACAAAGGGGAATAACTTCAAACTGACAGAGAGTAGGTTTAAATTAGATAGTGGGAAGAAATTCTTCTCTATGAGTGAAGGGCTGTCCAGAGAAGCTGTGGCTGCCCCATCCCTGGGAGTGTCCAAGGCAGGTTGGATGGGGCTTGGAGCAACCTGGGATAGTGGGAGGTGTCCCTGCCCATGGCAGGGGTGGGATGAGATGGGCTTTAAAGTCCCTTCCAACCCCAACCATTCTGGGATTCTGTGACTCTTACAGGATAGTCTGGGCACATCTTGTCATTCCTGGCCAATCTTACATTTGAAAGAGCATCCGAGGCAGACAGAACAGGCAGAAGTTACACCAAGACACCTCACATAGTGAAACAACCCAAGCACAGTGATCAGGATCATCCCTCCCTGATAAGAACCAGATGATCCTCCAAATCATTGGATTTTCAATGCTGGACTGGGGGGAGATCCCACCACCTCCCCCAGCTGAGGACTGCAGGGAGCAGATCTGATTTCCACATTAGCACCCCCAGAGCCCATTTCCAGCTGTGGAGAGATTTGCTGGGTGGTGGGAGCACAGCTGGGAGCTGCTCATTCAAAGGCCAGGAATGGCATCAATAAATTCCAACAGAACCTCTCTGCTTGCAGGGGAACACTGCAGAGGCAGGGATGAAACCTCTGATACTGCTTCTAATTGCAGCCTTTGCCCCACGGGAGCTGCTGTCTTTATTAATGCAATTATGATGTAGCCAAAGGCAGCAAATGCTTCTGCTGACCTTGCTGGGGGAACAGAGGCCTTTAGTCTCCACGGGAAATTGCTTCCTCCCCCAGAAAATGGCACATAACCCACTGTGCTCCTGTGCCTGCAGATGCCCCATCTCGTCATTGGACCAGACAGGATGGAAATTGCTGTTTGATGCCACCTCCCTTGCTCCCACAAATCAGAAATAAAGTCCAACAGTGCTTGAGTCAGTCTTTCAGCAAAGGAAAATCAACAGTAAAACTCAACGTTGCACCAAAAGTCACTCTTAAATTGTGAATTATAAAAGGTAGTAATAATAATGCTTAAAGAGTCCTAATTACAGGCATATCAGAGCTCTGATTTAATTGTAATTTGATGCCTCAGTTCAATTAGCCTAAAGACATTCAACTGGAGACCTGCTCTCAAAAAAATAAGTCCATGAATTGAAATTCTGTATCATGTCAAGAAGCTGCCATTAACAATAACAACAGGGGTTGGGGAAGGGGACACATCTTAATCATTAAAGATTGAGATTTCTGACCACACACTACAGACTTATAACCAAAGCAGGTTCCAACCTCAGAGCAACTTCCACTCTTAATCAAAAAAGCATTTCCTAAGGTTATGATATATCCTTTGTAAATACAAATTTGAAAGAGGATTAACAGCTGTGTTTGGATTTTAGAGGACCAAAAACCTCTTCTCCAGACTTTCGTCCCAGCACTTTAACCCCAGTGGCTCTAAAATTGGACTGACTGCAACCAAGAGTTGACTTTCCCCATAGATCAATCACTGAAAGAAGAACATCCCATTATTGCACATCTCCATTCGACAACTCAAGGCAGGCAGAGAGTGGAAAATGAGAACAGTTGCTTTACACAAAAACTTTCTGAGACTTGAAGGGGCTTGTTCAATGTCATTCAAGAAATCATCAACACAATTATGGAATATCCTGGTGACACTGGACCTACCTTTCCTGCTGGTGGCCCCGGGGCAGCTGCTGTGCCAACCACAGGGTCTTGGTCTGGGCTTCGCTCTACAATAAAGTACAGCCTCCACCTTCAGCACTTTTCATCCTTGAAGACTTTGTTGGCGTTTTGAGGGTCATATAAGACAAGGAGACCTGCAAGATCTTTTTTCAAAGCACCTGAAAAAAAGGATGAAAACACCTACAAGGTCATTTTGCAAAGCAGAGGGTTGAGAATTAAGAAAAACAAATGAATGCCTGCAGAGGAGAGGAAGGCAGGTGGGACTGGTTGCTTGCACCTACCCTGAGGTCTGGTACATATTGTGACAAGGCCCTGGGGAGCCCTGTGGCACCAGCTGAAGGCCCAGAGAAGCAAAGAGCCTCCCACAGTGTGAGGGAACAAGACATGGCCAGATGCTTTTAGTCAAATGACTCATCGCCAAGAAGCCCGAGGGCCGGAGTTTTAAAAGACATTATAATGCATTAGTCAACCTTAAAGTGAAGGCATCTGTGGACCTCCATATCTCAAAATAATTATGCCTTAGAGACATGCCCGGGGTGGCACAGACACTGTGGCAGCACAGGGAAACAGCTCTGCCCCTCAGAGCCCCCGACCACGGAGCTGCTCCCCAGCACAACCACAAACACCATTAATGAGCTCAGGGGGATTTGCATGAATTTTCCTGTGCTGCTCCCAGCTCGTGATAGCTCTCCATTCTGCATGATGCTAGAGTTTAGTCTCCTACTGTTCAGCATGAAAAACTGCCATAAAAGCAGCAGCTGGTGCTCGCAATATCTGCTCAGTCCCCAACACCACCCAGCATGTGCTAGTACTGAATATTGATGAAACTCAGATCTTATTACAACAGAGCACAATATGTTCCTTGCCTATACATTCCCTTCAAGCATGAAAAAAAATATGCTAAATTAGGATCCAGGTCAGGTCCAGGTTCAAAAAACCCACTTAAGCCAAGGTTTTGGGAAAGCCTCATGGGTTTTGCCCAGCGCTAGGGAGGACTGCTTCCTACTGCAGGAGTCCAACCCAGCTGTAAATGAACCCAGAGTTTGGGGCTGTCAGGTCCTGATCCATCTCTACTTAAAACACACTTGGATGCAATCTGATGTCATGTGTCTTGAAAATAAAGGCAAATTAACCACTTCAGAGTAGCAAGTGCTTCCACGCACAGCCAATTATGTTCTCTCTATAGAATCCAAAATAAAAATCCCTGTTTACCAAAATCAGTTTTTCATCTTGCTGCATTTCAAGTTCAAAACTGGAAATGAAATGTTTTATGAGCTGTATCAGTTCAGAAATAGAAACACAAGTGTCAGTGATAAGACAACGCTATTCCAGACACAGATACATTTTGAACAAGTTTTACTTCTGGGAATGTAGTGAACTTAGAACTGTGCATCATTGATTCATTCTTTGGTAGTGTTCCAAATTACACAAGATCCACATTATTAACTTGTGTAGTTGATAAAACATATTATGAATTCCCACATTCACCCCCACAAGCAAAGAAATTTGGAGAAACAGAAAAGCAGTTTTAAATACCCTGGTGGTCTTCAAGGCAGTAGAAGATGCTCTGTAAGAAGAAGAAAAGATCTGAAAGTCAGTGGCAGGGGAATGTGCATGTTATTGCCTTCCAGACTCACACAGGGCTGGTTCCTGACGGTGGGATTGATCCCAGACAGCATCCCAGCAACACTCTCTCACCTCACAGATCAGAAACAAGTCAGGAAGAGACCTCAACAGGCCAGCCCTCTGCACTGGGGGAGGATCACCTCTACACAAACCATTCGTTTCCTTTTCTTACATCATGTTTGTGCTGAAGTGCCCTGAGGCCTGTGATGCCAGCCCTTGATTATCCATCCTGTTGGGAAGTTGCACTCGATGCCCTAAACAGCTGAACCTCAACCCATGACTTCTCCTCCCATGAATAGTGGGCAAGGAGAGCATTTAAGTTTTATATCCTAACTCTTCTCTGACATTTGCATCTGAGACTTTCTGCTTGACCTCATTTGCAAATTTAATAAGACCAATCTCTATCTCATCCTCAAGATCATTAATGAAAACACTGATTTACAGCAAACCTGGGATAAACCATTGCAGACCCAAGATAAACCTTTGCAGAACTCCATTTTGCCAAGTCTTCTCTTTTGGTAAGAAACAACTTTCCAGAATGGCTTTCCAACCAGTTTTGCAACCACCAAATGGAAATTTTAATCTAATGAGATTTCTCTACCTTGATTATGAAAACATAATTGGAGAAAATCAAAAGATTTATTAATGTCAATTTGTACAATAACCACTGCTTTTCCTTTGCCCATAAAACTGAATTATACTGTCACAGGAGAAAAATCAAAATGTATTGGAAGCCATTTGTTCTAGACAAAGCCCACGGGATGCTGCTGACCTCCTCGTTATGTGCTAACATTTTCAGCATTTGCTCCAGTATTTTCCTGGCAGATACAGCAAAACTGCTGGTCTGTACTTGGAGCTTCCTTAACCCCATTTGAGAGAGAATTATTATTTTTATCTTTGCCAGGAGACATTACCCACACTTTGTAATGTCTCAGAGCCTGTGGTGCACAGGTCCAAGTTTGCTCCAGGCTTTTCCCTACATACCCTAGAGTGATTTTCCACAGCACTTGTATGATTTGAGAACAACAATCTACACTTTTTATTTCCTTTTTCCTGTGTGCTGCCTGGTGGGAGATGCATATTTTAGTTGAATCTGAAGCAATTCAACATGAAACACTAATGAGCTGGGCATTGCTTCTCCACTTTCCCTTCGCTCTGAGGACAGACCGACCTTCCCCAACTGCCTCTTGTGTTTAACACACTTGTGCAGAGCGTCTTCCCCTCTGTCCTTCCCAGCTCCCTCATCATTTTGTGCCTTGGCCTTTTTGTTCTGCCCTCCCAGGCTCACACACTAGGCTTTTGTGTTCCTCCTTAGTAATTTGACCCAGTTTCCATAAGTCTGGACAGTTCCGCTTTGCATCGTGACTTAGCACGAATAAACAAAGGCTGAGAGCTGCACACACAAAGCACATCAGAGAGATCTGGGCCACCACCACCCCTGTCCAGTGCACCAATTTCCCTCTGCATACTGATCCGAGGGACTTGTGCCTGCAGGAAAACAGGAGAGGCATCTCTGGGATGCAATTAGCGACCGCTTGCGCAAATGCCGGTAAGGACTGGCCTGTGACTCCGTTGTTCTGCACAGAGCACAGCACAAAGGGCTCTCTGCCCTGCTTGATGAAGGTACCACACGAAAGCTGATGGCATGGAAGAGGGAATTGGGAGCAAAACTCCAAGTCCTGGTCTGGGAGCAGCAAGAAGCAAAGGGCAGGGAGCTGGTGTGACCTCCTCCCATCACAGGGAGGACGTGGAGCTGCTGGAGAGTCCAGAGAGGGCCACCCAAGGGCATCAGAGGGATGGAGCAGCTCTGCTGTGAGGAAAGGCTGAGAGAGATGGGATTGTTCAGCCTGGAGACAAGAAGGCTTCAGGGTCACCTAACTGTGGCCTTCCAGGGCCTGAAGGGAGCCTGCAAGAAAGATGGAAAGAATATTTACAAGAGCCTGGAGTGACAGAACAAGGAGAAATGGGTTCAAACTGACAGAGAGTAGGTTTAGATGGGATATTAGGAAAAAATCCTCTACTGTGACGCACTGGCACAGGTTTCCAGAGAAGTTGTGGCTGCCCTGGAAGGGTGCAAGGCCAGGCTGAACAGGGTTTGATGTAGTGGAAGGTGACCCTGCCCATGGCAGGGCGTTGGAACAAGGTGATCTCTAAGGTCCCTTCCCACCCAAACCATTCTGTGATTCTGTGATCACTCGTTTTCCCTGTGACATACTGCTGCCTTCAGTGAGGGGAGAGGAGCAATAAAGAACCAGGGAGACTACACAGAGCAGCCCCATGGACAAAGATCCCATTTTAGTGGTCTACTTGGTGTCAAGATTTGAAAACGTGCTAAAGGAAGAAAGAAAAGGCCTTTAACAGCATTCTCAGGGAAGTTTTAATCAAGCAGAGTGGGGCAGGACTGTATTTGCTGAGAGAAGAACAGGGCAGCAGCAGAGCTGAAGTCACATTCCCAGTTTCTGACTGGCCTGGATTTACCTGGACACCTAGCCATGGTGTTCTTTCTCAATGAAGAAAGTCTTGGTGAGGAGAAGAAAACAGGATTCATGACATTTTCCAGGGTTGCATTATTCTGGAAGTCCATTAATAGAATTAATTGGGGTTGGCTCAAGGTATCCCCAAACCTGCAAGAAGTTGGAGAAGCCCCAGCCCCACTGTGACCATGGAAGTTTTCAATACCTCCCCCTGCACTGTGCACCCCTGGTACCCCAAAAGAAACACAGGACTCCTAGATAAGCTCACAGGCACACACAGCACACCTGCACAGATGGATCAGAAGGGCTAAATTATAGAAATGTGAGGTGGAAAGCCTGCAAAATTTAGAAGTAGCTTCAACCTCAGGACCCAGAGGGAAATCTGAGTCTAAGAAAGCAACAGGAAGCTGACCTGAATGATAATGATGGTATTGGCAGCAGATCAAGGAAGGAAGGGCACGGGGAAGAGGCTGAGGTCTCTCTGCCACATGGAGATGGAGCTGATGGTTGTAACTCCAGGGGACACTGAAGAGACAGGCTGAGATTTCTGTGTGGACAGAGGAGACAGAAGTGGAGTGACCAGGCAGAGAGAGAATTCACCTGCACAACGTCAGGAGCTGAATGTTTCTTACAGTCACAGAATGGTTTGGGTTGGAAGGGATGTAAAATTCATCTCAGTCACCCCCTGCCATGGGCAGGGACACCTCCCACTGTCCCAGGTTGCTCCAAGCCCCATCCAACCTGACCACATTTGCAGGTAGTAACAAGTCACTGTAGCCTTAGAGCAGAGGTGCATTATATCACCAAACAGTTCATTAAAGAAAGATTGGGGGAAGGTAATCCCTGGGTGAGATAAATTAATAAGAGGAAACATTTATGGTGAAAAATACAACCAATCATCATTTTAACTGCTGTAGAAGCAAAGCTTAAAATTATTGTTTGGACAATAATGAAGGGTCCTGCCAATCAACAGCAGCAAGAGAAAAAACCCAAACCAAGATAATTTTGCTTTTGGCACATTACAGGAATAGGTTGCAACTTGTGTTAGTCTTGTTAGCTGGCCAAACTATGTCTCAGAATAAAAACAAACAGAAAAAGGCAAATTTGACTAACTGATTAATTAATTGCACCAGTGCAACCACATTGCCCCTGGCAGTGCCCCACAGCTCTCCTGGGGTACAGAGACACAAACACCACTGGGTGAGAGCCCAGAGCTCTGCTCACCGTGAACCTACAGCCAGGTGGGACAAATCCCACACCATCCCCACGGTGGGAACGGGGCACAAACTCAGGAGCTGCCACAAAGGGAGGGTTTAAGGAGCCAGGCACGCTGGCAGGGGCTCAGCTGCTGCTGGAACCAGCCAGTGCTCTGGAAGTGGAGGGGATCTCTGTATTCATGGGCATCTCAGGGCACCTTTGGCTCGCAGCGTGCTTGGATAGCAAACACACAGCACTGGGAATTGCTGCCTGAATTATTCAGCCTCTCTCAACCCAGTATTTACTGCTGCTGAAGCACTTTGAGGAAAAACCTTCCTTTGACTTCACAGGACTCCAGATCAAACCCCAGTAATACTTTTATTTATAGATGGAGAGGTTCTGAAATTAAAAAATAAAAACACAGGTTGACACGCAATTCCTGGATGTTTTTGTATTTGCTACAATATCTTTTTCTTTTTTTTTAAATAGAATAACCGAGATATTTGCTTGAAAAGAAAGCAGGATCCCTGTGGCAAATATTTGTCCATTCATTCACTTTCTTTCAGTTCCGCTGTGAATCTTCTAAGAACTGTCCACATTTTCAATGGTACTGATCAAAGGTATCATTATGAAGGAGGAACAGCACTGGACAGGGTATGTTGAAAAAAACATTTTCCCCTAACGAGACTCTCAGAACAGGAGCTCAGCGTTGAAAATGCCCCAAAAATCCATCCTATGCAGGAAGAATTGTGAGTGGAGGAGGAAGGCACTGAAAGGGCTGTGGGACAGAAATCCCACAGAGTAACCACACACCTCTAATCCAGCACTGAAAGCACCACCAGCAGGTCCTGATGCCTTGGGATTTTAGCTTTTATATTTTTCATACATTTGTAATCCTGCAGTATAACTCTAAACTCCATATAGAGCCTTAGCTAGTGCTTTTCCCATTTCTGTTGGACAAAACAATTCCAAGCACTGCCTGAGATTTCTCCCTGGGCCTGGGAATCGAGGACTTTTCACTGCCTTATGCCCCAAGAAATAGAAACAAAAGTGAGCTGGGAGGAGCAAACCTGGGGTAAATGACTTCAGTACCTGCAGCTGTAATTGGAAGATTGAGCCCAATATACAAATGGACCAAACTTATAAAAGTATAGAAGTCAAATATCCGTTGTCCATTTTTTGGGTGGTGCTCCTGGGGGCTTTTGCTCGCCCTAAATGTACCTGAAGGCCCTTCAATGAATATAACCACTTTTTATTATCTTAATTTTGTCTGGCTTCTGTTTTTAGGCTGCCCCTAAAAGGCATCAATCAAAAGCTTTGTATTAAGTTTACAAAAACCCAGGGCTGCAGTACAGAGGTGAGGGGGGTGACAGGAGCTGGGGCACAGGCTGGCACTGGGGGCTGGGAAGAGCTCAGTACTGCTCAGATAAAGAAATGCAGACCTGGAGCTGGGCAGGGTTTAGGAGTGACAGAGAAGGCAGAATCAGCAACTTACACTGAAAAGGCCACTGCATGGGATAAATTTAGACATAATTCAGCTGCAGACCACGAAGGAAGCAGCAGTGCTGTAAAGGCTTCTTTGGTCAACAAAGAAAAAAGCAAAGGTGTAAAGGTGTGTCAGCAAACAAAGAACTGACCCAGAGCAAGGAAACCAAAATCACCACTGAGAACATCAGATTCTTACCAAAGGATTCAGGCACTGGCAAATTGCTGTAACACCCCTCACTTCTCCCAGAATGAAACCACCAACCTCAGGAGCCAGGGGAACAAGGCAGGGGTGAGCATAAACCCACACAAAAAGGAGAGAAAGCCAAGTGCATTTATAAATATTTTAATTGCGCTATTTTTCTGCAACAAGCAATCTTATTAAACTATTAAGGTGCTGTATATACCAGTAAAATATCCCTGGCCTTACTCACACATTGGATGTGCTTTGTTGTCACCTGCAGTGACAGAAGCAATGGCTTCAAAGTGACAGAGGTATCAGGAAGGAATTGTTCCCTGGGAGGGTGGGGAGGCCCTGGCACAGGGTGCCCAGAGAAGCTGTGGCTGCCCCATCCCTGGAAGAGTCCAAGGCCAGGTTGGACAGGGCTTGGAGCAACCTGGAATAGTGGAAGGTGTCCCTGCCCATGGCAGGGGTGGGATGGGGTGAGCTGTAAGGTCCCTTCCAACCCAAATCCTTCTGTGATTCTATGACTGAGCCTTACATTAGCAGCACTAATTTCTGAGTGAAAAGGGGCACCCTGCAAGGTGCCATTTCTGTGTTGTTCAGTGGGATTTGGTGACTACTTTCCCCCGGTTGGGTTTTCCTATGGAAGGGACTCTCCCAGCTGCAGCTGACATTACTCACTCCCCATTTTTCTCCCCAAAGAGACCTTTGCTAAGAAAATCCTCAGTTTGTGACAAAGCCACAAATTAATTTTCTCTTCCACCCAGAAGCTGCAACGGGGGCCCTGCCGTGTCTCGGTGCCAGGTCCCCTATCCCACAGCACCATCTCGTGGGAGACTGAAGCTTGAACAAACCCACCAGCAAAACCACCAGCTGGGAATAAATCCACTGCCAAAATCCCCACAGCTTCAAATCCCTGCAGGGTCCTGCCCAGCAGGATCTGCATCTCTGCAGGGCTTGCAGTGCTTCCTCCAAAACATCCAGGAATGACAAGGAAGCATTTCCATGGCACAACTTCACCCTGAGTTTATCTTTCCAGGAGCAGAAGTGCAGCAAAAGACTTGAGTCTTTTCTCCCAGGGAACAAGCAACAGGACAAGAGGAAATGGCCCCAATTTGCACCAGAGGGGTTTAGGTTGGATATTTAGGAAAAATTTATTCACTGATAGTGTTGTCAGGCATTGGAACAGGCTGCCCAGGGCAGTGATGGAATTACCAGCTCTGGGGATGTTAAAAAAATTGTGTAGATGTGGTGCTTAGGGAAAAGGTTTAGTGGTGGCTTTGGCAGTGCTGGGTTAATGGTTGGACTCAGTCTTAAAAGGCTTTTCCAACCTAAATTGATTCCATGAACTATTAGCCCATCTGTGAAGTTCCCTATTGCAATTCCATCCTTCACAGAAGACCTTCCAGTGCTGCCTGCTCAGCTCTCAGAACAGGACCAGGGAGAGAAGAGCCCCTGTCCTGTGCTCATGTCCCAGGTCTGGCAAAGCCTCCACCTCCTCAGCTGCAATGACCTTCCCTGAGCTCAAATATCTCTGAAAAGTGCCCCCAAAGCCATAGAAAAATTTAATAAAATCCCTCTTGGGGCAGTGTGGGAGATCTTACAGGGAGCCCAAAAGCATATGCGTCAGAGCAAGTAACACAAGTTCAGATGAGACAAAGTTTTCATAATCTCAGAAACACATTTATGTTTGTGGTTCCATCCTTTGAAGACCATGACTGAAGTGGACCAGCTCTTGCTGGGATGATTTCCCCCATGTTTACAAGATTTCTCACAACAGCACTGCTGGGTATCAAGGAAAAGGGGGACCAGACTCTGGATACAGGTGAGGCTCCTGCCCAGGAGATGTGCCAGGCTTAGTCCTGGAGCCTGTGCTTCCTCCTGAAGTTTCCTGGAGACTATAAAGGAGGGTGGAATTATCATGTTAAAAAAGGTTTTTTAGTTTAATTTGACTTATTTTCTACATAGGTTATGGCAAAAGCATGAGTTCTGTCTCAGCAGCCTGCCTGCAGCTGCAGGTTTGCTGGGATGCAGGGAAAAACAGGAAACTCTTCCCAACTTTGGGAGCTGCAGGGCCCCAGCTGAGTCCCCCCATGGATCATGGAGACAGTCAACACCTCCCACCTGCTAGAAAAGCATCACCAGACCCTGTTCCAATAGCACTGCTTTTCCTGGTGGGCAACCACACAGATCTCCCATAAAAACATCTTACTTTAATAAAATTATCCCTCTTTGGAGAAACTCTCACCATTCTTAGGCAACACTGCAGGGAGAGAATAGTGGGAGTAGCAAGCAGCTGTTATCTGCTGCAAACATTTGATAGAAAGAACCTCAAATCAGCAGCTGATGCCTCTTCCCTCCACACCTCTGAGCACTGGGAATCCCCCTGGCAGCAGCAGCACCAAGGCAGCAGCCCCACTGCACCTCCCAGCCCAAACCCAAAAGCAGAATTCAGCCCCCAGCCTGGAGCTGCAGGAGCTCAGTGCCCCCAGCTCCTGCAGAAGCCAGCCCTGGAGGGTTGTTAATGTGCTCAGTTGGAAATGTGCTGTGTCTGGCTGCCACTGAGCTCCCAGGTGTCCTGCCGAGCTCACATCCAGGGTGATTCATTTTTGCAGAGTGAGGGAGATGCTGGTGATGGGGAGAGCACCGTGCTCACTGCTCCCACAGCCAGCAGCACAGCCAACACCTCTGCCTGCCCACTCAGACCTGGCTGAGGAGGGAGCCAGCAGAATGAGGGCTCTGCAGGGCTTTTCTCCACCTTCACCTTCTGCTCCAGATGTTCTTGGCTCTGCAGTGACTCAGGAGCAGGGGGAGCCCAGCCCTGTGCACCTCAGGGGGCAGAACGCAGGGGTCACCCCACAGCCTCGTCCATCCCCTGAACAACCAGCCCATGCACTGAAGGTTCTATTATTTCATGTCCTGGAGCCTGTTTTGCACAGATTTCTGTCTCAGCCACGATCATTTTGTGCTCTCTCCCACCCAGGAAAGGCTGACCTCCTGCACAGGGAGTCAGCTGCAAGCTGAAACCTCCCAAAACATTCCAAGAGTCCACTCCCACGGGCTCCCTCCAACACTTATTAACCCATTTATCATCCCATCAGCTCCCCAGTGCTTCCAGCCCTCAAACTCAGTGTAACCAAGCCTGGCTTGTGCTTTGCTTTTTGGGAAAAGTGGCTGAGAGGCAAAGATGGAAAGGATTTCTGTTGGCATCCAGACCTTTGGGAATTCAAGCCCAACATGGAAAAGCTTCAATCACATTTCAAAGTCTGCTGTGACCAGATGGGAGACTGAAGTCCCTACCCAGACAGCAGGACTTGCTTGGAGCTTTAGAGCAGATGATCAGAGACCAGACCCTCTATATCAGACACACAAACTCTCAGCAATTAAACTGAATTGGGTTTTCCGTTAATGAGCAGCAATTAGGGCGCTGCTCAGAGCCAAGCAATTCCAAGCCCATCCAGAGGTGGTGGCTGTGCCCTTGTGCCCTGGCCAGCTCATTACAGGGGCTCAATTTGCCACCTCCAGTGCAGACAGACACCTCAGCCCAGACTGTCCCCTGTCCCCAGCAGCAGTGGGACCTTCCCCACACTGCACAGAACAGGAGCCAGGTGGGCAGGATGGAATAACAGAGCTGAGCCAGGCAACCCAGGGCTTGGGCTGTGAGCAAACTGGGAATCTACCCTATATTAACGACTTATTTCTTATTCAACGTGGTTCTGTTCCACTGCTTAAAAGTTGTCTTGGCCTTACTGTCATCAGATGCCCTAAAAGCTCTACAGTGTCTAAAACTTTTTTAAATCCCATTTAGTTCAAGCTCTTAAGAGAAAGCAATGCCTGTGGTTTATTTCTGAAGAGGCACTCATCCCAAGAAATCCCAGCTCTCCTGTTTAAGGAGCTGACACAAAGCTGAGGTTGGGAGAAACTCCCACCAAAGGGGTGCAGCCACATTTCCAGCTCTGCTCCTACAAGGATGCAGGACCCAGCTACTGCAGAGGGAAGGGAGAAGAGCCACAACTCAGACTGCCAAAGACAGAGCTTTCCTTTCCACCAAATGCCAGCACTTTGGGACACAGACTGACCAAAAGTTGAATTTTTTAACTGTGCATTTGTTCTTGGCTGGACTAAATCCCCTTGAACTCTGAGGGTTTTGGTCTCTGCACTGGCTCTCCTCTGGATTTTGCTGTCTGCTAATTCTGTTAATTAGAAACAGTCTTTGAACAACACAGGAAACAGATTTGAAAGATGAGGAGATGGTACATCTAGGGCACAGGGAGGGGAGCACTGGAAGGCCCCTTCATTTGATCAAAGAGGCCTTCTTATCATATTTAAATTTACAACTCATGTAAAGTTTTTGGCTTGCTTTTCACATGTACCCAGTCTTTTTCCTCACACCTGGACACCCTCACTCCTCTTCCTTGCAGGAAGTTGCTGCCCCAGCCCTTTTCCCTTCCCACAAGGTGACAAAATTTCTTCACTGAGCTTGATCAGCACAAGAGTTGAACGAAGAGCTTCACCCAGGGAGGTGTGAGAACCATTCACTGCTTCTTCTGACCCTTAGAACTTGTATCCAGGTTTTCTTTAGGGGAAGTCCAGGCTGAGCAAATTCTCTGGTCACCCAAATTAAGCCCAAGCCAAAGCAGCCAGGATGAGCTGCCCAAGGATGGGCATCACAGCCACGGACCTGAGGCACAGGGGACAGCCCCAGCCTGTCCCAGGGCTCACTAAGCAGGGGAGCAGCAGCACAGCAGCCACAGAAAGTTTCCTATCAAGGGCTATATCTCTTACTAAGACAAATTCCCCTGGCAACACAGCTCTTCCCTAGGGCTTGCCACAGAAACAGCACTGGCACACAGCTCTGGTAGGGCTGGCAGCTGCAAACAGTTGCTGTGTGTGCAGAGGTGGCTGCTCACAAATATTACCAGATAGCAAAACCACCATAACACTCACTGTCTTCCAGAAAAACAGCATGGGTAGATAAGGACTGCACAAAAATTCCCTAACAGCATCAGCCTTGGACACTTACAGGAGAAACCAGCCCAGAAAGTGCCACAGGCAAGAAGTGAGAGGGGGAGCCTGGGTTTGCACTTGGAAATCACGCACTTGCAGAGATGTGGAGGGAGGGAGGGGGTCCCAGGTGAGGATCTTTGGGAGTTCAGGCTTTGTGCTCAGGGCATCCTGAGAGCAGCTGGTGAAGCAGAGATGCTGCTGGGATGAGTTGAGTCCTCAAAATAATTGTGCACCTGACCTTGGGAATCACAAAAAAGGTTAAATATGAGTGGGTTTTTTCTTCTCTGTGGTCACTTGCTATCTCTATCCCCTTAGTAAACATTGACAGTTTGTTTTTAAAGCTACAAAGTGTAGGTTTTGCTTTTCTTAGGAGACCTTCCTTTGACAAAACTCTGATACTTTCAGCAGCTCTCTTCCTTGTCACTGTTCAAGTCCTGCTCTGGGTTTCTGGTCACAAAGTCTCTTCTGAAGGATGAGTGCAAGTGTAGCTGGGCTGGCACTGGGGTCAGAGCTTCTGGGCATTGCTGCAGCTGCAGAAAGCTGCTATGGATTCAGAATATCACTATAACTTTGGGCTTTGCTGTGTTTTTCCTTTCATTTCTATTTTTAGAAGCTTGTTAAGAATACTGAGCACTTCTTAAAAGCCAGTTTGTGGTCAGTACCTCAATGAAAATGTCCAACCCTGAACATTGTCACGTAGCAGGAAGTTATGGCTTTTCAGTGGCCAGGTTAACAAAAGGAAAGAATTCATTTAAGTTCTTCCTTAAGTGTTCTTAAATTTTTGGTTGAGTTGCTGTCCTTCTTCCCTCCCTAGCCTGGACCCCTGGTTGAACATCCCTGGGTGTCTCTGGTGGCTGTAGGGGAGATGGACACCTCTGCTCTCAGCTCAGCCTTCGGGCTGCCCCGAGTGGGTTTTACATTTGTAACGTTGCTAAAATGTTCTATTAGGTATCCAGAAAAAAAAAAAAATCAAGAATTTGTATCCTTTAACCACAAGCCCAGTCTTTGCAGTGTCAGTTTTCCTACCACACAACCTGCAGTGAGATGGGAGCCAAGGGGAGGTTTTTGTCCTGCTAACGTGTCTAAAATAGGCCTGAGTGCCACGGGCAGGGCTGGAGCACAGCTCTGCTCTCTGTCCCTCACTGGCCCCAGGAAAAGGCACAAAAGCACCGAAGGTATCAGGCACAGGGATACAAAATTCAAATTAAACACCAGATAAAGGCAGAAAGAACTTTGTATCGCATTTATGTGTAAAGGCAAACATAATAACATTTAGAAGTATAACGACTTATAAGCATATTTATACAGCACTGCTGTCTCTGCAGAGCCCTGAAAAGTCTTTTCACTCCTTTTTTTCCTTTTCCCCACTTTTTTCCCCATCCCGGGGGGCAGCGCGAAGGCGGCTGCGCTGCTCCCCGCGGCCACCAGGTGGCGGTGCAGCCCCGCAGCTCGGCCCGGCAGGAATGGGGCGGAAAACTCCGATTGGGAGATTTCAGCAGAACTTTGTTGTTAACGGTTTGCTTTGGGCTTTTGGGTGCCGGGCCAGGAGAAAACTCATGGGTGAGAGGACCCAGCCGGCCCATGGTGATGTCCCTGTCCCAAACAGCAGCCCCTGAAAGCTCAGCTGGGGGAGCAGGCAGCCTGCGAGATGCTCTCAGCATCTCTAGGGCCACCCGGATGCCCTAAATTCCCACAGCCATTCCCGGACCGCCGTAGCCATCTCCAGCCTGGGAGAGCCAGGCTGCCTGCCGAGGTCCTGGAAGGGCAGTGGCGCTTCCCTGGTGCCCGTGGGGTGAGCGTGGCTGGGATGTGTTGAGTGCTGTGTCGGGTCTCTGGAGCAAAGTTCTGCTCATGAACATCCTGCCACACTGCAGTGTCACTCCTGTGGGGCCAGCCTGGCTGGGGGGCTCTGCACTGCTGTCCCTGCAGAGCCAGACTGCTCAGAGTGTGGGAGGGGAGAGCTGGGCAAGGGGAGGGCAGGATGGACCTGAGTGTGGTGGTCTTGTACCCCAAAAGCAAGAGTCCTGCTGCTTCCACCCCAAAGCAGGTCCCAGCAGCACTGAGCAGCAGCAAAACAGCCCAGAACCCCCCTGGACTAAGCAGAGCAGCCTGGGGGGCTCAGTGAAGCTCTTGGACCGGCCCTGAGGGCTGGGTGAGGGACCAAGGGCATCACCCCTGATGACAGGAGAGCGTGAGCTGCAAAGTCCAAAGTGCTGGGAGGTGGGACTGGCTCAGGGAGCGGCTGCTGCCAGAGCAGTGGGTGCTGCAGGAAGGCTGATCCTGGCTGGCTCAGGAGTGGGTGCAGCTCAGGGCCAGGCAAGGAGAGCCCAGGGTGTCTCTTGTGGGTTTTTCCCCTATGTTTGCATTTTTTAATACTTTACTGGAGGTCAGCAAGGTGCTTGTGCTGTGCCATGGAAACTGGGTGCTGCCCTGATCCCAGGGTGCCCTCACCACCTGAGAGTGTTGCTCTGACCTCCTAAATTCCTGTGGCCATTCCTGGACCCAGGCCCTCCATCCCCAAACCCCAGCAGCCATTCCAGTGGGCAATGCCATCGTGCTCTGCTGTACAACACTCTGCTGTACAACACTCTGCTGGCACTGCTGTCTGCCCACAGGTTGTTGCTGAGCCCAGAAATATCAGGGTGTTTGGCCCTTCTTCCTTCCTCTTGTGGGATCCAAGCTGTTGGGGGAGAGAGGCAGTGCTTCCCACCCTGCTGGATAGGGAGAGCCAGGGTTTGGGATGCAGCTCAGGGTTCTGTGGAGACTTGGACTGGTGGAGGTGGGATTGGCTGGAGCCTCTGGAGCTGCTCCCTGGGCTCAACACCAGAGTCTCACCTGACAGGGGACAGCAGAGCCTCAACCGGGGCACGTTCCCGAGGCAGATCAGCCCCTCTCTCCTGCCTTGCCAGAGGTTTTTGCTGGCGTCTCTCAGGCAACAGCAAATTTTGGGAGAAATCAGCATCTTTTCTGCTGGGAAAGGTGGAAATCCAAGGCAGCCCCGTTGCCATGGTTGCCACAGACCATCCTCGATGCAATATCACACCAAGCAGCTCTGCAAGCAGATGTGGCACAGCTGGAGAGCAAAGTGATTCCCCCAGGTGTGAGCACAGCATGGCAGGCCACAGTCCCCTCTGCTCTGACAGCCTCCCCTGGATGCTGGATGTGCCCTTGGCTGTGTGTCCCTACCCAGGACCCTCCCTGGCAGCAGAAGTCCCCTCAATGGAAGCAGGACTAGGGAGGGGGGAGCATGGCTCTGACAGTCAGCAATGCACGTAGGTGTTTAAAAATAATGCAGTTGGAGTATTTGTCATTCAAACAGTGTGTGTGTGTCTACAGAAAGTGCTGGATAGCAGATGCAAATGCTGTTTGAAGAGGGGGATGCTGAATATCAGCTGAGCCTGACAACCATTTCTGAATCTTTCTTCCCTAAGAAATTGTAGAATCATCAATTTAAGGATGAGGGTTTTGGCTTTGCTTAACACAGCTTGGGCCAGGTTCACTGGGTCCAGCTGCACCCTTGGAGACTGAGGGCTTAGGCTCTGCCTCCTGCGGCTCCCCAGGGCTTGCTGCTCTTTGCTACGAGGTTTTTAGCATCCCAACCTAAAATGCACCTGACAGTCTCATCACAGGGCTGGAGAGAAGCCAGCACTGCCACTGAGAGCCAGAGAAGGAGCAGTGTGTGCAGAGCCCAGGGCCTGACCCAGAAATGTGTGGAGACCTGGAGACGTGCTGCTGCTTCCTGGTGCTCACCTGGGCACTGGGAACACACATTTTTGGATACATCCCCCTGAGCCCCTGGGGTGCTCCTGCCTTTGTCCACACCAATGGTGCCATTGACTCCAGGGCAGTCCCTGAGCTGGTGGCTCTGGAGGGGACAGCTGGGATCTGCAGGGTTGGTGTCCCTGTGCCAGCAGCCACCACCTCGCGGTGCAGCAGGGTGATACTGCCTCTGGCCACCTCTCCTGTGTCCCCTTTCCAGGCACTGGTGACCCCGAGGAGGGGCTGAGGGGCTGGGGGAACCCTGCTCAGCCCCGGCCCCTGTGACTCCGTGCTGCTGAGCAGCCCTTTCCCTCTGCACTGCTCAGGGATGCGCCGCATCCTGGCTCCTGCTGGCTGCCAGCCAGCCCTCCCCAGGGCCCAGGGGGCTGGTTAAGCTCATTGCTTTTCTTTCAGAGGCTTCAGAAAGCCGCCTGCCCGCATTTAATTCAAACTTATTGAATAATTCTCCCGGGAACAACTAGTTCAGGATCAACCACTCCAAGAGACCATCGGTGAGATCAGCTGGCACGGCCCCAGCCATGGAGTGTCCCCTCCTGCACATCTCCGTGGCAGTGCCAAGGTGATGGTGAGCACAGGGCCAGGCACCTGGCCCAGGGCAGCCTTGGCTCAGCTCTAAACCTGGCTGCCTGTGTTGCCTCCAGCCCCAGGGGATGTTCTGAGGTCTGTTAATATCCCTCCCACTTCCACCCCAAACCTGTTCCTGCCTTTGAGCCGTGTTCCCTTGGGCAGCAGTCCCAGAACAGAGCTGGCTCAGCCCTCACCTGCCTCCAAAGCCTGTTGCCAGCTCTGCACAGATTATGAGATGCAATGTGCCTGTGGGGATGCACAGGTACCGCTGGCTCACACCCTGCTGTGATGGGACTCACGTCCACCTTTGGGTTTGTATGGCCGGGTTTACAGTCAGGGTTTATGTCCATCTTGGAGCCACCAGGACAGCTGGACATGGAGGAAGCCTCCAGCAACTTCTCACAGAAGCCACCCCTGTAGCCCCCACCCCACTACCAAAACCTGACCACATAAACCCAGTACAGGGACAAACAATGTGAGGCCACCTGGACAGGAGTGTGGACAAGCCAGAGCCAGGCTGAGAGGGCAGGGATGAGTCCCCAGCTCCAGGCAGCAGGCTGTGAGTGATGAGACCAGCCACATCCTGGGAGGTGGGATTCCCTGAGGGAGGCTGCTCTCTGGGAAAACCCTTTTAATCCATGCTCAGCCCTAAGCAGCGCTGGGGGCACCTCATGTCCCATCCTTATGGCATCCTGGGGCTGTTCCCAAGGCCAGGCTGGGGCCGTGCTGCCCTCATCCCTGGCTCCCCCGCAGCCGTGCTGCTCCTCAGGGCAGCCCACGGTGCTCCCGGTGTGACGCAATTAGCCTCTGCAGGGAGCACGGCTAATGATCTTCATTAACGAGGGCGGCACTGGCGGGTCAGGGCCCGAGTGCCGCGCAGGGCCATGTGCAGCCGTGCAGCAGGACCGAGGCACAGCGCTGCTGAGGATGCTGCGGGGCACCTGTGGCTGCGATTGGTCCTGGAAAGGGCAGGATGCCCAGGAACCTTCCTTTCCCGGCGCAGTGGCTGTGCTGCAGCGTAGGGCTGGGACACGGAGCCCCTCTCGCCTTCCTGGGGTCCCTTATTTCACCCACATCCCCCTTGTCATGCTCATAAGCTGCTGACAGGCTGGAGCCGCTATCGTGGAATTCACAGAGCCACAGGGGGGGCTCAGCAAGCCCTGGCCAGAGGCACAGACCGATTTATAGAGCCTGCTCAGGCCACGAGCAGCAGGGAGTGATGCCTGCAACAAAAGCCCGGGTTTGCTGTACAATCCTGAATTTCCTGTGCTGGATGCACTGCTGGCTTAGGGCAGAGCAGGGGTGCAATCCCAGCCTGTGTCCAGAGGGTGCCTGGTGCTTGGGGAGGTGGGCAGGGGGCTGTGAGCTGAATGGGGAGGGGTGCTGAGCAATGCTCTAATAAACCCCACGTGTTTATTTTCAGCAGAATAAGACTGAGCTGTGCAGTGGGCTCTGCCCCTCGCCAGGCTCGGGTTTGCCCCCGGGCAAAGGGAGCCGCTGCCGCGGGGTTGTGCTGCCCAGCATTAAAAACAGAATCTGAGCAGCGAGGGGCTCCAGGGGTCTGTGTGATGTGGCAGAGCATCACTTCCCGTGCCGAGGCCACGGCAGCCGTGCTGCCGCGCGGGAAAGCACAGAGGAGCATTTTACAAACACAGCCGAGGAGCATTTTTCAAACTCAGCCTTTGGATGCTCGCAGTGGGTTTGGGGCCGGCTGGTAACGTACGACAGACGCGGCGGTGGGTGGGAGCAGACTTGAACAGGCACTCACTGCTCCAGGCTTCCCCCTGGAGAGGCACTGTGTGCACTCCGACTGCTTGGAAGGCAGCTGGGGCTGGGCAGCGTGAGGGAGCCCCAGGAGACCCCCACCCACGGAGGTGTCTCAGGGGATCGTCACCAAGAGGAGCCCCAGGGAGCTCCCAGCCACAGAGTGCACAGGGGACTTCGGCACCCGAGGATGCCCCGCACTTACAGCGATACCCCGGGGACCTTCACCTCCGGAACTGCCCCGGGGACCTGCGCTTACCGGGACCCCCAGGGGACTCGCACTGCTGAGGACACCCTGGGGACCTCCTTCCCCAGACCGATCCTGGGAGACACTTACCCTTAGGGGTGTCCCAAGAACGGGAACGCCCCGGAGTAACCCTCCTTGGCAGGGGTACCCCAGTGACCTGCTCCGCAGGGGACACCCGCGGGGACCGCTGTCCCCAGGGATGCTCCAGGGGCTCACAGGGGTGCGCGGGGGGGATCTGCCGTGACATGGGTCCCTTAAGTCCACGCGTTGCTGAAGACACCCGGGGAGGGACCCCTCACCCGCACATTCCCCCATCCAGCGGGGATGCCCCCATCCATCGGGGGTGCCCTCATCCATCGGGAACGTCCTTCTATCGTGTATTCCCCCATCCAGCGGGGTTGCCCCATCCGTGGGGATGCCCCATCCGTGGGGATGCCCCATCCGTGGGGATGCCGGCGCTGGGGTGCGCTGGCAGAGCGGGACCGTGCGGCTCCGGGCGGGCGGAGGGGTCGCTGTTGCCGCCAGCACGGCCGCCCCCCCGCCTCCCCCCACTC
>VZRZ01001925.1:501117-536970 GCA_013398175.1 Climacteris rufus | reverse complement strand
GGGGCGCGGCGGACGGGGCCGGGACCCCGCTCGGGGCCGGGGCCCGGGCCGGGGGCCGGGCTGACCGACAGCAGCTCGGAGGTGTCGGACTGCAGCGCCTCGGAGGAGGCGAAGCTGCTCTCGCTGGAGCTGGGGCTGAGCGGCAGCGACGGAGAGTCCCCGGGCAGCGCCCCGCCGCCGCCGCCCTCGGCCGGGGAGGCGTCGCCGCTGCCCGAGGAGCCCTCGGCCGCCTCCGTGGCCAGCAGCCGCCTGCAGCTCAGCACCTCGCTCGCCTTCTCCGACCTCACCGAGGAGCTGCTGGACGCCGGCACGGACGGGCTGCTCCGCGAGCTGGAGGACCTGCGCTCCGAGAACGACTATCTCAAGGTGGGCACGGCGCGACGCCCCTGGCAGCGCTTCGTGGGCAGTGACAGCCCCGGCACGGCTCGGTGTGGCGCGGTATCCCTGGGCGGCAGCGTGGCATCCCAGGGTATGGGTCGGCCAGGGTCAGCAGCCCTGGCCACAGCGTGGTTTAACGTCCCAGAGCTTTGCAGGGCATCTGAGGGCATCGCTCAGCGTGGTGCAGCATCCCTGACCATGGCATGGGGTGGAATCCCAGGGCAAGGGTCAGCATGGCTTAGCATCCCTGGGCACAACACAACATCCCTTGTCAGCACAGCGTGGCATCCCTGTGCACGGAGCAGCGTGGCACAGCATCCCTGAGCAATAGCATGGCATGGCATGGCATGGCATCCCAAATCGTGGCTCAGCATGACATAGCATCCCTGGGAATGGCATGGCATGGCACTGCATCTCAAAGTGTAGCTCAGTGTGGCACAGCATCCTCAGGTACAGCATAGTGCAGTACAGCATCCCAGGGCATGGCTGGGCACAGCTCAGCTCAGCTCAGGATGGCCTGCCTCAGCCTGGCTTGACTCAGTTGGGCAGCCCAGCATAGCGTGGCTGGGGGCAGGGCTTGGCATGGCTCAGCCCAGCATGGCATCCCTGAACTTGGCACAGCCAGGGATGGCCTGGCATGCTGTGGCTGGCCTTGGCTCAGCTCAGCTTGGCACAGGTGGGCATGACTGGATGTAGTGCCTGGCTTGCCTTGGCCTGGCATGACCACACTGGGCCCAGGGCAGCGCTCAGCTTGGCACAGCTGGGCATGGTCCAGCCTGGTGTGGCATGGCTGGGCACCACTCAGCTCTGTTGTGTGGCACAGGGCAGGCATTGGCTTAGCCAGGCATGACCCAGCTGGGCATGGCCTGCCCTGGCACGGCACAAACAGGTGCAGCACAACCCAGCCTAGCATGGACCCAGCTTGGCATGGCAAGGCTTGGCACAGCCTGGGCTGGCACAGCTTTGCAAGGCACAGCTCAACATGGCATGGATGTGCTTAGCCTGGTTTAGCATCCTGGGACACAGTATGGCATACCCTGACCCCATGGAGCTGGGCACAGCCCAGCAGTTGGGCATGGCTCCCCGCTGCCCTCCCTGCCTGCTGATGATGCCAGACCCTGGGGACATTTTCCAGCTCTCCCTGCTGGTTCCTGTGCTCCCTGGGGCCTTTTTCCAGGCCTGCCTGGTTCAAGGGTGCATGGTTAAGCCAGGGCAGACCTGCTGTGAGGGGACAGTGGCACAGAGCTGTTCCACCTCTGGTCACACATCAGCCTGGTGCCCCTTGGCGGGGTGATGCACCAGCACCCACCAGGTGCAGTCCAGGGGGCTGCAGGCATTTTGTACCCTCTGCTCTTCAGGGGGGAGCTGTGGATGAGCTGCTTGGGCAATCACCTGCTGGGGAGCTCAGGGGTGGGCACTGAGGCTCCCCAGCTGCCCTTTGGGTGCAGCAGGGTGGAAGTCAGGCCAGCTCCCCTCTGCTGCTGCCCAAGTTTGCACAGGCTCCTTGGTGGGCATTGGGTGACGTGCTTGAAGATGCTCAGTTGGGCCCTTTGTCCATTAGCAAAGCCCCAGTTCACAGCTGGTGTCCCAGCTCCTGCCAGAATTAGCAGCAACAGCTTAAGGGCTGTGATTTACTGGGAGCTGGAAAAATACAGATGAGGCCCCTCCGGTTTCCAAGAAGGCGCGTGCGAGCGCTGCCATTCCTGCGGACACAGCGAGGCTTCCTCCCTTTGCACGTGATCTCCTGCCTGGCAGGCTGCAGGCCTGCAGGGTGTGAGTGTTGTACCTGCTCTGAGACGTGGCAACTGAAATCCCCTGGCTGGGAGCAGTGGGAGAGCAGAGAGCTGCTGGAGGTGTGCACCAAGAATGGCCACGGGGATGCTGGGGGCATCCTCCCTTCTTTGCCAGCACTGGTGTCTCCTCCCTGACATGTGCATCCTGCTTATATCCAGGTTTCCTTGTTGTAGCTGCCTTCTCCTGACACTCGAGCAGGAGATGGCTGGGGTGGTACCCTGGCTCCAGCTGGGCAGAAGCCCAGAGCACACACCTCTTGTGCTCCAAGAAATGTTGGAAGATTTGCCTTGTTTCTCCATCAAGGACCAGAAAACTGGGCTGGGCTGCAGCAGAGTGCTGGCTTGTGCCATCTGTGCTAAAAATTCAGGCATTTCAGGACTCAGGGAAAAAATAAAGCCCTAACTTAAGGGATTGGCACTGCCCATCTTGCCATGCAGCTCTCCTCTCCTCGGGTGTGATGAATCAGACTTATCCGAGGTGATTTATTTCCTAGGACTCATCTAAAGAGCTGCAAATGAATATTTTTTTATGTATTCACCAGCACCAGCTAAAACCTAGTGCGTATTTAGAGCGAGATGAGGATTTTTGAGGGTGGGAGGGCTCTGGTGACGTTCTGGCACGAGCCAGACGTGTGTGGTGCTACTACGCCCGTGTGATGCACGCTGGGTTTGGGAGCTTCCCAGCAGTGCTCCAGCAGTGCCAGCTCACGTCCCAGCTTTCCTCGGCTGCCATAATAAAACCTACATGTTTAAGCACACTTCACCCATTTCTCTCTGCAACCCAGGTTTGTGCAAGGGCTCTGCTTTGCTCCTCACACTCTGGGTGTACAGGGCAGCCTGGGATCTCCTCCTGCCCCTGCTCTCAGGCCCGTGCACCTGCTGTGACCCCCCCTAAATGGGTGATTCCAAGTGTTTCCCCAAAAAGGGCCGTTTCTCACGTGCAGCTTGGCAGCCTGGGGAGGGAGGAGGTGTCTTGGGTGTCCTTGCCCCGTGTGGCTGTTGCTGAGCTTCGATGGAGAGCAGCTCCCAGCCCTGCTCAGCAGGCTGGAAAATGTGAGATGTGATACGGCAGCAGCTGCAGAGGGACAGGCAGACAAAGAGTGGGCACGGGAGGGTTTGGAGTGAGGGGAGGGGATGCCTGCAAACCCTTTCCTCTCCTCTCTGCGGGAAGGGGTTTAGGCAAGAGCTGGGAGCACAGTCCTCCCTGCCCCTTTCTGCTGCCTGTGCCCCTCCTGCTCCCTGCCCTGAGTCATCCCACATCCCTTGGGGCTTGCATGCATTTCCCAGCTCTGTCGAGAAGCACAGAGTGGCTGGGTGCCTTGTTTCCCCCAAGGCAGTCAGGGACCAGAGCATGCCACCAGCAAGGGCTCCCTGAGAGCATCCTGCAGGGACACTGGAGGCTGTGTCTGGGCAGCCTGGTTGGCACTGGGTCCCTGCTCTGCTGCTGCCCAGATCCTGCCTGGCCACAGGGGCAGGGACATGCCTGGGAGTCCCAGTAACCACCTGCAGAGCTGGGGCACAGGGCTCTGCCATGTATCACCCCACAGCAGCCAGCCTGGAAGGGGTTTTACAGCTTCTTGCCTTTTCAGATGCTGCACAACACGGGCTGGGCTGCAGACAGCCCCCAGCTGTTTGCCTGTTAATTTATGGGGGCAGGTGTAAAGCTGAGAAATGTTGATTTTTCCCTCACTCCCACAGCCGAGTTGGAGCTGCTGTGCCAGCCAGGGGCAGGGATCAGCACCCAGGCTGCTGCACTGAGCTGCAGCATGACATGGAGGGAAGGATGGCCGGTGTTTGCTGTCAGAGCTGAGCTAGAGCTGCTGTTCCTGCCCCTAAAGAAAGCCCTGTGTGTGTGACACGGGTGTGCCCTGCCCATCCTCCCACCCATTGCACCCTAGAACTGGCAGAGGGGACATGTCTGAGCACCCTGGGCAGTTTCCTTCAAAAATGCCCTCTGCTTTGATTTTTTCCCCTGGCAAATTCTAGCATAAATCCCTGTGCTGCCTGCCGGGCGCTGAGAGTTAATTGAGAGCTGCTGCTTTTGTGCTGGAGTCTCAGAGGGAGCCGTGCTTGTTGCTCTGCTGCACGGTGCTCCCGTCTGTGCGCGGGGATGGTGGCACCAGTGCAGCCCAGCGCTGCACAAAGGCACCACTGCCCAGCAGCCAGGCAGCCTCCAGCCTTCCTCCTCCCCTGCTGAGGTTTGGGGTGCAGGTGGAAGGTGCAGACCCCCAAAAAGCGCTGCCTGTCCCCCACAGGCAGGCGCTGCTGCTTGGCTGCGCCCCAGAGGCTGGGGCTGCCACGGTGGGGTGTGTGCTGCCACAATGGGGTGTGTGCTGCCACAGTGGGGTGTGTGCTGCCACAGTGGGGTGTGTGCTGTCAGAGGCACCACAGCCAGCCACGGCTGCATTTGCATGATCCTGGTTTGTGTCCCTGGCTGCTTTCTGCTTCTCGAAGATAGCGGGTCCTGCCAGGGAGCTGCCGGCTCTGAGCCTGCTGCATTCTTGCAGGCACCAAAGTCAGCGTGTGACTCCCCCTGGGCAGGAGATCCGAGGGTTTAACTCTGCTTCTGCAGCCTGTAATGGGTCTGGTCTGCATTCTGAGGTGTGCTCTGCCATCTCCACTCATCCCTTTCCTTCCCTGCCTAAAGCTCAGCCCTTCCTGAAAGCGCTGATGTCCTTCAAGTGAACGTGTGGACACAGCTGTTGCTTTCTCCTGCTGTAAAAATGCATGGTTTCTTTTTCCTGAACTGGAAACAGGCAGTTTGCATCCCACCTTTCCGCTTCTTAGTCTCCTTAATAATCTCCCCAGGGAGAGACAGTGTCTCCGAGGTTTGTGCGGAGGAGGTTGAAGGTAGGTTGTCTCTTGAGCTCCTCCATCGAGTGTAACCTGGCTCCTGCAGACACAAAACAGGGTGTTTGCCTCTGCACACAATCCCTCGGGCATTCAAATGAGTCTCCCTGGACTGCAGATTCCCAGCGTTTTTATCAAGACAGGCGATTTCCAGTGTAAAAACACCATGAAATCTTGGCTGCTACAGAGGTGGGATGAGCAGGATGCAGTGGTGGGTAATCGTGGAGGACAAAGCACGGGAGCAGCCCATGGGTGCTGGGAGGCTCTGAGAGTGGGCACCCTGTTTATTATGGACAAGTGGCTGAGCATGACAGCCCCCAGGGGCATTTGTTTGAGACAAGTCATTTATTTCCTCCTCAGTGTTGCTCACCTCCGTCACCATTTCACACTTCATTTAGCATCACTTACAGTACTCTGTGCTCACAATGCCACCCCTGAATCCGGGATGTTTCTGTGGGGTTCCTCCCTGCTCCTGGCTCTGCTCCACCGGAATCCAAATGGATTTTTTGATGGGTTGGGCATCAGCTCCAGAAAATGTGCAGAAGCAAAGGGTGAGGCTCAGTGGCCATCACGGACCCCTGAAGCTGTGAGGGGACCTCAGTGCATCCTAGTGCTGCCTCAGCAGATCAGCTCTGACCTCCAAGCTCTCTTCCATTTTGCTGGCATTTTTCCACTCTGCAATCTTAATCCCCTCGCTGTGGCTTAGCACCATGGCTTGCCTCCGTGGGGCAAACTGGGGAGGGCTGTGCGGCTGCAGGGCTGCGGCCGTTTAGAGGATTTATTTGTGCTGTGGGATGTGGGTGAATTCCTGAAGCTGGAACGAAGAGAGGCACTGCTTTCCCAGCCCCCCAGTGCTGCAAATCCCCCCAGCCCCACTCCATGGCTGTCCTTGCAGGGTTTGCCCAGGCTGGCCACGCTGGACACGGCCTCCCCCTAAAACAGCGGTTGCTACAACCCGCGGCATAAACAAGCAGGGGCTCTTAGCAAGGCAAGCCCAGGCTTCCTTCCAGCAACTGCAAGGTTTGGTTGGGTTTTTTCCAAGGTCCCTGCTCCCTGCCCTGCTCAGCTGCTGGCTGGGAAAGCCACATAGCAAACGGGAGCTGGAATGGTCAGCGCTGAAGCAGAATTGCCGTTGTATTCGAGCCACGATTCGCCTGGTTTTGGTGTTCTCCCCCACCCACTGCAGTGTGCCTGCTCACCTGCCATCCTTGATGCCTTTTCTTCCTGTGAAAGCTCCCAAGGAATAGATGCCATAAACCAGCTCCCCAGGCTGGTTTGGCTTACAGGGGTTTTGCTGGTGTCCTCAGGGCTGTGGCCCTGCCCGGGGGGATGGTGGCAGTGCTGATGGGGGGTTCCCACGGAGTTCATCACCCCAGGCTGCATCACAGCCCTTGCAGGGCTGTCTGCTGGCACAGGCAGTTAGTCCCTGGGGGATTTCACACTTGAGGTGTCCAGGGGGTTTTCTAAAACATGTCTGCAGTGATGCCCCTTCACAGGACAGTCTCTGGCTGTCCCTGGAACAGCCTGGCTGGGTGTCCCTGGGACCCCCACTGCTCATCTCAAAGCCTCAGGGCTGTTTCTTTTCTGCGACAGAACAGAACCAGGTCTGTTCTCAAGATCCCCTGTCGAGAAGCAGAGCAGCAGAGGGTGACAGGACACTGGTGGCCATGGTGCTGCCTGGCTCCAGCAGCCCAGGCCAGGAGATAATCCGGGATTGTCTGATTGGTGTTCCTTCTTTGTCACAAAGTGTTTAAAGCCAACAGTGAGTGACTGTGGCTTGTCCCTGCAGCTGCTGGCCCCTTCCCCGGGCTTGGCTTCTCAATTCAGGGAGTTCTTGCAGCTGGGGCTTTGTAGGGGCCGGGTGAGTGTGGCAGCCACTGTGCCAGTGCCTGGCAGAGCCAGCACAGAGCTGCCATCTCAGGCTCTAGGTCACTGTCATAGCGATGGGGCAGCAATCCCCTGTCCCCTCTGCCCAGGGTGAATCGGGGATGAGCATCCCCAATGCCTGTGCTGGATTCTCTTGTCCCTTCCCTGACTGTGCTGTGGTGCAAGGCAGCAGCCTGAGCCACTCACTTCTCACCTGGCAATTGCATTTGGCAGTGTCAGGGGGTCTTTAGTGGCAGGGGTTTGTGGAAGGAAGGCAGGTGCTTGGTCCCTTCCCAGGAGCGTGCTGGTCCCACTGGCTCTTGTTGAGGAGAACAGCAGGTGTGATGTCCTTGCTTGGAGGCTTTGGGTTGTCACCATGAACATGGGAAGAGCTTTGTCAGTCCTCAGGCATCAGAGGGGACAGTCCTTGAGCATCCTGTGACCACAGCCCTGTGCTGGATGGGGACGTGGCACTGGAGACTTCACAGCAGTCGTGTGGCACAGCCCTGGGGGAGGCTTTGGCTCATGCTGGTGCCAGCAGAATGTCACCCTTGGCCCTGCTGTGACAGTGATGCAATTGCTCCATGCCAGAGGCTCTGCTGTGCTGGGGGAGGTCACGGGGAGAGCTGATGAGACTGGGAAGTCGTGGAAGGGAAGACCCAGCCCAAGAATTGCTGCTTGGTGGCAAAACAAGTGGCAGCCTCTGGTCCCCAGCGCTGGCAGCATCTCGGTCATGTCCCCACGTTGCCTCCCCTGTCCTCGCCTGCCATCTCCTCCTTCCCTCGCTTGCCTCCCTGACACATCTTTTCCAAAGATAACCTAATTTTTCTCCCTGTGGCTGCTGCCTGAGCTGCTCCTGCAGCTTTTCTCCCTCCCCCACCTTCCTCTTTCTTTTACCACAAATACTCCCAGGCGCCTGTCTTGGCTGTTCCCTGCTGGGTGACTGGCTCACCCCTGGGTGACTGCACCCAGCTGGCTCTGAGCCTTTTCCTACCAGGACTGGGCTTGAGCCAAGGGGTTGAAGACCTGTGAAAACAGCTCATGGGCTGGATAGAGAGCCACGGTGGGGAGGTGTCCTAGGGCAAAGAGGGCAGGGCAGAGCAGGCTGCGGGTCTGACACGCACCTCCCCACAGGATGAGATCGAGGAGCTGCGCGCCGAGATGCTGGAGATGCGGGATGTGTACATGGAGGAGGACGTGTACCAGCTGCAGGAGCTGCGGCAGCAGCTGGACCAGGCCAGCAAGACGTGCCGCATCCTGCAGTACCGGCTGCGCAAGGCCGAGCGCCGCAGCCTGCGCGTGGCTCAGACCGGCCAGGTGGACGGCGAGCTCATCCACAGCCTGGAGCAGGACGTCAAGGTGAGCCTGGGAGGGCACCTCCCCAGCCAGGCAGTCCCAGGGTGGTTTCTGATGAGTTGTGGACGTGGAGGTGGCAGGGGGTGGTGGGGATGTGCTGGTTGTAGGGCTGTTGGGGACATCGCGATGTGCTGCTGGCAGCAGTGGTGTGAGAAGTGGGGAGCAGTGCTTTCAGCTCACGGGAGGTCTGAGGAGCTCCTGGTGGTGGAAAGGGCCAGCATTGCCCTGTCATGTGCCATATGTGAGGCTCATCCTGTGCAGGCTGGAACCCAGCCCAGCCATGTGCCCTGGGCTGAGCTCCCTTATCCTGCTCCGATGGGGATGCAATGGGTCACCACTGTGGGATGGAGCATCACGAGTGTGCTGGGAGGGAGTGTGGGGACCTGGACCCTGGGGGCCTGGGAGCTGCTCCTCTCGGCCATCGGGAAAGCCTTGCAGAGCCCCAGGCATTGTGGCAGGGTGGCTGGGGCTGGGACAAGGAGATTGCTGCAGGGTGACGTTGCCTCGCCCTCGAGGAGCCTGGTGAGTGTTTGCTGAGGGCTCTCGCCGGCGGCTGCTGCCAGGAGGGGGTGCGGTGGCAGTCGGAGACAGCTCGGGATGGATGGGCAACAGCTCGAGGACTAACTTTGTTTTTTGAGCAGAAAACAGCCAGTCCTGGAGCCAAGACATGCCACTAATGTGGGGCTGTGAGCCCGCCTTGCGCTGCCCATCCCTGCTGGGGCCCTGATCCCCTCCCCAAACCTCCCATCAGCTCCCCCCAGCTTGGGTGGCTGCTGCCAAAAACTCCCCCTCCAGCTTCTCCCTTTCTGGGAAAGAAAGCACAGCCCATCCTCAGGGGAGCAGGAGCCCAACCCCATGGCCTGAGCCCCCCCA
Organism: Climacteris rufus; assembly: GCA_013398175.1. Taxonomy (NCBI): domain Eukaryota; kingdom Metazoa; phylum Chordata; class Aves; order Passeriformes; family Climacteridae; genus Climacteris; species Climacteris rufus. Next base: position 527,854 of record VZRZ01001925.1, on the reverse strand, counting down.
GTCCTGCAGCAGGCCTTGCTCCTGCCTCCACAGTGCTCATATCCCAGGCTGTGCAGGACACCAGTGGCATTGGGGACAATTTTTCCCTTCCTGCAAATGCAAAATGAATGTTTCATGTTATTAAACTCCCTTTATGCTGGGGACTGCTCTCGTGCAGGGATCTGGGGGGGGAGCTCTGGGGTGGATGTAGGCACCCTTGAACCCAGAGGCAGCTGCTGGTTTTTCTGTAATGTGATGCAGCAGCTCACTTTTCTCCTGCCCAGCACAGCTGCTGCTTGCAGCGACAGGCTGCCTGCTCTGCTGCTGCCCACCAGCTTTTCCAGCCTTCTGGGGGCTTTTCCAGCCTTCTGGGGATAGGAAAGAAGGTGATGAGCATCCCACAGCATCATGTTAGGCTGGGGAAGGCAGGATTTGGCCAGGGGATGGGCCCAAGGGGCCGTCAAGCAGCTGGGGAAGGGACAACAGCAGTCACAGCACATGATCAGAGGGACAGACACGGGAGCCAGGGGGTCAGCCTTCATAGTGTCTCCTCCAGAGGGTCTCAGGAACTGCCTGGGCTCTGCATGAGGTTGTGGGTGCCCAGGAGCTGTGCCCAGCCCCCTGCACATTGTGCCCCATCCGATAAGAGCCCTGTTGTGTCCCCAGGTGGCCAAGGACGTCTCTGTGCGGCTCCACAATGAGCTGGAGGTGGTGGAGAAGAAGAGGATCAGGCTGGAGGAGGAGAACGAGGAGCTGCGGCAGCGGCTCATCGAGACCGAGCTGGCCAAGCAGGTGGTGCAGAACGAGATGGACAAGCTCCGAGAGGTGAGTGGGACACAGGAGGGGGGTCTGGGAGGCGTCCCCAAGGCTCTGCTCATAGCAGGTGTCCTGGCCCTGAATCATGGGATCCCCCAACCCTGCCTGAGTCACTGAAACCCAAACCGTGCTGCAGATGCTTGTGAAACCCGAGCAGCGCCTGCACTCAGCATGCTCCATCCCACCCTGAGGGCACGGGCTGGCTCTGCCCCATCCTGGGGGACCTGCAGGACTTCCCCACTGCTCTAGAGATGCTTTATATGTCCTTGGCCACTTGCTCAGCCCAGCCCCCTGGGCCGTGCCCAACTCACTCTGGGCAAAGCTCTGCACGATGTGTGGGGTCTGCGTGTCCCTGGCACAGTGCCTGGTTCTGGCCGTATCCTGACCACATCCTGGGCTGAGATGTCCCAGTGGTGTCCCAAAGGTGACCCAGTGGTGCTGTGGAGGTGGGTGGGTGCACAATCCCCTCTGTGTCCTGGGCAGACAGATGAACCCATAGCGGTCCAGGGCATTTAATGTCACAGTGTGTTTAGGACCAGCTTGTGGGCCAAAATCAGTGTCATCCTCGGTGACAGGAAAGGCATCCTGGTGACAGCATGGACTCGCGATCCAGTGCAGCCCTTGTAACCCACTTCCCTACTGCCCGGGATGCCTTTGGTCCCAGGGGAGCCTCGGGAAGCATCCCTGGCTGAGCCATCAGGGCAGTGTGGGGGAGGAGACGCCACCGAGGGAAGGCTCTGGCTTCCCCCACCCTGCTTCCTGCACTCGCCTTGGGATCTCTGGGGCCAGCTCCTGGGGAGCTGCGGGACCCAGCTGCGGCTGTCCTCGGCCCTGCTGCCGCCGGTGACACGGAGCAGCGTCCCCCAGGCAGGGCGTGTTGTCCCCGGCCCCGCTGACAGCCGTGAAATGGGCTTCCCTGCAGCCGGCAGCGCGGGCTGAATAACAAACGGCAGCAGCGCTTGGGAAGCAGGCAGGGAGGATGAAATGGTGGTGTGGTCAGCGCCGGCAGCTCCCAGAGGCAGCTGCTGCCTTGCCCTGGCTGAGCAGCGTGGGACAGGAGATGGCCCCGCACTGCCCCAGCCCCCGGGCACAGCTGCCGGCTGGCACAGCTCAGAGATGGTCCCCGAGCTCGGGATGGCGTCCCCAGGCTTGCAAGGGCATTGGGGTTACTCTCTGATTGCAGAGTGCTAATTAGGCAAACATGAGACAAAGCGAGCTAAAAGCCCTCCTCCTCCCTGCGGCTGCAGGGCACAGAGCCTGGCAGAGCCTGTTAGCAGCCAAACCAGGGACTGCCAGGGCTGGGCTCGCCCCTCAGGGCTGATTGTTCCTCCCTTCCACGAGGTTTCTCCCATAATTGGATAATTGTCCGGGGATCATCCCCAAAGGCACGGGCATCTTCCCCTCTCCTCTACCCCTCCATGGCATCTCCTGGGGGGCAGGAGAGAAGTGGGACCAGCCTGGGTTCTGTACCCTGTGCCAAACCTGCCACACTGAGCTCAGGCATGGCCACCCCAATGCTGCTGCCAAGGCAGAGCAATGACAGCCACCTCTGCCCCGGGGTGCTGTGCTGGGGCTGTTTGGGGCTGGTGATGCCCTGTGCCAGCCCCAGTGCCCAGCACAGTGGGGGTGAGGGATGTGATGTGGCACAGCCAGCCCCTGGGAGAGGCTCTGCAGCTCCAGCAGCTGCAGTGATGGTCGTGGCCTTAATAGGAAAGCCTGGAGCCCGGCACCTTGGCACAGGCAGCAGCTTACATTTCACAGCTGCTTTCTTTGGCTGTTGGGCCTCAGAGCCAGCTTGGAAATAGGTCCAGGGCAGCTGCATGGATTGGCCAGCACTCATGGGGGGCTCTGTGGATGTCCTTGAGGGTTTCCCCCAGCTCCCTTCCCCAGATAACTGGTTCTGCTCTGGGCACCCACATTTTTACGGTGCTTTTGGTCTCCCTTATTGCTCTGTCTGCCTTCCCCACCTCCCAGCTGTCCTCACTAGCCTGGACATTGTCCCTTGTGACCCTGAGAGCAGAGTCAGCATCATCCTGCTGAGGAGCCCTCCGCAGAGCTGAGGGACCAGGACATGTCCCTTGCTGGGGGAAAAGGCAGTGGGGAATGTCATCATCTGCTGCTCCCACACTGGAATGTCCTGAGAGCTGTCCCTTGGCCTGGGGGTTGGATTCCCTGCTCCATCCAGCCCTGACAGGGACCATGACTCAGCCTCTCCACTCTCCATGGCTCATTTCCTGCTCAGTTCTGCTTTTTCACCGCTCACTTGCCTGCAGGGGGAATTCCTGGCCAAACCTCATGATGTGATGCTTGCCAGTCCAGCTCCCTCAAAGCAAAGGGCCTTCCTCAGTCCACTGGGGCTCGGGTGTTTTCCTGGGGTCCATGAGCAGCTGGGAATGTCAGCACTGATGTCCATACACACTGTGCTGTCTGTCTGTCCCTGCTGGGGTGCTCTGCCATCGCTGTGGGTCATAATTCCCTCTTGTTCCTGCAGAATTCCCTGAAGAAGCGGGGGTCTCGCTCCATGGGGAAGACTGAGAAGAAGCCGTCAGTGCAGGTACCAGTGCCTGTGCACCCAGGCCACGCCACGGTGACCCACCCACACCCCAGGCCACGGTGCCAGCTGGAGACTCAGCCCAGGCCAGGAGTAAATCCGGGCATGGCAGCGCCATCCCCTCCTTGCAGGGCTTTGCAGAGCTTCCCTGCCTCTCAGAGCCCCTGCATAAGGGAGGGATTGATGTGCTGGGCCATCCTCTTTGTCCTCAGCCGCTCCCTTGTCTCATTTATCAATGGAGCAGCAGTGGCCGGGCGGTGGCTTTAACCCTTTCCCTTTGTGAGGAGCTGAAGGAGTTTGGCTTTCACATTGCAAAGCTGCTTCTGCTCTTGGGTTGTGGCTGTAGCAGCCTGTGTCCCTCCTGCCAGTGCCAGCAGCCGTGCTTGAGGGTGGTCTGGGAGCTTCATGGGGTCCGGGGGAGCAGGGGGTCCCTGTGGGGATGGCTGGAGGCCACGCTGCTCTTGCCCCTGGCAGGCTGCTGGGGCAGCACGGGGAGTGAGGGATTTGCCCGTGGCAGCAGGATTTCAGCTGTCACTTGCTGTTGAGCTGAGCTGCTGTGACTCGCTAATGCTGTTACCAGGGCTCGGAGAGGCAGAGCTGCTGTTGTGGGGATAGAAAGGCAAGAGGAAAAATCCTCTTTAAAAGGCAAGAGACCTAAAAGGTTTATTTTGGGGAACAGATCTGCTCCCCCAAAACTGGGACATAGACACAGACCCCGTAAAGCCACTCCTGATGTGCTGCTGAGAGCGTCTCATGGCAGGGACCCCGAGCAGCCCAAGGGTTCTGGGTGACCTGTGTCCTTGCTGGCACAGCCCCAGGACAGAGACCCAGAGCCTCAAAGACTTTTCCCTTGAGTCTTTTATGTATCCTCTCCCTTTAACTCCATCCTTCAGAGCCCTTTCTGGCCAGCTGATGGTCCCAGCATTTTTCCCCCCATTTCCCCAGAGAGCAGACTGTGACTTTGCACCTACAGCTGAGCTGAGAGGGCTCCATCACCCCCTTCTCCAGGCTGAAACTCCTCCTCTGCCTCTTCCTGGGGCAGGAAACAACCCCCATCCTTGAGCCACAGTAAAACCCCCTCTGCTTCCCACACCCCCACAGGGCCAAGACCCTTCAGGCTGGGGTTGCAGGGTTGGCTGTGGCCCCAGCTCTGCAGTGGGACTGATGCTCCAGGAACTCTGGGCTTCCTTGGGTGCAAATGCCCCTGGGCGTGGCCCCCACCGCCTTTCTCTCCCCCGAAGCTGTGGCTGGTGGCCCTGTGGGCTGGTGACTCATCGGTGGCTTCCTGGGCCCCTTTCCTGCCTGGCAGGAGCCGGGTGCTGGGTGAGCATCAGTGCTCCCCAAAATGGAGCTGGGGGACACAGACTGAACATCGAGGTCTGCCCAGATCCCAGGAGCACTCGAGGTGGCCTTGGGGACCCTGTGGTGATGCCAAGGCTTAGAGGGACACACTGGGTTGATGCCTTTTTTTTTTTTTTCCCCTGGAAAAACAGGAACTGAGGTCATGTCTGCCTTGCCCGAGCCAGCCCTCCCCTAATCTCCTCACCTAATTAGGGGGGCACAGCTTTAATGCGCCTTAGTGAGGTCGTGTCCCTGTGCACGAGCATGAAGAGCAGCAGGGTGGTTCCTGTGGTCATGGCAGGACATTTGGGGAATAAAATGGCACCCCAAACTCATGGGAATTCCCCTTCCCCATCACCCCTGGCCTTGTTATGAGCAGTGCAGGAAGCCTGCAGAGTAAATACTGCTGTAGGGTTTGGGGGTGTGAGCGTGGGCATGGCTGGGGGGGTTGGGAGTCTGGAGCACCCAAAGAAGGGGACAGCTGGTTTCTGCCAGCCAAGGAAAGGGCAATGGGAATGAATTCAGCCAGGCAGAGGGCTGTGGGGGCCAGCAGACACCTGGCCAAAGGGCTTGGCAACCTCCAGCACTGCCCAGCCCCAATGGGTGCAGCAGGGTGAGGGTCACAGCCCAGCAGGTCCCTCCTGGCAGTCACCACACCAGAGCTCAGAGCACTCGAGTGACCCCAGGGCACGGGAAGCTGCGAGCTGGACGTCAGGAAATCCTGGTCCTCCATCCAAAAAGCTTCCCAGAGCAGAGAAACGGTCTGTCTGGGCAAACAGCCAAGATCCTAACTGCTAAATAAAAAAGAAACACAGAGAGAAATGGTCCTGAGAAGCAGAGGAGGGGCTTAGAAATGGTCCTGAGAAGCAGAGGAGGGGCTTAGGAAGGGACTAGTGATGCTGAGGCTTTGCCTGGGCTTTCAGTCCCCTGGCAAGGTGGTGGCAGCAAGGCTGAGGGTTGGGACTTCAGGAGGTTTCCAGCTGAAACTGCTGCTTCTCTGTGCTGTGATGGAGCATGGGGGGCTGAGTGGGAGGAGCAGAGCCCTGACAAGGGGGTTACAGTGGCAGCAGTGTCAGTTTTTGGGAGGAAACCTTGGTGACCCTGTGGAGCATTGAGAGCTTTCCCTCCCCTTCTGCCCTGTGGTGGATCAGTCTGGGCTTGGTCCACACATCCCCTGTAGTGTCTCAATGTCCTCCTTGGGGCCAGAGCCATGGGTCTTCTCATCCAGGGCATCCTGCCCCGTCTTCAGGCTCACCCTGAAAGCCTCCAGGATGGATGTCAAAGATTTTCCCCCCATAAGCCTCATCAGCAGTTCCCCAGGATGACTGGGGTGGGAGGGTGGCATGTCCCCAGGGCTCTCTGGGAGCCACCGTGGCCCTTGGGACCACCGTTCTGACACCCACCCCCTCTGGGTCCCCAGGAGGACAGTGCAGACCTCAAGTGCCAGCTGCACTTCGCCAAGGAGGAGTCGGCCCTGATGTGCAAGAAGCTGACCAAGCTGGCCAAGGAGAACGACGGCATGAAGGAGGAGCTGCTGAAGTACAGGTCCCTCTACGGGGACCTCGACAGCTCCCTCTCTGTGGAGGAGCTGGCCGACTCTCCCCACTCCCGGGAGGCTGAGCTGAAGGTGCACCTCAAGCTGGTGGAGGAGGAAGCCAACATCCTCAGCCGGAGGATAGTGGAGCTGGAGGTGGAAAACCGCGGGCTGCGGGCAGAGATGGACGACATGAAGGGCCAGGGGGACAGGGAGCTGCCGGGGCAGGACTCGCCGTTCCTGGTGGGCGTCTCGAGCTGCGGGGACGTGGGGGACACGGTGGCGGAGCTGCGCCGGCACCTGCAGTTTGTGGAGGAGGAGGCCGAGCTGCTGAGGCGCTCGCTGCTGGAGCTGGAGGACCAGAACAAGCTCCTCCTGAACGAGCTGACCAAGTACAAGTCGGACCACGAGCTGGACGTGACGCTGTCGGAGGACAGCTGCTCGGTGGTCAGCGAGCCCTCGCAGGAGGAGCTGGCCACGGCCAAGGTGCAGATCAGCGAGCTGAGCGGCAAGGTGAAGAAGCTGCAGTACGAGAACAGGGTGCTGCTCTCCAACCTGCAGCGCTGCGACCTGGCCTCCTGCCAGACCACCCGGCCCATGCTGGAGACCGACGCCGAGGCCGGCGACTCGGCACAGTGCGTCCCCACCGCCGGCTGGAGGGACGGTGTGGGCGGCGAGGCCGACGGGCAGGACAGGGGGCTGGGCAGCGGGAAGGTGCCCGATGGTCTCGCCAAGTTGCTCAAACCCAAGGACCTGGAGACCTTGCTGGGCATCCGGGACCAGGCAACGCTGGTGAGCAAAGCGATTGACGTGCTGATCTCGGATGCCAACGGCTTCACGTCGGGGCTGAAGGCCTGCTTGGACAACGAGTGCGTGGGCGTGCTGCTGGGTGAGGCCGTGGGCAGCGGTGGTGACAGCCCCAGCGATGCCAAGCTGATGAACGTGCTCCTCATGCGGCTGGGAGTGCTCCAGCAGGACCTGGGCTGCTTTGTGAGGAAGGTGGATCACCTCACCGGCGGCTTCAAGGAGCACATGGACTCATTCCCCTTCTCCAGCCCCAGCAGCCACGACGTCACCAAAGAGGGGCTGCAGAGGGAGCACGCCTCTGACTTCCAGGTACGGCTTCTTCCCACATCCTTCACAGCAGCTGCTGCTTTATTTGCCACCACGTTTCCTCCTGCTTTAACGGAGCAAACCCTGACCCCCAGTGTAACCTCCCTCCTGCCTCTCCAGAGCAAAATCCAGACTAACACCTCGCTGCATGCCAGTGGCACTGGGGACAAGGTAGGACTCTGCTCCAACAGAGTGTGCCCAGGGCAGGAGGCAGTGGAGCATCCTGGCACAGGCTGGTCATTCCAGGGCTGCCCTGCCCATGGCCAGGGGCTCTCAGGTGTGATCCCACCTTACCAGGAGCTGATGTTTTGGCTGCTCTCTCCAGCTTAGCCCAATGTTCTTGGAATAGTCTCGGAAGCTCTGGGGATGAGCTGGGTAGGAGGAGAGCAGCCTGCAGCCCCTGAAAGCAGCCCAAATTGCAGGGACCCCACTTGCAGGAATCCTCATCCCCCAGAGGTACTCAGGCAGGGTAATTTGGAGAGCAAAGGCTCCAGGGCAAATCTGCATCCAAGGGAGAACACCTTTGGAGCAGCAGAGAACAGTTCATGCCCTGCTGTCCTGCTTTTTTCAGGGGTCCCAGCTCATGCCAGGGCCCAGGGATGTCAGTGGTGGTTGGGGCTGCAGGCACAAGCCCCTTTCTGGAGCACACTCGCTTGTTCAGAGTCCTATTGTTCTTGCATGTGGTCCCCCCAGCCCGAGGTCCCTGTCTCCCCCATGCATGGCACCGTAACTGGTGTTTGCACATTTTTTCCCTCTTTCTCTCTTTTTTCCCCTTTCCCCAAACAATCCAGGCCACGTGTCTCCTCATCCTGTGTTTCCTTTTGGTTTCCACATTGTCTCCCGCCATGGTGATGAAGCTCCTTCTCCTCCTCATCCTTTTTGTTGTCTTGTAGTTCTTTACTGTTTCGGAGACCCATTGTTTTGTTTTCTGGCTTTTTTTTCTTCCCGCTCTTTTGGTTTGTTCTCATTAACTTGCCCACGCATGCAGCAGCCTGATTTTAGGGACGCCGACCCCTTCCGCCTCCCCCACACCAAGGACACGGACCCCGCACATCCCCGGAGCTACAAACCCTGCCGGGCTGAGGAGAACGACTCCTACGCCACCGAGGTACGACACGGGCAGGAGCCACGTCCCCTCAGCCAGCGGGGCTGGGGACGGGGCTGTGGGATGGGGCTGTCCCTTTTGAGAGCTGGGGACAAGGGACACAGGGAGGTGCAGCTTCCCCATCCCTTCCCTGGGCTGTTACAGATGAAGGAGCTGCAGCTGGTGCTGTCGGAGGCCAACGAGAGCCTGCGGGGGCTGCAGGAGCAGCTCTCGCAGGAGAGGCAGCTGAGGAAGGACGAGGTGGACAACTTCTCACAGAAGATCTGCCAGGTGAGTAGGCAGCAGCCCCTGCCCCTGGGAGACAGGTGTCCTCACACCCATGGCTGTGCCACCTCCAGTCCCAGCCCTATGACCCAGCTGGGGACCCGGGTGTCACCTGGGAGCACACACAATGTGTCCCATTTTCCAGGGACACAGGCTGAGCACATTCCTCCTCACACATGGGCATGCAGCCATGCAGGGCTTTCTCCATGGAGCTGCCTCGATGGCCCTGCTGTCCCCAGCACACTGCCAGGGCATTGCATCTCCCCAGGATGGGGATATGAGGCTGGCACTGGGCTCAGCCCAGTCCCTGCCACCAGCCCCTGTCCTGGAGCCACACATCTCTCCACAGCTGAAGGAGGACCACCAGAAAGCGCTGCTGCGGCGGGAGTTTGAGCTGCAGAGCCTGAACCTGCAGAGACGGCTGGAGCAGAAGTTCTGGAGCCAGGAGAAGAACCTGCTGGTGCAGGAGTCACAGCAGTTCAGGCAGAGCTTCCTCCTGCTCTTCATGAAGCTCAAGTGGTTCCTCAAGCGCTGGCGCCAGGGCAAGATGGTGCACAGTGAGGGCGAGGACTTTTTGGAGGTACAGTGGGCTGCCATGGAGGGGGGACCGCACTGTTGGCATGTCCCTCGTGCCTACATGTCCCACCCAGGGCTGTTTGGCTGTCTCCCATCCCTGGCCAGGGGCTGTGGGTCCCCCTATCACCCCAGCCATGGTGTCACCCCCAGGTGAACAGCATGAAGGAGCTGTACCTGCTGCTGGAAGAGGAGGAGCTCGCCCCGCAGCAACAGGCGGACAACAAGATGTGTGCCAGGGACACCTGGACCCCCAACACGGTGAGCCCAGGGGGTGGATCAGGGCAGGATCAGCCCCAGCTGTGGCTGGATGGCATGGGGTGGCAGCTTCTCTCGGGGTGCATGGCTGGGTGGTGACGCTCCCCTCTGGCACATCTCCCCAAGGGGTGGTCCCCTGCCCTGGTGGCATCCCATGTCCCTCACCTTGGGAGCAGCCTGCATGGCTGGGATGCAGAGAGGGCAGCTCCCACAGAGTCCCACCCTGCTGGGTCCCCTCCTGCTCCCTGTGCTCACCCCCGTTCTCCTGCAGCCGAACGAGTGCATCAAGACTCTGGCGGACATGAAGGTGACCCTGAAGGAGCTGTGCACGGAGCTGCGGGAGGAGAGGCGCGGTGCCAGCGAGCTGCAGCAGCAGTTCACCAAGGCCAAGGCTGCCTGGGAGATGGAACGTGCTGAGCTCAAGTGCCACATCGCCCAGGTGGGGGCCCAGGCACCCCGTGGGCTGGTGGAGCTCCCCCCTGCCGGCTGGGGGGCTGGGGGGCTGCCTGTGCCCTGTGCCAAGTGCTGGGCTGGGAGCAGGGTGGCACTGTGGGAATCTTAATTAGCAGCCGCTCAGGCAGGAGAGTTTCTATGGCAACGGGGCTGGCATGGAAATCTGACTGTGGAGCAGCAGAGGATGCTCTTTATTCCTCTGCTGGGTTCTGTGGGGAGGGTGGGATGGGACAGGGGCTCAGCCTCCCTCCCCAGGACAAGCAGCAGAGAGCAGCATCAGAGCCCACCTCTCCCCCACCCTGAGTCACAGGCAAGGGGGGGCTCTGGATCCCTGTGGATGCTGCAAGGGGGATGCATGGCTGCAGGGAAGGCAGGAGGTGGAGGAAGGGCAGCCTGAGCTCTAGGAGAAGCTCCTGCCTGCAGTATCAGTCCCGTTGGTCCCTCAGCCCTGCCCTCCCAGTGCTGAGGGGTTTCCATTCACACTGTGCTGGCAGAGCCCACGGCTGTACATCAGCTCCGCTCCCCAGCAGAGGTGCCAGCAGCTTCCAGGCAGGATTTCTCCAGACAGAGCATGGGTCCCCAATTCCCTTAACTCCTCCTCAAAAGCGAGCAGAGCTGCTCTGGTGGCAGCACCCCAGTGGCAGCAGCATCCTCAGGGGCCACTCTGCCAGCACTGCAGGTGATGCTGCCCCTCTCCAGGAGCCAGGTCCTGCAGGCAGGAGCACAGGCAGAGCACAGGAGGGCAGGCAGGACATTCAGCCCATGTCCTCCTGGGTGACCATCTGCCAGGCCAGCTGGCACCACGCGGCTCCAAGCCAGGGCTGGCCGTTCCTTGGCTGTGCCATGGGCAAGTCATGTTGAGTGTGTCACGGCCCTGGGGACACGTTCATTGCCCAACCTGGCAGCATAGGACTGGCACTGAGACGTGGGATAACTGCAGCCTTGCCCTGTTGCTGGAGATGTCCAGCACCACGCTGGAGCCACAGGTCCCCCACAGCCACCACTGTGTCCCCACAGCTGGAGTCAAAAGCAGGCAAAGGGATCACAGAGCGAGCGCTGCCAGACTGGAAGGTGGCACTGAAGAGGGAGCGTGAGGAGCACCAGCACCTCCTGGCCGAGTCCTACAGCGCCGTCATGGACCTCACCAAGCAGCTGCAGATCAGCGAGAAGAACTGGAACCAGGAGAAGGTGGAGCTGCTGGCTCGCTTCAAGGAGGAGCAGCAGCAGGCAGAGCAGCAAGCGAAGGACCTGCAGAACAAACTCAACCAGGTATGGTGTCCCCCATCCTGCACGTGTCCCAGCCGCTGCCTCTTGCCCCTGCTGCGTGTCCTGAGAGCATTTCATGCTTTTGCCTGCCCAGAGGGGCACATGTTGCACCTGTTGAGTGACCAACACATTTTCCAGTTGCAGAAAGGATCCAATCCATGGGCATTGAAGCACTCTGAAATGGAGAAGCACGGCAGCAACTGGAAAGAGGTGAGTAAGAGAGGGTGGAGGTCTCTCAGGGTGCCTGTTGGGCTCAGGTCTAATGCTGAGGGTTAGATGGAAGGATGTGTGAACCCTTATTAACACCCCCTTAAACAGTAAATGACGCTGCAAGGGGGAGCACCAGGAACTGGGGAGAATGAGAAGGTGGAAGGCGTGGCTGAACCCCAAGGGCTTCTGTGGGGTTATAAACAGCTGATTTAAAATAGATGTGGTTGCAGCAAGCCCTATGCAGCCCTGGGAATGGGATGCTGGGGCTCAGTGTGTCGGGAAGCTGGTGATGCTGGAAAGGAGCAGGATGCAGCCCCTGCTCCAGCCCATCTCTGTGCTCTGGTCCTGTGTTTACTGACCCCGGAGCTTTCTCCCGTGCCCTCCTAGGCTCTCAATGAGAAAATCACAGACAAGGAGACAATCTCTGAAGCAGAAGCCAAGGGAACAAACCTCAAAAGGTGAGTGTGCTGGTGCCTCCATGGTCCTTGGAGCATAGAGGGGGGCCCCTAGACTTGACATCCCCGACAGTTGGGGGAGATGCAGCTGTGTTCCAGGGTAGTCCTGGAAGCAAAGGGCTCCCCATGAGAAGCAGGACTGGGTGCCCAGAAAAGTCCCGTTGGGGGGGAGCAGAGTGCCTCAGCTGTCCCCCAATCCCCTGCCCCGTCTCTTTTTGACCCTTTCCTCTCTCCTCCCATAGGACCAAGTCTGTTTCGTCCATGTCAGAGTTTGAAAGCTTGCTCGACTGTTCTCCCTACCTCCCTGGAAAGACCGTGCCAGGGCTGGGTGACCATGCTCGGGGCAAAAAAGCATCTTCAACCACCCAGCTGCTGCCCAACGGGATCCGGGACAGCGCTAGCGTTCCTCCCTCAAACTGTACATATGTGAATATCGAACAACCTGCCCCTGACAGCCTGGCCAAGGAGAAGCTGGGCACCTCCTCCTGGGACTACTCACGGGCTAGCAGCCTCTCCGGGCACGAGCCAGCTCAGAAACAGATCCAGAGGAGCTACACGGCGCCCGACAAGACGGGGATCCGCATCTACTACAGCCCGCCCGTGGTGCGGCGGCTGGAGGCGCCCGTGGTGCACAACAAGGAGGGCAAGATCATGATCGAGCCCGGGTTCTTGTTCACCATGGCCAAGCCCAAGGAGCCGGAGGAGTCGGCCAGCGCTGAGGGCACCTACAGCCAGTGGCTGTGCAACTTCTCCAAGCAGCAGCGGGAGCTGCTGGATGGCGGCGCGGGGGAGAGCGCGGTGCCGCCCGTGCCGCGGTTCCCCCCGTCGCTGCATGACCTGGAGATCTCCGGCAACATGAGCGACGACATGAAGGAGATCACCAACTGCGTGCGCCAGGCCATCCGCTCCAGCTCGCTCGAGAGGAAGGTGAAAAGCGCCTCCAGCCAGACGGTGGGGCTGGCCCACGTGGGCACACAGACCATCCAGACGGTGAGCGTGGGCCTCCAGACCGACCTGCCCCGCGGCGCCGGCGTGCATGGCAAGAGCTGGTCCCCGCGCAGCTCCTCCCTCATGTCCGTGCGCAGCAAGCAGATCTCCTCCTCCCTGGATAAGGTCCACTCCAGGATCGAGCGGCCGTGCTGCTCCCCAAAATACGGCTCTCCAAAGCTCCAGAGGAGGTCTTCCTCCAAGCTGGATGCCTCCAAGGACAGGAGCCTGTGGAACTTGCACCAGAGCAAGCAGAATGGCTCTGCCTGGGCCCGTTCCACCACCACCCGCGACAGCCCCGTCCTCAGCAACATCAACGATGGCTTGTCCAGCTTGTTCAGCGTGGTGGAGCACGCAGGCAGCACCGAGTCCATCTGGAAGCTGGGCTGCCCCGAGAGCAGCCGGGCCAAGCCCGAAGCGCCCAAGTATGGCCTCGTGCAGGAGTTCTTCAGGAACGTCTGCGGGCGGGCGCAGAGCCCCACCGCCCCCCAGGAGAAGAAGGAGGCCACTGGGGAGGAGGGCAGTAAGAGAGCAGAGCACCCCACCCCTGCCACCCACCACCCAGCCGAAAACATCTCCCGCGTCTTGAACAAGAAGGTCCTCAAGCAGGGCAGCTGCGAGGACCCCAAGCCCTCGTCCCTTGGCCAGGGCAGTAAGGACGCAGCCCTGCGGGACCCCGACCTCATCTCGGCCATAGCCAGCGAGGTAACGAGGCGCAGAGCCCCCCGGGGTGTCCCGCCGTGGCGGGGGACGGGGTGCCTGACCCCTCTAACCCCGCTGTGCCCTGTCTATCTTTGCAGGACATGGCGTGTGACTGCAGCTCCCAGTCCCTCACCTCCTGCTTTGCCCGGCCATCCCGCTCCGCCATCCGCCACTCCCCTTCCAAGTGCAAACTGCACCCCGCGGACCCCCCCAGGGCGGAGGAGAAGCCGGGGGCCTCGAGTGAGTGAGGACGGGGGGCCGGGGGCCGCAGCGTGCCTGCCATCCACTGTCCTGCCGGAAGAGCGCCCGCGCTGAGCCCGCGGGGGCCCCTCTCGGAGGCGGCGCGGGCGCATCTGTCTCCTAAACGTCCCCTCGGCCCCGGGGACGCTTACGAAGCAGATGTGGAGCCGGGGGCTGCCGGTAGCCCCGGGGTGCACGGGGATGTCCGGCCGGGGTGGCTGCGTCACCTCCCGCCTGTGCGGAGCCCCGCTGCCGGTTCCGGGGGGTCCTGCCGGTGCCACCGCGCCGGGAATGCCAGCTGAGACCCCGCTATGGCGAGGGCTTGCCGGGCGCTGAGAAGGGGAGAGCAGCCAGGGAGGCTGCTCGTGTGGAGAGGGAGGGCTGGGGTGAGGCGCAGCAGGGCCGCTGTCAGGGAGCTCTGGCTGAGGGGTGATGCCGGGCTGGGCACACGGACGGAGGCTGCTGGCTCCGGCTGCTGCCAGCCCTGCCCGGGCTCCGGCGCATCCTGCCAGCATCCTGCCCGCCGCGATTGCCGCGCGGTTGCATCAGCCACGGGGCTGCGTGTGCTCCCGGGCAGGAAGGAGGCGGGAGGCTCCCTGCGGTCAGCCAGGCTGGGCTGGCTGGGGTGGCCACCCCTCTGCTCTGGGGGTGCTGCTGAGGCGCTTCGCTGCTGGGAAGGGTCCGGGTGGTCCCCGGGCTGGTCCAGCTGCAGAGCTGGGATCGCTGGGTGCACAGCGTGGGGAGAGGCAGCGTGTGCCTCTGTGTGTGTGTGTGCACATCCCCTGCTCCCGAGGGGCCACGGCCGTGGTGCCCCTCCTTGCACCCACCTCCCTGCTTGGGGCCACTTGTAGTTATTTCTCCTCCAAGTGCTGAATATACGTATTTCTCTTTCTTTTTTTTTTTTTTTTTTTCTCTTTTCTGTTTTGTTTTTTTTTTTTTCTCCCTCCACTTCTGGCTCTGCCCAACTCCGGACAGCCTGCAATGTAAAACCAAGTGCATTTTAAAAATACCGAAATGAGCTACATTGGAGAGGCACCAATTGGATTAAGAGATTGTGGGTTGGGAGGCTGCAGCGTGGCCCGTGGTCTGCGCCGCACATCCCTCTGTCACCACCAGAAAAAGCCTTATCCAGGGAGGGAGGGGGCAGCAGCCACAGCCCCACAGCAGTGCAGAGCTCCTGGGGCTGGGGGACTGCACCCCAGCCCCACACAGAGCAGCCTTGGTGCCTCTGTGCAGCTCCAGGAGAGAACAGAGATTTCTGAGGCAGCTGCCTGACCTATTTACAAGCTGCCTGCCAGGGGCCAGGCAGGGATTCACCCAGATGGAGCTGCCCACAGGTGCCTGGGGCTCTGTGCATTGCTCTGGGGCTGTGTGCCTTGTTCTGGGGGCTCTGTACACTGCTCCAAGGCTCTGTGCATTGCTCTGGGGCTCTGTACACTGCTCCAGGGGCTCTGTGCATTGCTCTGGGGCTCTGTACACTGCTCCAAGGGCTCTGTGCATTGCTCCAACTGCTCTCTGTGTTGCTCTGGGGCTCTGCTCGCTGCTCCAGGGGCTCTGTGCATTGCTCCAACCGCTCTCTGTGTTGGTCTGGGGCTCTGCTCGCTGCTCCAAGGGCTCTGTGCATTGCTCCAAGGGCTCTGTGCATTGCTCCAGGAGCTCTGTGCATTGCTCCAGGAGCTCCGTACACCACTCCCAGGGCTCTGCATCGCTCTGGGGCTGTGTACACTGCTCCCAGGGCCTCTGCACATTGTCATCTTGCAGTTTCACTGAAGAACTGCTGGTGCTGCCGAGGCTGCTGCCCTCTCCCGTCCAGCCGCTCACTGCCCGCAGCAGCAGCTGCATCACTGCCACGTCGCAGCCTCCGTCAGCGCCTCTGCGACGGCCACTCACTGCCTGTGTC
Organism: Climacteris rufus; assembly: GCA_013398175.1. Taxonomy (NCBI): domain Eukaryota; kingdom Metazoa; phylum Chordata; class Aves; order Passeriformes; family Climacteridae; genus Climacteris; species Climacteris rufus. The sequence continues at coordinate 512,107 of VZRZ01001925.1, read as the reverse complement.
TCCGGACACCCCAGCATCAGCCAGGGCCCAGCAGGCCCAGCACCGATGGCCTTCTGCTCCTGCGGCGCCTGGCTGGCCCGTGGGGCCCTCGTCACGCGGGTGGGGACACTCAGGGCAGGTGCTGCCCACCCTCACCAGCAGCCGGGGCCGCGCCGTGTCCCTGCCTGCCACGGAGGAGTCGGGGCCAGCACTGCCACGGGCAATCTTCTGCTGTACATAGATCCTTTCGGGGTGGTTTTTAGCATTTTCATGGATAATTGGGGTTTTGGTTTTGTTTGGTTTTTTTAAAAGACTCTCTACTTTTGGAATGTGGTTTCTCATTTTTACAACTGCCTTTTAATTATTTGTAATATTGGTCAGTTCTGTCTTACTCTGTAAATAGTGGTGCTGGGCATTTCCCAGGGGTGCTGAGCTGAGGCTGGCAAGGAATTTGTGGGGAAAATTTGCTTGGGGCCTGGAGGTGACTGATCCTACTCCAGCCCCTGCACAGACTGTGCCCCTGTCCTTCCCACACGCCAGTGCCCAGCCTGGGGTGAAGCCTGAGGTGTTTTGGGCAAAGCCACGCTTGCCCCTCCCCTGTCCTCCTGCTTCCTCTCGCCAGCCCATGCCAAGGTCGCATGAAGGGCACTGTCTGCCCCGATGACAGGCTCTCTGCACACCCCATCCTGCACCCCTATGTCATGCCTGCTTGTCGTGTGATGAATAAAGGCCCTGCAACCCCTTGCCCACACCCTTGGTGCTGCCTTCCCGTGCTGTGGTGTGGGGACCCTGCTGCCTGTCCTGTCTGGGGCAGTGCTGCTGTGGAGGGAGGTGTGGGGTGATGCATCCAGATCCTGTCCCTCTGTCCCTGCCATCCTGCCTGCTGCCCAGTCCCACATACAGTGTCCCATCCTCTCCTCACCCGCCTGTCTGTCCCTGACAGCATTCCCATGTGCTGACCCCAAATGTGCCACACCACCAGGGCTCCTCATCATCGCCCGTGGGTGCTCCATGGCCTCACTGCCAGCACTGTCACCCCACACCAGGCTCCTCTCAGCTTTGTGTTGTCCTTGTGATGCTGGTGTTTCTCATGCCTCCCCTGTCTCATCCCAGCCTGCCCAGCAGCTCACCCCATACATAGACCCCACATCCCCCTTCCCATCGCTGCCCAGGGCTTCTTGCCCTTGTGCCCCTCAGTTGGACTCACTGATCTCAGAGGTCTTTTCCAACCTTAATGATTCTGTGATTCTCTGACCACCCGCTGGTCCCAGCCTTTCCCAAGGCTCACTCCATTAACCTGTCCCACCCTGAGCTCCACCACTGCCCACCATAACCCACCCCTCCATCACCCCTCATGTCCCATCCCTTTCACCCCCACTCTTTGATCCCCCATGTTCCATCCCTCTTAACTGTGCTCTTTCATCACCCACCTAACCCAGCCTAGCCCTCCATCCTGTGCTCCTCCATCCCAGTCCTCCTTCCTGTGCTCCATCACCCACCATGTCCACCATATTCCATCCCTTCTCCTGTGTACCTCCTTCTTTTATGTCTCACACCTTCTTCCATTGTCCACCCATCCCTCCTTCCTTGCTGTCATCCACTGTGTCCCATCCCTCCCTGCCACCCTCCTCCCTCACCCACCAGGTCCCATCCTTCCTTTCTGTGCTCCTTCATCAGCCACCATGTCCTGTCCCTCCTTCCAGTCCTCCTGCATCTTCCATCATGTTCTATCCTTTCTTGTGCTTCACTGTCAGCACCTCCAGTCCCTCCCTGTTCTCCCCCAGTGTCTCCACATCCCACTCCTTCCAGATGTGCTGTCATAAACTGTGTCCCATCCCTGCCACTGTCTTTGATCCTGCATCCTACACTGCATCCAATCCACCCTTGTTCTCCTCCATCACCCACAACCTCCCATCCCTCCTTCCTGTGCTCCTCCATTGCCCTCCATATCCCACCTTCCAGTCTTCCTGCCACACTTTTATCTCATCCCTCTCACCTGCTCCTCCTTCATCCACCACATCCTATTCCTTATTCACCCCCACCTTCTCATGTCTTCTCTTCCTTTTTCACCTCCCAGCCTCTTCCATCCACCCTTGCCAGATTTTGCCTCCAGCTTTTCCTTTCATATTCATGTCAACATCTCACCATCTCTTCTTCAGCTCCCACCATCACTGTCCTCTAGATCTTACCATCATCTTATCCCTGCTTATCCTCCCTTAGCTCCTACCTTCACCCCAACATTTCCACCTCCTTCACTCCTCATCTTTCTTCATCCTCTTCTATTTCCATCTCCTCACTCAACCTTCACTTTTCCATCCCAAAATCCACCCTCACCTTCCACCATTTCGCCATCCCTTCAACTGCCTTCATCACCCAAATTTACCTTCTCCACCTTCACATTTCCAACCCCTTCTTTGTGCTTCTCCATTTCCGACATCTTCTCACCCACCCTCTTCCATTACCCTCTAGTCTCCTGTCCCCTGTCTCTCCATCCCTCCTGTCATCCTTGTCCATTTCCCACTGTCTTCTCATCCCTCCTCTTCTTATCTCCATCCCTATCCTTTTCCTCTACCACCTGCCATCGAATCTCTCCTTGTTTTCCATTTTGTCCTCCTTCCTCCACCTCCTGCTGTCCTCCATCTCCTCCACCCTTCCCCAAGCCCCACACCACCCCTGTTTGCTGTTCTTCCTCATCCTCCACTTCCTACCATCTGCCCAGTCTCCTCATCCTCCCCAACCTCTCTTTTCCTCTTCATTGTCCTTTCCACCATCTTTCATACCTTCTCCCTCACCCTCCATCTCCTCCTCCCTCCACCTCAGTCTCTCTGTCCTTCCTGTGACCCTTCACCTCCCATCACTCCCCATTCTTTTTCCTGCTGTTTCACCTCCTGCCCTGTCCCTCTCACACTCAACCTCTGGCTATCTTGCCATCTTCTGCCATTTGCCTCCTACGATCTCCCTGTTTCTCCTCGTGCTCCTCCACCTCTCTCCACCTTCCTATCCCTCTTTATCCTCTGAGTCTCTCAGATTTCTCTCAGAGTCTCTCACAGGTTTCCCCTCCAACCACCCTTTCTTACCTCACAGCTCCTTCTCTAACTCTCCCTACATTCTGCTTCATCTTCCAACTCCATCCTGACCTCCAATCTTCTCCCAGCCTGACCTCTCCCATTTGTCCTCTCCTGCATCTTCCCTGCACTCTTCTATTCCCAGCACATCTGACTCCAGCTGCAATTTTCTGCTCCTCTTCCTGCTTCTCCTGCCTTATATCCCATTCCTTACTGACCCAGGAAAGCCACTACCAGCTCAGACACCCCTGATGCAAGCAGGAAGGGCCCTTCCTGCCATCAGGAAACACTTCTCCCTAGGGCTGGTGCAGCTGGAACTGGTCATGGGGGACAAGGGGGGACCTCTGCCCTTGGAAGGTTTCAGTAACTCAGCTAGATAAATCACCAATGTTCTGATTTAACATTAGCAATAACTAATGTGGAACATGGAGCTTGACTAGATTCCCCTGGGATCACTTCAAGCACACACATCTTTGGGAGACCCCTCCAAGCAGTGAAGGATTGCCAAGAGGGGCAAGAAGGGCCAGGCATGGCTTTGAATGCATTGCTTGGGATGCTGCAGGACATCAGGAACTATCCCTGCCACTTGCAGCTGCTCCATGGTGCTCAGGCAGAACCACCACACTGCTCCAGCAGGACCATCCCATGCTCCACAAGGACCATCCCACACTGCTCCAGCAGGACCATCCCATGCTCCACAAGGACCATCCCACACTGCTCCAGCAGGACCATCCCATGCTGATTGAGCAGGACCATTCCACTGTGCTTGACCAGCAGCACCCCAAGCTGTTCAAGCAGGACCTCCCCAGACTGTTTGAGCAGGCCCATCCACTGTAGCTGGAGCAGAACCTTCCCACATTACCCAAGCAGGACCATCCCATGTCGCCTGAGCAGCACCACTCCAGGCTGTTCAATGACTATTCCCAGGCTGCTTGAGCACCATGGGCCAGGTCAAAGTGGCTTTCAGAAAAACTGCCAACTCCCAGGCCAGTGAACTGTCCTTGAGATGTCCCCTCAGATCCAAGAGCCAGGGATCCTTCATCATCTTTGTTTTCCTTCCCTTGGGCCACGGCCATCCCTTTTCAACAGCCTTATGGCTGCACTAGGGCACAAGGCTGCTGGCACTGCTGCCAAGGGGAGGACAGGTCTCCTCTCCATGCCAAGGGAGTCCAAACCCTGAGGGACCTGCACGCAGGGCCTTTCCAGAGCATCCCACAGCACTCACGCACAGGGGCCAGCCAGCCTCGCTTCACCACAGACTCTGCCTTCCAATGCTGGAGGCTCCCAGCCATCCCATGGAGGGGACAATGCCCTTTCCTCGGGGATGTGCCTGAGGGTCTGTCCCTCTGCAACGCAGGGACAGGGCAACCAGTGTCTTGATGGGGTGGGAGTGACATTTGTAAAGCATTCCTGCCCACATGCCTTCCTGGCTGGTAAATCTGGGGGAGGGTGGAGGGAATTTGCTACCTGTGTTAGGAACTAGCTGAAATTAATGTGTCTCCCCAGGCTGGATTTCTTATTCCAAATGTTCAAACTGTTGTATATTGTACTGGGATTTTTACATTGGATTATTGTAGAAAGCCAAAATTTAAACCAAGTCTGTTAAAAAATAAACATTAAAAATCTCTATGAAAAAATACGAGCTTGTCTCCAAGTCCTCTTCTTACAAATGAGCCAGGGCAGGGATGTGTCTCCAGCAGCGGCTTTCCAGTGGGACCACACCACCCTCTGGTGTCAGCACCGACCTCAGCTCCTCCTGCTCCAGCCCTGTCCCTTTGCTCCCAGCTGCTGCTTCCCAAGCTGCCGGGGTGTGGGATGTGCTCCTGTGCCCACACGCCCTCACCCGTGCCCGGGCATCGTGACCAAGCATGACCCAGAGCTTCAGCTGTCCCTTACTGCTCAATAACACAGGGACAAAAGAAGCAGCTATGCTGATGGGTGTGCAAGAACACGCTCTGAAGCCTGGAAGCTCACACGGGGAAGCTGTTTATTAAACCCCAGCCTCCTCTATGTGCTGAAGGCACTGCCTGAGCCCAGTTTCCCTTCCTCTGCAGCCCAGGCTTCCAACAAATCTCTTACCAACCTGGCCCCCTCTCCCAGAAGGAAAATAGCAGCAGCTGGCAGAGCCCAAGTAAACAAATGAGCCACTGTGAGAGGAGAGAGCATCTTTAGAAGTTAATTGGCCCCATCTAAGAGTCAGACAGACATTTTATTGTGGATAGATCGCTCAAGAAGCTCAGGCAAACAGCACGAACATGTCTCCTGGGTTTGATTTATAAGCCTGATTGCGTTACTAGTTCATCTCCATATAAAATGATTATGAATATATTGTCTGTACTCTGCAGAGGGCTAAATTACCCGGCTCTGATATTCATCATCCGTGAAGCTTAAACCCCCTGAAATTCAGAGCTGTCTCTCTCCCAGTGACAGCAGGGGTAGAAAGGAAACAGCTTAGACTTGATCCTTGTTTTCAGCACAACCTGGCCTGTTTTAACACCCCGATTAAGGGCTGGAGGGAGGGAGCAGCTTGAGCCAAAGGGCTGCGGAGCAGGGAAGTGCCGGCACCCAGAGCCAAGTGTATTGGTATTGAGCAGTTACATTTGCAAACAAAGGAGCTGATAACTCCCAGCAGGACTGAAGGGCTCTTATCACAATGCTGATTAAAATTTCCTCTGCAGCCAGCGACGAGGGGGAGTGTCCTCAGTGGGGAGACAGTGCAACCCGGTGTTTAACCCTGTTGCTGCTGAGTGCTGATTCGTTTGGCACGAGCGAAGGGCTGCCCAGCCTGGCCATGTGCTGAAAATCAGCCCAGAAAACCCAACAGGAAGATCCACAGCCTTGTCACATCCTCACACTTCATCTCCTGTGCCTCCCACTCCATCTCACCCCTGTTCTGCAGGTCCCAGGAGCTTTTGCTGGTGTCACTTGTGATTCCTTCCACATCCTTTGCTCTTTTGTTCTGCCCTTCAGTTCTCTGTCCCTGCCTAAAGAAAACTTTCTCTTCCCACTGTAGGATATTCTGACAAAACCTCCCACTGCCTCTGGCACGTCCATGGAAGGGATAAACTTGTTTGTGCTGTGATATGTTCACCAAGAGTAAAGTCCATGACAAAAAGATGCCTTCTCTGATTACTGTCACTGACAGCTGTATCACCAACCTGCTGAATCTGCCTCACCAGGCCCTGGTCCAGGCTGCCCTGTCCAGGAGATGCTCTGGGATGAGTGGACAGGCAGTGGGAGAGAAGCTGGCTTGCTCTCCTCCTCTTCCCTACTGTTGCCTTAGGTTTTAACCCTTGTATTTTTCAAATCCTGCATTGTCTGGCATGTATGCTTTATATCTCGTTGGTTGCTGTTTTCTATAGACATAACACTACCACTTTGTACTTACTCTCCAAGGACACTTAGACTGCCCAGACCCACGCTTCTAAAGGCGGGGGGGGAGGGAGGAGGGGGGAAATTCTAAAGTTTTATTTGGTAAATCTATGCTGATACGTGAATGGACCAAACCTATAAAACAGTGGAGAACTCGTGACTCATCATCCATTTTGGGTGATGCCCCAAGGAGGGGGCTTTGTCTGCCCTAAATGTACCTTTGAAGGCCCTTCAAATAAATACCCACCTTTTATTCCCTTACTCCTGCCTGCCCTCAGTTTTTGGGCTGGCCTTTTAGGCATCAGTTTTTTGGCACCCCAGATGGGACCCATGAGCCTCAGCCATCACACTGACCTTGGTGTTGTTCAGACACCTCTGTGCCTTCATGGGTTGCTTCCTCTACTGCTATGGGTTGCATTCTTCCTGCTGTGCTGCATCCTGCACACCCAGATTTTGGCAAGGCAGAAAAGACATTCAGCTGCAGAACAAGCAGAGGAGCAGAAGAGTCCCTTCCACAAGTGTTGCTGGTCCCAAACTGACAGTGCTGGCAGTGAGAGCAGCCCAGAGCTGACCCAAACCATCCTGTACACAGAGCCTCATCCCAGGCAAGCTGGGTGCCCAGTGCACAGTGACCTGGATGTGTGCTCCCATGGCAGGAGTGTCCCACAGCACAGCCAGGATGCGTCTCAGCAGCATCCCTGTGGTGGCAGGCAAGGGGAGATGTGTGGGGAGACCCTTGGAGGTGCTTTGGCAGCATGTCCTCAGCAGGGCATGGAGACTTTAGCCACTCCTAATTCACGTGGATTTTAGAGTGGAAGGGTGTTTGCATCACGTTATCAAGGATTTGGATGAAGGGGAGCAGGTGGAGGAGGTCTGTTTGTTTCAAGCTATCACCTGTCTGACAGACTCAGTGATTTGCACGAAGAGGGATGGTGATTCCCATACATTTACTGGCAATAAGGCCAATAAGGCAATGCCCTGTGACCCCACTTGGAGCCCCCAGGTAAGTCAGCTGCTCACCTGGAGCAGTGCTTTGCCCAAATTAGCACAAGTTTCCCATGTAAGGCTGCCTCCTGCTCACCCCACCAGGATCAGAAGATCTGAGGTGCACAAACCATTTCACACTTTTCAGTTTCTTTCCCCCACCCCCAGCATCTCCAGAACTGAGGACTTTCATGCCTGGAAGGATGCACTGAAGGGTCCCACCACAGCTGCTGAGCTGCTGTGGGTGCTGCACTAGAGAGGCTGTTTCCAGAGAATCCCAAGTTCCCAGGGTATCCCAAGCAGCGTGAGCAAGACACCTCGTATACTGGCCACTATCTTTTTTTTTGACCCTCTGAGTCTCTACAAGAGACCTTAATATACATTAATATGTAGACTTTAAGCATTATTCTGTACAGGAAGAGGGAAATAAAGGGCCTAACATGCAGCTGATTTTCCAGGACTGCCTGGTGAGTCAGGGGAGATGTAAGCCAAGCTTGGAGCAAACCCTGCAGCATCCAGCCCCACCACACACCAACTCCCAGGCAGGAGTGCCCTGGGGTGGAAGGAGATGGAGCAGGACACTGGTCATACAGCAGGAGCCCTTTCCAAACATCCTATAAAATCACCAAGGGAAGCCTGGACATATCAACAATGTGTTAAAAGCAACGTGTTAAAGGTTGGACAGGGCTTGCAGCCACCTGGCCTAGTGGAAGGTGTTCCTGCCCATGGCAGGGGTTTGGAACAAGATGAGCTTTAAGTTCTCTTCCAACCCAAAGCATTCCACAATTCTGTAGTTTTTCAGCTGTGAGAGACTGAAATGAAAATATGAGGAGGGCTCTGTTTGTGCCATGGGGGTCTGACTGATGGTACCACCTCTGGTGTTCATGCTGTACACAGCTGCTTGGAGACTTCCTGGAATAGGAGAGAGCTTGGGGAAACAATAGGAGGCTCTTTGGAATTTTCTGCTTTGCAGGTGCTTTCTGAGAGGAGATGCACGCTCTCCCCATCAGGCAGCTTCCCAGGCCACAGCTGTGGACAGCTGCAGCACCACAACCAAATCCCCTGGCTGTGGCAGCCCAGGTTGGACAATGCTGGAGGAAGGACAGCTGTGGGGCTGCTGGGACATGGTGCTGCCCTGTCCTCTTGGCTTGGAATGTCCTGCACACACAGGCAACAGTTGCTGGGCAGAAATCATGCTGTCACTGAGGCTGGCAGGGAATTCAGTCAGACAAATCACTGAAAGCAAAAGGCCAATGAGAAGGGAAGCAGAGGGTGCCTCCCACATCTGCAAACCACCTCTTCACTGGCTCTGGGACACCTGCTCTGTGACAAGGAGAGTGACAAAGCCCTTTCCCTGCAGTGGGGTGAATGACAGATTCCTGCCCAGCACATAGAGGGACAGAGAGCTGCTGGCAAAAGCAAAATCTCTGGGACACAGGCTGCTAGAACTAAAGGCTGGCAACTCATAACAGAAAATTTTCGGCTTGAGGTGGCTTCTGAAGGACTTTAGAAGTGTTGGGTTTGTCCCACTTCTCAGGAGGGGATCAGTGGGATTTCCAGGTTGTTAAATGATGTGCCAAGTGTGATGACCTAGAAACTCACGGAGCTGTGCCTGGAACATCGATCCAAGGGGAATGCTGGAGTGCAATTCCCATACCTCCAAGAGAGCTTCAAAAACACCTGAGTCAAAGAGCCCAGGCTGCATAACCAAATTGACTTTTTCTTTTTAAAAAACTCGTTTTTTGTAATAGGAAACTTGGAAGTAACGATACTGCTGGCTGGGGAAGGGAAAAATCTTGCAGGATTTGGCTGTATCCTTAATGGTTTATCTGTGGAGTAAGCCTGGGCTCAGACTGGTGATTCCAGGCTGAAAGTCCAAGGAAAGTGGTAAAACTGGGCATCTGAATGGATGTGGACTTGTGTTGGAGACTCCACCTTCATCCATGTAGTTTATTAGCAGAAGCTGAGACCCTGCACACTGATCTTCCTGTCAATGTTAATAACAATGAAAGGAATAATACGAGGCCACACTTTCCAGGACAAGGATTTTATACCACACGGCTGAGGAAGTTTTTTACATGTGCTCCAGTGTGGTGTGAAGGTGGCTGACAGATTTGGAGTGTAAAGCCTGCTGAGCTCATGTCGGAGGGGTGTAGAGAGTCTCTCTGGGGTGACATTGTCCATAGGATACAGCCCATGGAGGGACACATCACCTGAACTACTCCTGGGTTTCACCTTGGAGTAAACCAGCTGTGTCCTCCTAAATGGAGTCACAGAAGCATCTTTGCCCTCAAGCAGTGTGGGCAGGCAGCAACCAGAGCAGGGAGCTGCAGCACAGGTGTGCCCTTCAAATTGGGGAGCATCCCTAATGGAAAATACACACCAGCACCGCTGCTTTTGTCTGCAGAACTGTTTCAGGCCTCTTTGCTGGTGAGAACATGACTTGGAGTGGCAGGTGATGCTCACAAGTCCACAGGTTTGTGTCTCCTCTAGGATATGGCAAGGCAACGCTCCCAGGGAGTGCACAAAACCATGGAAAACCCAAGGATCCCAGAGTAGGCTGTACCTGCCCACTGACATTGTGCCAAGTTCAAGTTTATGGACTTCTGTCTTTTGAGTGCTCCTTGGCCCTGGCCCAACCCAACAAAAAATTCCCAGGGCAGGTGGCTCCTTGGACCCAGTGGTGCTGTGCTCCAAGGGGTGATGTTCCCCAGTGGGAAAAGGAAATTGAGGTTTTGGCAGCCTGCCTAGGAAATACCATCTTGGCAGGCAATGCCATCGGGGCAGGCAATGCCATTGGGGCAGTCCTGCTCAGTGCAGGGAATATTAAGGCTTGGGATGACAATGGATCTGCTATGGGCAGTACAACCACAGGCAACTCCTGCCTCTAAGCCAGACTCTTGGAATCACCTTGGTCCCTGGGAGATGCCACGTCCAGCCTCCTACTCCAGTGGGAATGGTTATCAGGGCTTGTCTCGTTGAATTTAATCAGTGTCTAAGGACTGAGATCCTGCAGCCACTCTGGGATGCTGTTTCAGCACTTGAGTGCCTTCTTGGCGAAAAAAAGTAAAACAAATGTTTAATTTCTCACTGTCTCAAAAGATTTGTACGATTTTTTGCAGGAGGAAGATGCTCAGTGAACTGCCGGAGCTCACTGTGCTCACACGGCTCAGTGGAGGGGAGAGGAGGGTCGTGAATCCAAACCTGCGGTTGTTTTCCACAGGGGGACCAGGCACAGAGTGTGGCCATGGCCTCTGCCTTGTGCTGGGGCTGGTGAAGGAGGAGCTCAAGCACGGTGCTCTGGGCTGCTCGCCCCGCCTGGCAAAGTGGCAGGGACTGGCACGGAGGGGACACGGCTCCTGCTGCCAAGGGAAAGGTGGCTGACAGGGCAGCACTGTTAAATGGGGACACACTGCTGGCATGTGGGGACAGGGCTGATGGTGAGGGGACAGAGGCCAGGGCCTGACAGGGGACACCGCTGACACAGGGGACATCACTGACACAGGGGACATCACTGACACAGGGGACACTGCTGACACAGGGGACATCACTGAGACAGGGGACATCACTGACACAGGGGACACCACTGA
>VZRZ01001925.1:458874-499935 GCA_013398175.1 Climacteris rufus | reverse complement strand
GCTGTGGGCACCGCGGGGAGCTCCCCGCGGACCGCCGCGTGTGGGGTGCTCGGGGGTGCCCCTCCTGTGCCCGGGAATGTTACCTGCCTCATCCCCGCTTCCCTTGTGCCCGGGAATGTTACCTGCCTCATCCCCGCTTCCCTCATGCCCGTTTCTCTTATCTCTGTTTCTCTCATCCCTGCTTTCCTTATCCTTGCTTCCCCCATCCTTGCTCCTCGCTCGCGGGCTCCTGCGCCCGTCGCCTTTGCAGAATTTTGGGGGGACATCGCTAAGGAGTTCCACTGGAAGCGTCAGCACACGGGACCTTTCCTGAAGTACAACTTCGACGTGACCAAGGGGAAGATCTTCATCGAGTGGATGAAAGGAGCGACCACCAACATATGCTACAACGTCCTGGACAGAAATGTCAATGAAAAGAAGCTTGGGGACAAAGTTGCTTTTTACTGGTAAGTTTCTCTTTTTGTTGTGATGTAGAAGGTGCGTGAATAGCGCGCTAAAGTGATACAAACAGCGTCGATTTCTAGCGAGGTGAATGAAAACATAAAACCTGAGAGGGTCTAATCTTTAGATAGGTACAGCACGTGTTTGCTTGCAGTGTCCTTGGGAAGAGCTGTGCCGGGAAGCTTCTCTGCCCTTCCCGGGAAGCTTCTCTGCCCTTCCCGGGATGCACTGAAGTGCCCGGCATAGCAGTGGGGAGCGCCTGACTGCCAGCTCTGCCTCTGCAGCTGTACCTGCTGAGAGCTCCGAGCGGTCAGACAGCAGGGAGGCAGGTGCCACAGTTCCCTGCTAAAGGAGGGAGATGTGCATAGAGACACGGGATGAGGAACAGCCAACATCTGACAGCTAAAAGCTAATAAACCCTATTATCTTCTGTGTTTATGTTTTGTGGGTCTGGCAAGTTTCCACTCCCGTGGCAGAAAGGTTCTCCTAAATACCTGAACTTATATGTGGGTTCATTGCATTGAATGTGTTTAACTCTGTGGTGCTTTCAGAAAGACTGGCTTCTATACCTTTGGGAAGAAAAACTACTTCCAGCCCTATCTGAAGTATGTTTGCATTTTTTTACCAGAGTAGTTACTAGTGTTAAAATCCATGTGAAACTTAATTTTCATATTGATGCAAAGTAGGTTTCAGTGATGTCCAAGCTCCAGAACTAATGCTCCCCTGCTGTCCTAGCTCAGCTGGCACCTCAGCTGTGTCCCCAGACAGCTGTGCCTGCCTCTCCTGTGCATTTGGCTGTGCCCCTTGAACTGGTATTTATGACTGCATGTGGCAGTGCAGAAGCACAATTAAGTGTACCCGTGTTAGGGATGCAGTAACTCATTGGGATGTGGTGAGTCCCCTAGGAAGAGGAGCTGGAGCAGTCTTACTGTCATTGCAATAAAAATATCAGATGCTCTAAGTGATGATTTGTGCAGCTGGAGGTCTCCCTGAGTCACTTGGTGTAAAGAGGAGACACCCCTCTGCAGAAAGGAACATGGTTATACCAGTGTGGCTCTGGCTGTGGCTGGAAAATTGGGTTCATAGAGTTTCTGCAGTTTCTATCCATAGCCCTGCTGCCTCAGTGAAAGAATTACACACATGGCCTAGCAGTTAATCACATTGATAAGGCACACTTGAAATGTTGGAAAGTGTTTACTTCCCTGCTAGTTAAATACATTCTCTAACTCGCTCTGATGTAAAATGACTGCAGGTTCTGAATGAAAGCTCCTTTGTAAACTCATTCAGGTAAAGGTGTGCCAGCAAACAAAGCCATTTGGTGGCCAGTGCTGGCCCTGTGCTGGGGTTTATGGAGGGACTGAGTTCTTCTTGCACATAAATCTTTGTATGACAGTGAGACAGCAGCCTACAGCTTTAATTTGGGCTTGGTGAAGATCTTTCTCATGGTTTATTCTGGCAGCCTTTGTGGGGGTATTTGTGATGCTGAGCAATGCTTGGAGTGGATATGAAAAAGGTGGGTGTCTGTCAGTTGTGGTGTTCACTAAACACCTAAAATAGTGCTGAAAGACAGTCTCTCCTCCTCCTTAGCAGAGAGTTTCCCCTGACTGTTTTGGGAAAAGCTCTCCTAGCATGGGTCTGTCACAAGTGACCAGGCACTGTAGCATGGAGCTGTCACCTGGGAATGCCGGTGGGAGGGATGGAAGAGGCACACTGGACATAACATATGTGGCAGTGACCTGCAAACCTGTGGCACTGAGGACTGTCCTTATATTTTATATAATAAAATTACTCCTCTCTGAGTACGTGGTTTTCTTCAAAACTAAGCAATAATTAATTGTTGTCATCTTGTCCTCTCCCATTCTGTGTTAAATACTCTGGAATGAGCCTGGCTCCCTAAAACATTTGAGACTTGTCACACTGTATGAAGGGTCAGAAAAGAAATTAAAGCCTCTGAAAGCTGAAGAGGTTTTTACACTTTGGAATACCTGAGCCACTTACTTCTAAGAAAATCTGTAGCCTGCTAGATGGGAAAAGCTTCCACCAAAGTGTGGGTGACTGCCCAGCTCTGAGAGCTCTGTAAAGATACAGGACCATGGTATTTGCTTTCAGAGAGGAGAAATTAGGGAAAAGTTGAATAGTGTTTGGAGGCATTGCTCAGTGTTCTTGGGAAGTAATGTGTCCTGAGAAAACTCAGAACTGCTGACTGTGGCTGTCTCCAGTCTTGCATGGATTGGAAGGAGAAAGCAGTTCATCTGGGTCATCACCTAAAGGTCATCACCTAAAGGTTCCTGCACCACCAGCAGTCCAGGACTGCCCAAATTGGCTCCACTCAGAGGGTCTAATCCCAAGCCACATGGAATTGCATTTTCAGCACAAAGGGCAGTGCACGGGATTGCCTAATGCTGCAGAACTTGTACATTGGTGATGTTTGCTGTCATGGTGTCATCCTCATGGTGCTGTTAGGACTATGTGGTTCAAAATGACCACCCTGATTCGGTAGGAAACACATGGATTTTTCTCTGTTGCCTGTTTCACTAGGATATCTCAGGCTGCTGGTGAACGTTACAAATATTTCTGTTTTCTTCTGCTTCTGATTCCTCTTTCTCTGCTTGGTATTGCTGATGTGGCCTGAAAAAAGGAACAGAAGCTCCAGGAAATGCTTCTGATAAAGTGCTGCTCTCAAAAGTGCAATCTCTTTCATAATTGTGTGGAAAGGCTGAGGTCAGTCCCAGTGGCTGCTATGCAGGTGGGTACCTACAGTGACTGCTGTGGGCCTTGCAGGTGAAATGGACTGGACCAGCTACTGGGACATTGAGGGGACTTGCAGCAGTGCTGAGGACATTGTGATGGGTGGTTAATTAGGCAGGAGCACAGTATTCCTTCACCCTGCTGTAGACATGCCTAAGTCACTTGGACAGCCCTTAGTTCTGTGCTGAAGTGTCTGTTAATAATCTCATATAAACTTCAGCCTGGGCAGCCTGTGGAGGTAAAAATATAACCAGGTGGGAATTCAAAAAGAACCTATTTGCAACACCTATTGCAAAACTCTCTAATTAGACCCCAGGGTGTGAAAGGATTTGGATGAAGCCTGTTCTGTGTGTAACCTGTGTCTCTGTTTCTCAAACCAGTTCTCTGTTTCTCAAACCCCAGTTCCAGTGCTGGTGGTGCCTGGTGGGAGCAGGGGACAGGGGCAGGAGGCAGAGCTTTGTTTTTAGAGTCCCTGTGGCCAAGGTGATGTGGCTTAGCAGGGTGCTGCTGGCTTCTGCCATCTCTGGGAGAGTGTATTCATTTTCTGCTTTCTTATGTTGGCATATGACACAACACATCTAGAAAGGAGCAATAAAGATAGTAAAGGCTGCCAGAGCTTACTGGAGCTTTGTTTAACAAAATAATAAGTGCCTCTGATTCCTATTCTGGGCCTAGAACAAACAGGACATGCAAATATAAAATGAGAAGGTGTGGTTTGTTTGGTTTGGGTTCTTTATGTTATTTTACTTTAAAATGTAATAAAGGATTCAGGGCCTTGTAGCTGTGAGATTTCTTCCAATAAAACTTTCTATAAGAAAAAAAACCAATAACTATATAGCATGTTTAAAAAAAAAAGAAAAAAGAAACAAACCAAGCATCTGCCATATGCACAGATGCTGTGGTTGAGGATGCTGGCTTTTAACATCCAGCCTTTCAAAGTGCTTAATTGTAGCCAGTTTCTACACAATGCACTCGGCTCTGCTGCTCCCACTGGCTTCAGGATTTTGGAGTGTCCTGTGTCTAACTGACTCTTCATTTCTTAGGTAACTTCTTGGATGACTTGTTATACTTGCAGTGAACCAGCCTCTTTCAACACTGTTGTGGTGATGAAAGCACATCCCTAAATCATAGTTTGTTTAAAGAACAAAATTCACCACTGGGAAGGTTGCTTTTACTGATCCACACTTGCAGGTGTGTGCCTGGTTTGGTACATGCTCCCAGCACTACCCAGCCTCAGCACAGCTCCTTTCCTGATGGGGATTCTCCAGGGGAAAAGGGTGGCCCCACTCAGCCCTTTCTGGGTGCATCCTTGGCAATCCATGTCATCTCCCTGTTGCATGTGCTGAGTGACAGATTGGTGGTTTTGGCAGATATTATTTTGGAAGCACTGCTGAACAGTACCATGCTCTGCTTCTGGAAATCAGGTACATTATGTGCACTTAAAATAGGTAATAAATGATGTTGAATGTATTAGTATTTTATTAAGCTGTAAATCTTGTACCTTCTTCAAGGGCAATGATAGCTGCAGTTTCCATCACAGAAAGTGATGGAAAGCTCTTTTCTGGTGGGCTTTGTGAAGTCTGCCGGTGTGGGAGAGGGTGACAAAACTGGCTGCATCAGCCTGGATGTTTCAGACAGCCTTTTTCATCCCTCCAGAGAGGAACATCCCTGCATCGTGGGGGCCTCCCTGATTGAGCTGCGTGGGTAGTGCAGGAGTGGGAAGGGGGGAGCATCAATAGAAATGTGGTGTTAAAACAGGGAGGAAAGGGAGTAGTGTAGTAGCTCAGACACATCCAAGTCGTGTGCTTTCCTGGCTTCTCTGGAATTCTTCCTCTCCCAGTTCTGGGGCAGTCACCAAGCACTGTGGGTAGTGCTGTGCAGTAGTGCAAGCAGCCACTGTGGCTGGACACTCGTGTAAGTGCAGAGTGGGACAGGAGGGACTCATGGCTTGTCCTCAGGTGTCCTCCCTGACTTTTCTCTGTAGCTGAAGTCTCCAACTTCAGCTATGGGCTGTTTAGAACAAGGTCATGCTGGGCTTAAAATTAAATTCATGTAAGTGCTCTGATTGTCCTACTGTGGGTTTGGTTGTGGATGAGATGATGTTATGCTGCCCCAAGGCATCATGGAGATGCCTGCTTAAGGGTTTGAGCTCCTCAACTTGGCCTGAGGGGCTGGAAAACACAGGGGTCATGGTCTAAAACTTGTTTCCAATGTGTTATGTGTGTGTGCTGAGACTGTATTCTCCTGTCCCAGGAGTTTCATGTGCTCCGTCCTCTTCACTGTTAGTGAAATCTCCGAGATAGTTCCCAGGTGAGCTGTTGTGCCGAAGGGATGAAATAAATATGGGAGAAAAGCAAACTGCCTCCTTCAGGCATGTGTGGGCTGTGCTTTCCTGGATGCTGTGAGTCAGCAGGTTGAGCACCGTGGTACTCAGGCAGCTGGCATGCACAGTCACTGGAAGCTGTTTTCCCATTCCAAGGGCTGACTTGAAAGCAGAACCTGACTCATCCCTGTCAGGTACACTTGCTGGTTTGCACGGAGATGCTGGGAACGGTGATTAGTTTGATGTTTTGGAGATCTCAGGGCCCATTCCTGCTCTGCAGAGCCTTTTCCATGACAGGTTGCAAGGCAGGGCAGGAGCAGAGAGCTGCCACACGCTCTCAGCCTCGTGCTGTTCTGCCCTGCTGTGCCACAAGGAAAGGGACAGGTATTAAAGGTTGGTGACCACTTGATTACCTGGTGCCTGTGGTCTCCCGTGGTTTTGCCCATTCAGAAGCACCCCTGGGCTTGTGCCTCCATGGGAGAGTGTTCCACATCACTGAAGCTTTTATCTGGAAGTAGTTTTTACTGAGCTCAAATAACACATAATCCTGCTCCTGTAGACAGAATGGGACTTTCCTCTGCTGTTAAGTCTGTTAAGAAAAAAGGCACTCAGGCAGCACTTGTGTGGTTGTTCCCTGGCAGAGCAATGAGGAAAGGGGTTGTTTAACCCCTCCTACTTGGGAGAGCAGCTCAGCTGCCTTGAATCAGGGGAACAGCTTTTATTTGGGTTTTGTTGGATCAGTTTGTTCCCAGCTTTTTGCTCGGAAACCTTTGGTGGCTGCTACTGGCAGGGATACAGCATCCATCTATATAAAAACAAGGGAATATCCAGGAAGTATTTGCCCAGATAAACAAGTGGGATGTCTTTAAGTGCCCAGAATTAGATGGCATGTGCCCCAGAGGGGGGCAGGAACTTGAACGTGGAATTGCAAAGCTGCTGGCCAGGGTATGCTGGTGGTATTTGCAAAGGGCTTCTGTGCCAAGGGCTGGGAGGTTGCCAGCCTCTCTTTGCCCAGAGAGGGCAATGGAGGGGGTCCTGGGAACCAGCAAATCTGACTTGCATCCCTAGTGGAGCAGTGGAGCAGGGTCACTGGAGAGGTGTGCAGCTGCTGGCAGAGCTGCTGGGGCACTGAGCGCACGGGTACAGCTGTTCTCAGACCACCTTTGGGAGGTTTCCCACAAAAAGTTGTTCAAGAAGGTAATTTAAGTGTGAAAGGAAGAATGGTGTTTCTGTGGAGCTGGTTTAGCCTTGCCCTTTGCTTCCTCACTTTTAATGGTCGCTCTTCAGGATCAGCACAGGTCCTCCAAAGACCTGCTGGTGGAGGCTGGGCTTGTGCTCCAGAAGCATCTCCTGCTGCTGCTCCTGGAGACAAAACATCAGCCCCCGGTTCTGACCCAACATGGCATTTTGGTTTTAGTCTAAGAGGCTCTTGGCTGAGCTGCTGTGAACACAAGTGCAATGCTGCTGGGTAAATGACACCAGCGACAGCTTTTATGTTCTAATTTAGTACCTACTCCTCGTGCTGCTCATGCTCTGAGGCTCTGCCTCTCTAGATCCAGCACAAGGGATTTAATAACTTTTCACGAATTTCTGCTTACACCTCTACCTGAAAATGTTGATTTATACCTTTTCTAATGCTGCCTTCCTGCATGGTTCTGGGGGTGTGGTTGTACAGTAACTACCTGGGGCAGTATGAGGAGGTGTATGCACAGATAATGGCACCTAGATTTTCTCATGTCTGTGAAACTTTGGTTTTGTTTTGCTGGCAGCTATTACAGGCAATTGGATATGTTTTAAGAATACTTGATTACTGTAGGGAGGGGCACTGGGGTTGTGCAATGATGGGATATTGCAAATATTGGCAGGAGATTTGCAACTTGGGGCGGATAAATGGAGTCCATGGACAGAGAGGGTGGTGAACTCCTGTATGGATTCAGGACATGGAAGATCAGAGCCTTCAGTTTGCTCACTGGGCTAGAAAACCTGATTATTTGAGCTGTGTGAATGGCTTGTGTGTTCTCCCCTGGCAGGCTGGTGTGAATGGAGCAGCAGTGGACAAGGGCTCGGGCTCCACGTGGATGAGACTTGCTGCAAGTAGGGGACAAAATGATGGGGCTTTGCCAAAAGAGGTGTGAGTGGGTGCTTGTTCCAAGCGTGGCATTTTTCCATGGATAGTGGCACTTGCTGTGCCTGATGGCCCCCCTGTGCCCAGAGCTGTTGGGCTGTAGTATCCATGGCCAGTGGTTTCACAAGAGCTCTTGCCTCCCCCCTTTTGGAGCAGGGTTTCAGTTCTCTCTTTGCATTTCTGCACATCACTTATTGTAAATGTCAAAATGAGGTGCGGTAGGAAATCGTGAGCCCTGGCAGTTTTCCATGAGTTCAAAGCTCATCATTTTCATACATATCACTTCCATTTTTCAGGGGAATCCCTCAAGGAAATCAAGGGCCTTCCTGGTTGCTTTGTCACACCTGACTCCCTCATAGTGCCCAGAGAAGCTGTGGCTGCCCCATCCCTGGAAGTGTCCAAGGCCAAGTTGGACAGGGCTTGGAGCAACCTGGGATAGTGGAAGGTGGCCCTACCCACAGAACCAGAGGGTCCTTAAAGTCTCTTCCAACCCACCCGATTCATTCTGTGATTCATTCAGTGATACTGAAGCGTGTTTTCCATTCCTGTTGCCACTGACCATCTTCTAAGAGATGTTCCTTAGATGACACTTCAGGAGGTGACACCTGGCCATCACCTCTGGAGGTTTATGAGGCATGAGGTTGAAATGTGCACCAAAAATCTGATTAAAAGCTCAGTTTCCTGCCATGACCTTTATGGGTATTGTTTGAGCCTCCATTGAAACTGACTTGCCTGGCTTTATGTGTTTCTAGAAGGTCTTCAAAATTTGGCAGAATGGTCCATCCAGAGATGCAGTTCCTTCCCAAAATGGGGCATTTCCCAGCTGCAGGCAGCTTGTTGATTATTTTACTTACAAAAGCTTCATCCAGGATCTGTTCCATGGCCCAACTGTAAATTGTTTAAACAAGGAATCAGCTGTGTTGTACTGAACATAAGCTCTACTCCCATTGGACTGGTAAAAATAGTTCATGCTTGTTTGAAACCCTTACTGATGGTAAACATCTAAAATGTTTCCTCTCCTGTCAAATTCTCACATTCTTCTGCAGCCTTCAGTGGGTTTGGCTCCTGGGGTTACAAATTCTGGCTGAGGGCAGCCAAGCTTGGTGATGTGCTGGGTGAGTCTTGCACATGACCTCTGTTGCAATGCTATGTCATCATTCTGTTTTAGAAAAAGCAATTGAAATTTGCTCGAAAAAACCTTTTCCCTAAATAAAATAGGCAAAAAGCTGACATGTTTCTCCATTGGCTGTTCTTTTGTGCTTTAAAGTACTTCAGAAAGTAAGAATTGGAGTTAATGCATATCCTGTTGACTGGACGGTTACTCAGTGTCAAGCAAGTAGGAAAGATGTGAAGCCACAGAGGAGCAGATTTCCCCTTGCTGAGCCTGTCTATACAGAATGGCTGCTGACACCATCACAGGGTATTTAATGTGGTCTCTGTTACTTGTAAACTGACTTATCTCGTCAAATGTGCCAAGATGAGAGTACATTTCCCTTGAAGAGGGACTTGCTGGCTCCTCTCAGTCCTGTCTTCCCTAAAACTGTTTGCCTGGAGTGTTCTGGCTCTCAGGTGTGAGCACAGACTGTACAAACCCCATTGCACTGATTTCACTTGCCCATGTTGGCTGATGAACCAACAGCAGTGTCAGGCAGGAGGTGTTGATTCCTTCAGAGATACCTGAGCATCCCACTGTCCAAACAAAGCGGCTTGAAGTAGATTTTAGGGCATAGCCTGGCATGAGTGGGATAACTGGAGGGCATTTTGGCAGGATGATAAATAAAGAGTGGTTTTGGAGCAGTGTCCACCTCCAGCTGGGCTCTGATGTGGGATTGTTCGGTGTATGGCAAAGTGAACAGTGGTTGGGCTGCACAGGATAAATATTATTTCTTTAGATGCCTCTGGTATTTGTTCAAGTTCTGAAAGGCTGTAAATACAAAGAGTAGCTGAGAATGTATTTAATGAGAAGGAAGGACAGAAAGATGGATGTTGTTTTCCTATGGGACAGTAGCAGCCATGCAGGGTGTTGGGTGTTTGCTTTATAGGCTGCATATCCCTGTGGCTCTTTTTAAAAGGTGATTAGAGGACTGATTAATTGATCAAAGAGCAGATGGTGGCCCAGTGTCCCTGTAGAAATGAGCTCCATTTTAGCTGTTCTGTAAAACACACATTAACACAGTGCCTGTGTTTCAGTCAATTGGGCTGGAGAGGATGGACCTGGGGCTGAACACAGAACATTGTGCTCTGCAGAGCACAAGGCTCCTGCTTTGAGAAGACTGGCTTGGGTTTCTTAACAACAATAGGAGCCTGTTCATCCTAGGTACCTGATCAACTTTAAGTTGAGATGGTTTGGCTCAGAGATGGATTTGAGAGCAGAACTTTGTTAGGCCCTACCTAAGTGTACTGGAGGAGAAAATTGACGGTGGTTTTAGTGCAGTTGTCTGAGTTAACTGTGTGGGTTTAGGAAGTGATGCTGTTATATTGATAAGATTTTTGTTTTCCCTGGGCTTTCTTTTCCCAGGTTTTCTCAACAATGTTCTCTCAGTGCTGCCAAATATTTCTGAACACACTGGTAAAACCTTTCCACCAGCCCCTCCCAAGCTGCTCTCTGTCCTTACGCAACTTCTTCTTTCGTGATCCGTGTTGTGACGCAAGGGGATTTGAGCATGGTGATGGTGGGGTTGATCTTTCTGGTAAACCTGCTGCTCAGGAAACCTCAACTTTCCCAGAACTCCCTTGGGAATTTGCTGCCATGCATGACTGTGGTGGGAGATGGCTGACGTTAAGCATGGGCAGGGCTGGGCAGTCTGCCCTGTTATTATGAAATGTTCTCCTGGAGGTTTTTTGCAGACCTGCTGCAGACCCATCTGCTTGTGCAGTTAGAAGCGTTTCCATATTGAACAATCCATGCAAATACCAGAATTTTTTTCTGGTGAAACAGTGTCTTTTTCTGATTATCATGCACAGCTGGTCTCCCCAAACTTCACGTTTCAATTACTGATTTAAAAGGTTGTCTGTACTTGAGTGCCGTTCCTGTGTCAAATGGCATAGGCAAGGCTGGGACAGAGGGAGAAATCGTAATTTTTTTCAATTTTGGCTGCTGCTGTTGCTGAATGCCCAAGCTGTGTCCAGGCAGACCGTTTCCAGGCAGCAGTTTTTGGGGCTGTCCTGAGAACAGGCGGGCAGGCAGTGGCAGGAGGTGCGTGAGCAGCTGCTGCCGCAGTAGCCAAACACGCAGCCCGCAGGTGTCAGCAGGGCCAGGGCTCTCGCTGCCCATGCGGCTCACACGTGAGCACATTCCCCACATGGCAGGAGCTTGGCTCAGCCCAGCTCTGCCTGGCATTTTGGCTACTCTAATTCTGGATGTGGAATGGATCAGGGAGCCGTGAGCCTGCCTGGCCACCCCCGGTGACCTCGCACGTGAAGAGCTGTCACCATAGCAGGAAAATTCCTTCCTTCACCTTGTACCCTGCTCTGGGGACAGGCTGCTGGTGGTGATCCTGCTGTCTCCATCCCATGCCTCTCATGTAGCACTTGGTCCCGTGCTTAGGAGGGATTTTGAGCTTTGAGCATGTTTGAGTTTAGATGGCAACAGAGATGTTCTAGGATGGACATTCCCACAGTCTCCATCTCTGCTCTACTTGAGTCTCTCTGTGATTCCCCACTGGGCAAATTCTTCCTGTGACATCATCTGGTTTCTTTCCTGCTTCCAACACCTTTTTCAAACTGGGAATCCATGTTGTCTGAAGGGTGCTTTCCAGTAGGTAAAATGCAGAGCCTTTTTCCTGCATTAATAAAAGTTGCTCTGTGGGCTGCCATCGCCTCTTTGCCAGTCAGGAAATGAAACCTGGTGCCTTTGGGATGGTTTGCTGTGCTCTGAAACTTTACCATTCTGGTGCCTGACACCCTAACTGTGCTTGGTAACTTTGGGTTACTGCTTTTACTCAGTCACAGAATGGTTTGGGTTGGAAGGGACATTAAGGCCTATCTCATTCCTTCCCAGATCCCAGGTTGCTCCAAGCCCCATCCAGCTTGGCCTTGGACGCTTCCAGGGATGGGGCAGCCAAACTTCTCTGGGCAACCTGTGCTAGGACCTCACCACTCATAGGGAAAAATTTCTTCCTAATATCCAATCTAAACTTGTTCTCTTTCAATTTAAAGCCAGTGTTGCTTGGCCTGTCACTACACGCCCTTGTAACAAGAAAGTGATGTGGTCACAGGAGCTTAGAGGAGAAACTTAAATGATCTGCAGCCCCTTTGGTCCTCAGTGGGAGCATTTCCAGGGGTCAGAAAGGTTTTGATTTTGTCCCTAGCTTGCTTTGGTCTGCCATTTTTTTGTTTCTGACTTTGCCGATCTGCAGATGGTCTGGCAGATCTTGTAAACTTCACTTGCTTGGCTTCATTTCCTCCTTTTCTCCTGTAGTGCAGCTTTTCTTAGTGGCGTTGTAGCCCTTGTAAACCACAATTATCATCCGCAGTTCCTGTGAAAACTGTAACTGCCACTGATGAAACCCGGGCTTCCTGCTGCTCCATGCAAATGCCAGGGCAGCGTTGCACAGGGAGTCGTAGTCATCTGTTACTCAAACAGGTGATGCAAATAACTTTTCCTTGGAGATCTGGTGAAAGAGAAAAACCAAACAGTGTTGATGATTCATTTTTGGGTCAGCTCTGCTTGGTCTGTTTGGGTGCCCTGGGAAGTGTGTGTCCCCTTGGCTGCTGAGCTGTAACAGGTTCAGCAGTTCCAGCCACTCCCTACTGCTTGTCACTCTACAGCTGAGATGGGCTCAGCTCATCTGGGTATGGGATGAGTGGTTGAAGCAGACCAGTGCTTGGAGAAGTCCTGCAGTCAGCCCTGGTGCTTGGCAGAGCACAGTAACTTCTTACCCTGTTTTGAAATATCCAGGAGAGCATCTGGGCACAGCGTCCCTCTCCCACACTGCTGCTCTGCATCCGTGATTGCTCCACAGTGCTTGAGCTAATGGGGCTCTACAGAAATGCTTGCCTGTTCCTGGAAACCACCTTCCCTACTACAGCACTGAATCACTCACTCACCTGCGTGGTGGCTCTAACAGGGAGGCTTAACCTTGATTTACTACCTGGGCACCAGGTGAAACAGATCTGTGGCTCTGTATCTCCAAGGTCAAACTCCCAGCTGAGCAGGCAGTCTGTGAGCCCCCTGTAACTGTGCTTGTGCCATGGAGGTGACAAGTGTTCAGCTTTCCCATCTGATGTTTTTCTTCTCCTCTGCCCCTGTGACTTCTCCTTGCTCAGACGCTGGCAGGGCCACCAGGGGCCTGTGCTGTGAGGCTTTGTGTGTGTCACAGTGCCTGCTCTGAAGTGGGGAGCCCCTTGTTTTAACTGCTGGCAGAAGGGAGCAGTAGGATAAGAGTTTTGCAGAGCCTGTGCTGCCTTTTATATGCTGACAGGGATCTCTTTTGGGCAGAGCTGGGCACTACCATCCTGCACAGTGCAGTGGTGGCGGTCCCCAGTGTCCTTGGGCTGTCTGGCCCCGGCAATGAATGGCTGCAGGCAGATAGAAAACTCTCCTCTATGCATGAAATTTGACTTTTCACAAATCACAGGAGGAGTGCCTTGGAGGGCCCCGATTGTGCCTCTCTGTGTTTAGTTGGAAGGACGTGCATTTACTGGGTCAGTGGGTGGTTCAGTGGAGAATCGGGATGGATTGGGTTAGAAGGGGCCTGAGAGATCATCTCATTCCACCCCCTGCCATGGGCAGGGACACCTTCCACTATCCCAGGGAGCTTCAAACCCTGTTCAACCTGGCCTTGGACACTTTTAGGGCTGGGGCAGCCACAGCTTCTCTGGGCCCCCTGTGCCAGGGCCTCACCACTCTCATGGAGAAGAATTTCTTCCAACTGTGTTCCTTATGGCCAAAACTTGCTTTTCTCCAGCTAAGCATGCACACAACGTGCAGTATGTAAATCACAGGCTTCTCAAGTGCTAAAAATCTTAAATGCATTCCTGCCGTGAGCCAGATGATACTGTAGAATTTTGGATTACAGTTGCTAAATGTAGGACTCGGTTTGAGGAAGCTGAAAAATGCTTCACCATGTATTTCATGTAATGATGTATGTGGGATGTTTGAGGAGCTGAGAATTGGATTTTCCTTTCAGAAGAAGCCTTGCTGTTAGAGCAGAGATGGCACACGAACAATTGCTGCAGTGCTGCTGCCAAGTCATTTTCACCACCACATCTCTAAAAAGTTGGTGTTTGTGGGGTGTTTGATTTGGTGGGGTTAGAACTGCACACTGTAGGTTGGAGGTGAGCTCTGCAGTACTGTTTCCAGAGGAGTGAGGTTTACTATTGTAGTTTTATTTCTTTTTCAGTTTAGTTTGGACATGTGAGACACTCAGGACTGACAGCTCTTGCTTATGTCAGATGGGCAGTGTTGGGAAGATGCTGCTGGCAGAACTTGGATGCCAGGCATTTACAGGCTCGCTTCTGATGCAGAGAGTACTCAGTAGCGTGCGAGCTGGCATTCCTTTAAATGCCCTGTCTAAAAAATACATCACTGACTGGGCTATTGTGCCAGAGCAGGGGACAGAGCAGTCTGAGTGCTGCTGTAGCCCGCTGAGTGTAGCTGTGGGCACTCCAAACTCTTTTCAGATGCAGGGAGACACAAAGCAATTGCCTACTCTTGAGAGACTGCTTGAGGCCTTGGCTGGTGATGCAGTGAAAGGAGGCATCTTGTCCTGTAGAAACAAGGACATGATTTGTTTCCCATTAAACACAAGATCTTAAAATCTGAAGCCTGAGGTGGTGGTAGTGGAGCTGTTTTGGAGTCAGGCGAATGAATGGAAAGGACTTTGAAAGCCCCCTGAAAATCCTTGCAGAAGTTTTAACTTCTCTTTGACTTTCTCTGTGTTTCTCCTGCAGTGCCCTGTGTGTTCTGGCTTTGAGGACAAGCCTGGGTACATTCCTTGGCCTGAATTTCCCTCCCAAATCCCACCAAGGAGGAGGACCTGGTGTATTTGAGATGTGCCTCTCATGTGCCAGGAGGGCAGGAATGTCCAGGCGGTGGCTCAGGGCAGGTCCGTGTCCCTCCTGGGCGCTGTGTGCAGCAGCCAGCTCTGCCTGGGGGTCACAGGGCTGCTCCCCTGAGAATCCCCAGCCTGGGTGACCTGCCTGCCATCTCCCCTCAGCTGCTCAGCCCCCAAAGAGCACACAGGGCCATGGGCAGCCTGTGCTAGTCTTTCCTCCTAAAGAGTTCCTCTCTTAGGAAAGGCTGTCATTAGATCCTTCTCTAGGGTAGAGCACTGGACAAAGGGACATCCTTCCTCCCTGCCCTGTTTGTTGGGCTGGGGGATGGCTTGCACAGGGCCTGCCTGCAGTGCCCAGCAGATCCCAGTGATCTTCAAGTGAGGGTTTAGTGGGCTGGGATGCTCCAGCTTGCATTTGGAAGCATTATCATTGTCTTTAAGAGCTATTCCATAGCAAGGCTCATGGCTGAGGGAGAGCTGCACACACAGTGATCCTGCACGTCCGGACATGAGCAGGTTTGCACAGCACCAGCCTTGATCCAGCCTTGATAGAAGTGTGTGAAGGAAAGCCTGGATGGTGAGGGGAGGCACTCAGGGTGCAACCAGACACAGGAGAAGCAGATGCTGTTCCTTTGAGCCAGATCAGTTACAGCTGCTCAGCCCAGCACTGACATCACCTCTTGGATCTTTGACCTCAAGTAACAGAATCCAAAAGGAAACTCCGATTTCCCGTTTTCCCTTTCCTGGCTGAGAGTCCTGCTGTCAGGGACCTCATCTCATGGTTTCACATGTCTTATAGCTCAGTGATGCTTCTGGCTGTGATAGGAGGAGAGAAAACTGCTGGGATGTCAGGGCTGAACTGCCTGCCTTGGGCACTGATTCACATTCCCACACTTTGCTTTTTCTTTGTATTCTTGTGTCTCTGCTCTTTGCACTTAAAAGGGACCAAACTTGCATAAAGGATCAAGCAGGGAATCGCCCTTCCAGGAGCCAGTGGTGGGAAGATTCCCTGTCCTGTGTCAGTGCAGGTATCCATGGACTCAGTTGCTGCAGAGCACTGTGGACACCAGGAATGTGACTGAGTATCAAGAGGGATAAGTGAGGTGTGTGAGCAACAGGTCCATGAGTAGCTTTTGAGTGGGATGATCCAAGTCTAGCCATCAGTTCTGAAACCCCTGCTCTACAGAGGGCAGGAGGAACAGAACTTGTATCAGTGGGGCTCTCCCAACTCTGCCACTGGAGTATGGGGCCACTGTTGTTCTGGCACAGAATGATTTACAGAATTACAAGAGAAATGAGGGTTGTTTTATGCACTTCTGCATCCCAGAAGCCTTCCTGCTGTTTGTGTTGCTGGGGGAAGTGGTTGGTTTTTGCTAGAATTCCTTACGTAGTTTTGGAGTGCTCTGCTTGACGAGTTGAAGAAGTGAGGTTTCTGTTTCAGAGTTGGACAGAGCCTGGCTTCAATCCTAAGGGAGCACATGGCATGGATGTGCTTCCTGGCTTCTTCCTAGCACCGGTGTTACTTTTCATTTGGCTGCACATACTAAGGGGACACTTTTCCAGGGGGACTGTCAGATGAGAGTGATGTGATACCCCTATTCTTCCATGGATCACTGGTGATTCTGTGCTGGCTGCCTTGGAGAGAGACTGGGAAAGTGTCCCTCTCCTTCCCCAGTGTAAGAGGCTGCTCCTTCTCCCAAGTGTGAAGTCAATATCAAATTCTTGATGAATCTCCTGATCCTTTGGGAGTGCCACCACATTTGCATGGCTGAAGTGTTGTGTCACATTAAAATGAGCTGGTTTTTACTTTGGTAGCACCATTTCCCTGGGGATGTGACGTTCCTGTCCCATCTCTGGGTGAAGCCCTTGGCTCTCCTTCCCATCAGTGTCTGGGCTGCAGGAGCCCAGAGCTGTTCATGGAGGACCACAGGGAGAAAAAGGCAGAGCATGACAGTGAACAAACATACACTGGTGTATTTATATATGACCTTGGAAAATAAGACAGCCTTGGCATCCCATCCCAGCCCATCAGATGTCAGGTATTTGGGGGCTGGGTGTTGCTGCACGTTGGCCCGTGTTTCATGCAGACATATCTGCAGGGGTGAGCACCCAGGAATGAGGGAGCCATGCCATGAATCCCAGAGTGCTCCTGAGCATGTGAACTCTCAGCTTTGGTTCTGTTGGACCCCTCTTGCCTCTCTGAAAGTGCCACAGATTTCCATTTCACACATTCAGTTGCTTTCAGTAGTGATCCTCGCAGGAATGGGAACTTTGGGCTGAATTTTCCTACTGCTGGAGAACTTCAGTCCAGAGTTGGATTTCTGGGGTTGGTTACTCTGTGCTCAGAAGGTCAAGTGAGGATATATTTGTTGTCCAGAGCGATTTTCGGTATCACTCTTACTTTGTACTGCTTGTACAGTAACCGATATTATCTTGCTTTTCCAGGGAAGGGAACGAGCCTGGGGATTCCACGAAGATCACATACTGTGAGCTGCTGCACAAAGTCTGCCAGTTTGCCAATGTCCTCCGCAGCCAAGGTACACAGCGGAGGCAGTGGGAGCACTGCATAATGGGAAGGCATTTGGCCAAGGCTTTGGAGATTGGGGTTACTTCTTGTGTGGTTGCCAGTCTGTTGAGTAATTCTCATCAAATTGCCTGGAGCACAGATTCAGCCCTGGCTCTCTCTGGGCAAACTGATCCATGCTGGTCATGTTAGCTGTACAAGGAAGAAGTCTGTGCTCCAAACTTCCTGCTCTGGGGTTTTCCAGCAAGCAGTGGGCTCTGGTTACGTTCCTGCTTCCTTCAGGGAGGCAGATAAGAACATGGAGTGTTCATTGTCGCCATCTCTCAAGAGCCATAGTGCTTGAAAGGCAAAACCCAAGGCTGCTTCAGCCCTAACTCCAGCTGAGGCTTTATTGTGAGCATATAAATGTGGAATTAAAACCATTAATTTACATCCTGTTCTTTTGCCATGTGTTCATTTTGACAAATGGCATGTTCACTTTCCCTCTGTAGGGGTGAAGAAAGGCGACCGGGTTTCCATCTACCTGCCCATGATCCTGGAGCTGGTCGTAGCCATGCTTGCCTGTGCCAGGATTGGAGCTCTGCACTCTGTTGTGGTAGGAACAAGCTCTTTGTGCTGCTCTTGGTGCTGAGCTCTGAGGGGAGCAGCTCTTGTTTTTGGGAGAGGAGCTGGAATGAGATGGAGATTAATTTAAGGTGCTGCTGTTTCCCTGCATTAACCGTGGCACAAGCTCCTCTAGCTTTCTCCATCAGTGCCTGGGGGTCTCATTTACCTTTTGTGAACTGCCCAGCAGCTGCTGGAGTTTTGGGCTGGGTTTTCTGTGTGTCCTTGCTGACTGCTGTGTGCTCTCTGTCAGTTTGCAGGTTTCTCTGCAGACTCTCTTTGCGAGCGGATCCTTGACTGTGGTTGTTCTCTACTCATCACAGCAGGTAAAACACACATCTGAGCATCTCCATTGCTGCTGCCTGGCTGAGAGGTCTGTACTTTAACAGCCAGATGCACTTGGAAGTGGGAGAGGCAGGGGCAGTGCCTCAGCTGAGCCTCCCAAGGTGGATGCAGTGGTGTAGCTGTGCCCGAGTGGATACATCTGGTGAAGCCTCTAAGCAGCCTCCCAGTTTGTCCTGTAAAGCTTGATGTCGCCAGCTGCTAATAGCATGTTTCCAAACACTTCTCATCCATGTTCCTCCTCAGAATCAGCCAGATGTTTGCAAGATGTATGATGAAGCAGGCATAATATAAGAATTCCCACCCTTCCCAGTTTTAAGGACATTTCTGCTGCAGCTCCCATACTTGTAAAGTAAGGGATCAAGAATGTGGCAGTGGTTGCATGCAAGCCCACTGCATTTCCCCAGCTGTTTGTCCAATAGTGCAAAAAATAGTGTTTTTATTAACTTCCATGGTATGAAAAGGACCCACTAAACTACAATCCATGTTCTGGATGCATTGGATTATTTCCCACAGAATATTCCCAAGATATTTGTTGGGTCAAACTGGGACCTCTCCCAGAGAAGGAATTTCACCATTTCTTTTGGCATATGTTTCTTTAGGCCAAAAGGGTGCATTAGGAAAGCTTTCCCATCAGCTGCTTGTCTGCTTTCCCTCACTGCAGTGCATGAGCTCTGCTCTGCCCCCCTGAAACTGCTTGTTGCTCCAGCAGCCCCAGGCTGCCTTGGCTGGGGAGCCCCTCTGATTTTCCCTCACCATTTTGCAGATGCTTTTTACCGAGGGGACAAACTGGTCAACTTGAAGCAGATTGCAGATGAAGCCATCAGGAAGTGTAAAGACAAGTAAGTTTGGATCCCCCTTGTAAAAAAAAAAGGCATTGCTGCCAGAATCTGCTCCTGCACAAATGCAAGTTGTCATAGGTGGGCAGGCTCTGCAGCAGGTCTGACACAAACAGTCATCAGATGTTACAGACAGGGAAATAATCATGGTGAAATGACTCTGCCAAGCTTACAGACACAGCATCTGCATAGCTTATGTGAGACTGAGTGTGGGTTTGTGTGTTAGATCAAACATGAAAATTCGGGGCAGATAGTCTGCATGTTAGAAATTCAAACTCTTTAAAAGCCTTTAATTTGAAAACGTAAGTTTATATGCCTGTAAAAATAGGTACCTGGGAGGATACAGGTGATCCTGAAGCTGGGAATTAACTGGTGGAGACTGAGTTGATAACCTGACAGGGCTGAAGGGAAATAAAATCATTCTGTCAGCATTCTGTAGGCTGTGTTTGCCCTCTTGAGGGGGCAAACACCCACTCTTTTCCTTGATGTATAATCAGGCTTTGGAAGCCTTTCCTCCCTCTGAGGCAATCAGTCATGCCCAGGGATTGGAGCAGCTCCTGGTGGGAGGTCTTGTTCATGGTCACCGGCAGGCAAACTGGGGATTTGTAAGGAATCTCCCTGGCAGTGTCCTGGGAGAGAGATTTGTGGGATCCCCGCTTTCTCCCCTGTAAGCTGTGCACAGACTGTTCCTGCTTTCTGAGCTCTGTTCCCATGGCTGGTGTTCTGGAGTTCACATGGCAGCAAATGCTCCAGCTCAACAAAAGCAGCTCCAGGCCCCTGCTGTGCCTCCAGTGCTGCCTGTGAATCCCAGGAAGGGCCAGCTCAGCCCCTGAGCAGCCCAGTCTGAGAGCTCCTGCTTTTACAGGGGATCCTCTTTGAAAAAGTGCATCGTGGTGAAGCACCTGGGCAGGGAAGAGATAGCGGTGGACGGGACCTGCAGCAAGTCTCCCCCTCTGAAAAGGCTGTGCCAGGATGTACAGGTGTGTTCCTGGGGGGATGGCAGAGGGGTTTTATTGCCATGGGCCTGAGCCCAGCAAATCCATAGGTGCAAAACCACAGCAGTGATTCCCTGGATGCTCCTGGTCTGACTCCTGTTCCTCTTTTCTCCCCTCCTTGCTGGCATTGCAATGGGAGTGGTGGAAAAATGGTTCCTTTTCTCTACCAGGATTCTCTCCCTGCTGCTTCCTTTAACACCATCACAAGCTGCCAGCCCACAGGATCATCTTCCTTTATGTACCTTTGGGTACATCTTCCAAAGCCACTAGGACAAGATGCCCATTTTCCTCTGCCTAGTAAAGGACTTTTCTTTCCTAAGCCTTTATCTGTGTTCTCTTTTGTGCAAAGACCGGTGCTGTGCTGCACTGTGATAGTGGCAGCAGGAGAGGAAAACCAGGATATTGGTGCTTGTGGCATGGGTTCAGCACAGTCCCCTGACGTTCTCTGTCTTTGAGTTGTTTTTCTTCGTTCAGTTGTGTTCATTTTATTGGGGTGTTGCTCAGTATTTGACAGCCTGGCTGTTTCTTGGCCTGCTCTGCCCCTTCTCCTGCTAGGGCAGGGCAGGTGCAAAGGAATGGGAAAGCTGGAGCAGATCAGCCTTCCTGTGTGAGGTTCCCCTGGTAGGGTGGTTGCAGGGCAGCCTGTCCCTGTCCTGGTTCCTGTAGGTGAGGTGAGTTTTTTGTGCAGAATGTCCTGGAAGGAGGCTGGAGAATGTCTCTTACCCTTTGGCTCTCTCTGCTCTACTTGTTTGGACACTTTATGAAGGATTCTTTCCCTTGTGGATGCATTTTTACCATGCCATTAGCTTATGTAAGGCTATTGGATGGTCTGTGGGCTGTGTGCTGGCTCTGTGCCTCTGTTCCCAGGCAGCCCTGTGCAGGGGGTGGCCTTCATGTCCTGGAGGCAGCTGGTACCCAGGGAAGGTGATGGAAATGGGCAGGCTTTTGCTCAGAGGGCATCTCCAGGCCTGGCCCTGGATCTGAGCATTTTTCAGCCAGCCAGGATGGTTTCCCAGCACCCAGGCCTGTGGGCTTAAACCTTCCCACATTTCACACCCTCTTTGTGGATTTTTAACAGGAAAAAAAGACTGAGAGCTCACAGAGACTCCATCCCAAGGTATTTACCCACAGCACTGCCTTCCTCTTGTTGGCACCTCCCCTCTGCTTCCCGTGCAGCCCCTCACCTGCCCTAACGCTCGGGCGGCACGGCCACACATGCCCTGCTAACCGGGGTGCCCTGCTAACCGGGGTGCCCTGCTAACCGGGGTGCCCTGCTAACCGGGGTGCCCTGCTAGGCGGGGTGCCCTGCCAGCCGGGGTGCCCTGCTAACCGGGGTGCCCGCAGCTGCATGGCAGTGACACAGCCCCCGCCGCTTGCCGGGGCTGCTCACGCCGTGGGGTGACCGCGGTGCTGCCAGAGCACAGCCACATCCACATCCACAGCCACACCCCGGGCACAGCCCAGCGCCCTGCCGGGGAGGGCACAGCCCCTGGGCTGCAGTGTCAGCCTCCGGGCGGGAGGAGTTTGTCTCTCAGCTTCCCTTTGAGGCCAGGCTGCAGGCAGCAAACCTGGAGCTGCAGGACCAGCCTGTGGGCTCTGCCTGCCCCATCCAAGGAGCTTCAGGACCCCCAGGGCAGGCACAGACACACAGTGCCAGGGGTCTGACCTCTTGGTGCTGAATCAGAGGGATCCTTGAAGGAGGGGATGCAAGAGGCAACTGTTGGATGGCCTTGGGCTCGTTTACCTGCTGCCTTGCTGAGAGCTTGCTGGTGGGATAGAATTGTGGGAACTGCTTTCCCAGCTGAAGCCAGGAGCCCCAGGGGTCCATGAAAGCTTTCCAGGGGGGCTCAGTTGTGCCAAGCTGTCAAGCACCACATGTGCAGGAGCTGTGTGCTGGGCCGTGGGGTCCCAGTGCCTCCAGATGTCACATGAACATCTTTAGGGCTGCAGAGAGTCACCCTGTGACCCCATGGCTGCTCTCTGTGCACCCCAGCTGAGGGAGCTGTGGGGAGTCTGGCTTGGTGAGGAGATGTGCAGGGCTCTGAGTCAGGTGCCTGCCCTCACAGGGATGTGGAAGTGGAGGTCTGAGCTGAGGCTGAGGAGTGTTCCTTGCTCAGCTTCCCCCAAGCTGCCCTGAGGAAAGGTGACAAGGTCAGGGGAAGTTATGTCTTGCCCTAAACTCTGGCACTACCCCAGAGAGGAGGGCAGCCAGCACAACCCTCAGGGTGACCTCTGCTCATCAGAGAGCCACAGGCATTGGTGGCTTTGTCACAGCTCTGGCATGTTCAGGCAGCCAGTGCTGGGTGGCTCTGCATTGGTGCAGTTGCTTCTTACCAGGGTAATTACCTAAAAACCCAGAGAATATAATTTTTTGGGGTCTTCAGGGCCAAGCAGTGTGAGCCACCACGTTGCTGTTTGTTGTGGGACAGGTGGCTGTGTGGCTGTGCTTGCTGCTTTGCTGTGGGGCTGCAGCTCTGGCAGCCCCAGAGGGCAGGAGGAGCCTGTTTGTGGGGACACCCAAAACAGCTGCTGCTGCAGGGCCTCTCCTGGCTGCTGCTGCTGCTGCTGCTGCTGCTGCTGCTGCTGCTGCTGCTGCTGCTGCTGCTGCCCACAGGATTCATCACCCTTACCTCTGGTCTGGACACTGCCTTAGGTCTTGCAGCCAGACCATGTTTAAAGGTTTTCCTTGTGGCTGTGGGCTGTGAAAAGAAGCTTTTGGAGTGGGAGCTGCAGCTCTGGTGCATGGTTTGCAGCAGGCTGTGCTGTGAACATCCCTCTCGGTGGCCGGTGAGGGGGGCGAGGTTTGGGCTGTGCTCCTCGTCTCCCCTCTCTTTTTTTTTGGACAAGCCTGTTTCTAATCTTGTGCTTTCCTCAGACCCCCTGGAACCCAGCTGTGGACATGTGGTGGCACGAGCTGATGAGTGGTGCCAGCACGGAGTGTGAGCCCGAGTGGTGCGACGCGGAGGACGAGCTCTTCATCCTCTACACGAGTGGCTCCACTGGAAAGCCCAAGGTGTGCTTCCAGCTCCCTGCATGGGACAGGCTGAGCCACAGGAACCCCTCAGCTGGGGGAACTGCTGAGGGGTGTCTTGGGAGGCCCCCGTAGGAAGAGGAGCCACAGAGGTTTTTGGGAAAGGGGCTGTGCTGGTCATTCCTGCTCAGCTGCTGTTGGAGCTCAGGGATGCTCAGCTTGGCCTGGCAGGGTGAGGGCCCATGTGGGAGCTCACCCTGACACTTGTGTGCCTTCTCCTCACAGGGTGTGCTGCACACCGTGGGTGGGTACATGATTTTTACTGCCACCTCATTTAAATACGTGTTTGATTACCAACCTGAGGATGTTTACTGGTGCACGGCCGACATCGGATGGATAACGGGCCATTCCTACCTCACCTACGGACCCCTGGCAAACGGGGCCACCAGTGTGTTGGTGAGTGCTGGCTGGCAGTGGCTGCTTTCACTCCAAGGGAAGGAGGGTGGTGGTGCTGAGCTGCATCCCTGCATTGCTCTGTGGTGGTGTGGAGTACCCAGGGCTCTGAGAGGAAGGGTGGTGGTCCCCAAGGACAGCGTGGTGACTGCTCAGGGGGGTGCTTTGTGTGTGGCTTTTGGCTGGTTAATTTTTCAAGTGCTCCCCTGTTTCTTCCCCTTAAAAGCACAATCTTTGTGTACCAGTGGAGCCAGGGCTGTTTTGAGTTAATGGAAAAGCTGGATCAGGGAGTGGTGTTTCCCCTGCTGATGCTGATTTGACAACCTATTGTTTAACTCCTGTGCCTGTATCTCTCTTGGCAGTGTAACAGATCAGGGAGCCAGAGACCTGTGCCCAAGAATCCCCAGGGAAATGCAAGCAGGAAAATCACTGTTATGTTGGGAGAGCCCTTTAGGGGGTTCTTGGTACTTTGGGTTGTGATTCTGTCACAGTGTTTGGACCTCTTGCTCTTTGCCACGTGGGCAGGGTGCTTTGGGCTGGTGGGACTGTGTCACTGTGGTGGCACCCAAGTGCCCATGCTGCACGGGGGTGTCAGGGCACATCTGATAGGACACCTGGGGTGGGCTGACGCCACATCCATCCCAGGGAGGCAGGAAGAGGGGTCCCTGACCTGGGCTGGTTTCACTGTGTGGTGCCCCTCTAAGGACATGCTGGAGTCCAGCTGCTGTTGGGCTCCTCCTGCTTGGGCAGGTGCTGCAGGTGGGGAGCAGCTGTGAGGAGCAGCTGTGTCACTGCCCTGTGTCCTGCTCAGTTTGAAGGTGTCCCCACCTACCCAGAAGTCGGGAGAATGTGGAGCATCATTGACAAGTACAAGGTGACCAAGTTCTACACAGCACCCACGGCCATCCGGCTGCTGATGAAGTACGGGGAGGAGCCTGTCAAAAAGTGAGTGCCAGTGCCACTGGCATGAGGACCCTGGCTCTGGCTGTGCCACAGCAGGGTCGAGTGGGAGATGCCAGATCTCCTCTCTTCCCCTGTGGAAGAGTGCTGAGAAAGCTCTGAGCTGTGCCTGGAAGGCCCAAGTCCATTTTGGGTAGCTCAGGGGTTCCTGCAGGCTCTGCTGTGCAGCAGGCTCACAGCTGCTGCTCTCCATGGCCTGCTGAGCCTCTGCCAGCCCCCTCCTCTCTGCAGGCACAGCAGGAAGTCCCTGAAGGTGCTGGGGACCGTGGGTGAGCCCATCAACCCCGAGGCCTGGCTGTGGTACTACCATGTGGTGGGAGAGGAGAGGTGTCCCATTGTGGACACCTTCTGGCAGACAGAGACGGTGAGTGCTGCTGGCTGTCCCTGGCACTTTGCTGTCCCTTGTGCTCCCTGCAGCTTTCCCATAGTGGGGTTTGGGGTCTGTGGGGATGAGTTGTTTGGCCTGCCTAGGAGACCCTTCTGTGCCCCTTCTCCTCTTCCTATCCTGGACCTCAAACAGGCTCCAAGGGGAAACCTTGCTCCCCAAAGGGTCTCTTCCAAACTCTACTCTGGACACTGCTCTCCTTCCCCTCTTTCTCTCCCCCAGCAGCTCAACAGCTTTGTGCCCAAACAGACTCCCCATCCACTGCCATATCCTTCCCAAGGCCCCTCTCCACACCTGCCCTGAGCAGCCCATGTCTGACTGGGATGTGCTGTTCCCAGAGCTGCTGCACAGCTGTGGGATGGGCTGGCATGGCCCAAACTCATTCAGTTTTGCCTCTCTTTGCAGGGAGGCCACATGCTGACACCCTTTCCTGCTGCCACCCCCATGAAGCCAGGCTCTGCCGTGAGTACTTGTGTTCTCCTCCCCAGGAGCCTCAGCAGGGCCCTGTTGGGTGGTTCCAGCCTGCCAGGGGGTGGTGGGACAGTGGTGCATGTGGGGAGGTGACCACCACCCAAAATCCCAGACCTGGCCCTGTGCAGCCACAGGCCCTGGATACCACAGCTCTCCAAAGCTGCCCTTGCCCTGCCTCCCTCTCCCTCTGGTTCACAGGGATTTAATGCAGGGGCTCACCTCCACCTCTCCTTTCTCCCTGATCCCCATGGCAGACGTTCCCCTTTTTCGGAGTGGTCCCTGCCATCCTGAGCGAGTCGGGGGAAGAGCTGGAAGGAGAAGCAGAAGGCTACCTGGTAAGGAAGGGCTGAGCTGCCCCATCCTCCCTTTGTCCATGTCCTGTGAGCTCTGGGACGTTCCTGGAAGCATACACACATCTTTCGGCCTGGGAAGGGGTAGAGTCACATCCCTGGAAGTGTTCAAAAACCTGTGGGTGTGGCACTTGAGGACGTGGTTTAGTGGTTAACAGATGGTCTTAAAGGTCTTTCCCAACTTTAATAAATTTGTGATTTTACTTCCACTAAGTGGGTCCACACAAGGACCCCCTTGGGTGGTGGGAACTCCCTCTAATGCCATAACTCACTGGGAGCTTTTACAGCTGATCACTAAATGCACTTGCACACGTGGGCAAGGCAGGAGAACAGGAACAACTCCCCCAAGCTCCTTCCCCCTTTGCAAGCCTGGTGAGGCTTTCCCAGTGGATCAGCACTGGGCAGCAAGTGTGTGAGTGCTCCCCATGGCTGTCTGGCATTGTGGGTTCGTGGTTTGGCTGTCCCTGAGCCAGCTCTGTGTTTGCACCCCCAGGTGTTCAAGCAGCCCTGGCCGGGGATCATGCGCACGCTCTACGGAAAGCACCAGCAGTTTGAAACCGTTTACTTCAAGAAGTTCCCTGGCTACTACGTGACAGGAGACGGTGAGAGGGTGCAGGCTGGTGTGGCCACAGGGGCCCGGGGGCAGCAGTGGAAATCTTGCCCTGTCCTGCCCTCAGAATCCTTTATCAGTTGCTCTGAGGGCTGGCACTGCTGCCTCACACTGTCATTTCTGGCTATTTTTAGGTTGCAGGAGAGATAAAGATGGTTATTACTGGATCACAGGGCGAATTGATGACATGTTGAATGTGTCTGGTAAGAAGGAGTTTTGTCTTCAGTGGGACCAAAGTGCTTTCTGACACCTGGCTTTGTGACACTTGTGCATCCCTTACAAAGCCACCTGGTTTAGGGGGGATGGTTCTGCATCTGTGATTCTGCCCAGCAACCTGTCCTCAAAGTGGATTGAATTCTGGGTCAGGGTTATTTCAGGGACAGACAAGCCTGTGACTTGGTGACTTTGTGCACCATTTTCCCTGGAGACAACACCCTGGAGGGAAGGAACCTTCTATAAGCAGTCAGGGTAGGATTTAGGATCCTACTGCTGAAGGATTCAGGGCTATAGGGAATCCCAGAGGTTGGGCAGGACCATGTGGCCCCTAATCCAATCTGCTGCTCCATGGAGGGCTCACTTCAAAGCTGAATCAGGCTGCTCAGAGCTCTGTCTGCAGGGGTGGAGATTCTCCCACCTCTCTTGACTGAGTCTTTGGAGATTCAGTTGCTTCTCTGTCCATCATTTTCCATATACTGTATTTCATAGTTCCCTCACTTCTTGCCTGGAGCCTACAGGTGCATCCTGCTGCCTGTGAGATGCTGCTGTACCTGTCCCTGGATCAAACCAGATCCTTTCACTGTACCAGCAGTGCCTGATTCTCCACCAAGTGATCATTCTGGGAGTTGACCACCTTCCTGTGGCTTTCTGTGACAGCAGTCCCAGGGTGGGATGCCAGAGCACAGGTACAGGAGCAGAGGTGTGCAGGAGGGAGTTGTGTGCCCCAAGCTGTGGAGTGTCATTTCACCTCCCCACAGCAAAGATCTGGAGCCTGGACTCTGCAGATCCAACCTCTTCCTCTGCACCTTCCAGCTGACCCTGTGGGCAACTCTCCTCTTGCCAAATCCAGCTCCTCCTCAGCCTGTGCTTTGTTTAACCCCACGGCTGTGAACTGTCCATGATCTGTTCCAGAAAGAGGCCTAAAGGTGGGAGGGGGGACAGCCAGGGGAGGTGGCCTCGCTCTGCAGGTGACACCTGGCAGCTTTCAGAGCACTGCAGAAACCAGCCTCTCTCTCCAGCTGTTGCCTTTTCTCAAGTACATTAAACCAATCTCTCAAACCCGTAGTTCAGGGCCTTTTCCACCTGCAGAGCTTTTCCTGCAGCCTGCAAAGCCCTGCCTGCCCCTTGTTTCCAGGCCACTTGCTGAGCACGGCGGAGGTGGAGTCGGCCCTGCTGGAGCACCCGGCGGTGGCCGAGGCTGCCGTGGTCAGCCACCCCCACCCCCTGAAGGGAGAGTGCCTCTACTGCTTTGTGACCCTGAGGGAGGGCCACGAGTTCACCCAGCCCCTCACGGATGAGCTCAAGAAACAAGGTACCAACACCAAACGGTTGGGAGTGGGGAGAGGGAGGGCAGTGCTGAGCAGGGTGGAGGGGTTAAGGGCTTGGGTGCCTGCAGGAGGTGCCTGTGGCTGGGAATGCAGCGTGGACAAACTGCCACAGGGTGCCCCTTGATTACAGACTAAAATTAGTTCTCCCAGCCTCTGGCTGCTCATGTGATGCCGTCTCTGTGGGGTGGGAGCTGGCAGCCCTGTGAGGGACTGGGGTCCTCAGCAGCCTTTTGTTTGCAGCAGCACTGCAGTGCAGGGCTCTCCCTGGCACACTGGGCCATCCTGGGAGGATGGTTGGGTTGCTTTGGGGTGGTGCTCTGGGTGTTCATGCTCTGGTCTCAAGGAGCTGTTTCACTGCAAACTGCAGCATTTCATACATGAAACAGACCTGTGGCAGCTTCTTCTCTACAGGAACCCAACAGTGAATCAGTCCTTGCTCTGTCAAATGGTCATGGGGATGGTTGTAGCCATTAGAGAGCTCTCTGGAAGATGGAGGGAATGAAAAATTGCTCTTGCTGTTGGGGAGATGTGCTTATGGCCCTGTTGGCATTGCAGTTCTTGCTGTTCCCTCCCAGTGTGGAGACTCAGGTGCAGCAGACTGAGGCACTGCCCTGCCAGGTGCCCCAGGATCTGGGCTCTGTGTGCCTTAACCTTCCATCCTGACTGGAAAGGCTGTGTGGTATCTCCTCATCCCTACAATGAAAGTATCTCTTTTTTTGCAGTCAGAGAAAAAATCGGGCCCATAGCAACACCTGACTACATCCAGTACGCCCCCAGCCTGCCCAAAACCCGCTCAGGTGAGCTCCAGGGATGGTGCTGGGCAGCACTGGGCACTTCCTGCCAGTGGGAGGAGATCAGCCCTACACTGCTTGTCCAGGGCTGCTCAAATCAGGGGAGGTGCAAGCTCAGGGCAAGCAGGATGAGCAGGTCTGGTGCTTCCCACTTCTGCTGGGAGGATGCTGCAGAGATCCTGACTCCTGGGGAGAGGGACTTTTTATGTGGACAGATAATAAAGGACAAGGGGTGATGGTTTTAAGTTGTTCCCTGTGAGGCTGGGGAGGCCCTGGCACAGGGTGCCCAGAGAAGCTGTGGCTGCCCCAGCCCTGGAAATGTCCAAAGCCAGGCTGGACAGGGCTTGGAGCAACCTGGGCTAGTGGAAGGTGTCCCTGCCCATGGCAGGGGGTGGAATGAGATGATGTTTAGGGTCCCTTCCAACCCAGACCACTCTGGGATTCTGATTCCTGCTTCCCTTTCATGGCTGTTGTTACAGGAAAGATCACCAGGCGGATATTGAGGAAGATTGCCAAAAACGACCAAGATGTGGGGGACACCTCCACCTTGGCAGACCCAGGCATCATCAAACACCTTTTCAACAGCAGATGTGACACTAGGCAGTAGCAGCAGGACCTGTCCCTGCTGAGCAGGACTGTGGCAGTGCCACCTGATGAGCAGGTGCCTGCCTGGGAAGGAAACCTTCACCTGTTGAATTGAATGTACCAATGGTAGGAACGAGGGGTCTGGCTCGGGAGAGGCCGTGTCCATGCCCTGGATGAGGTGTCCAGGTGGATGTCACACATCTGAGGGTCAGCCTGGTGCACAGAGGGACTCGTCCTCCTCCCTTCTCAGCACCTCGTTCTTGATTTTAATTTAATTTGGGGGATGGGGAGAGGGTGTTAATTTACTTTTATGTACTGGAGGGGCCTTGGCACCTTGTGCACAGTGGGAAGGAGCTTTGGGGGTTGGAGGGGAAGTGGTGCTGGAGTTACTCAATGCAGGCAGGCCTGGGAGGTGCAGCCACCACTGCCCACACAGCAGCTGAGCTTCCTTTTGTCCTTAGAGTGCTGTGAGCTGCAGGAGCACTCCACAGCCACACCCTCACTGCAGCTGAGCGTGTCCTGCATCCCCTGTCCTCTGCTAGCACAGCTCCCCGAGCCTCCAGGGGCGTGGGGCAAAGCTCCAGAGAGCTTTGGGCTTTAAACAGGTTTGTTGGGGCAATTTGATACCAAGATCTGCTGCTTCCTAACTGTATTGTGCCAGCTGGTGCATTGTCCCCAGTCCAGGGTCCTTCAGTGGCCATGGACACTCTAGGGAGCCATGGATGGCCCAGGAAGGGAAAAGCCTGGGTGGGACACGTTCCACCTGCCCTGCTGCCACCAGCTCACAGCTGAACCAGAGCCACAGCAGCTGGATGCTCTCTTTGTGTCCTGGGGGAGGGCTGGGGGCTGTTGTACCCAAGGATGGAGGGGAAACAGATCCAGGCAGAGGCACTTTTGCCATGATGGGTGTGCCAGGCACCATGACCATTGCTAGAGCAGAGAACCCAAGGCAGGCAGGGCTGTGGCAGTCCTGTTCTCTTATCCAGAAAAAGTGGTGGGAGATGTTTAAAGTTACTGTTTGCTTAAATCTGACATGGCTTAAGGATGATGAGAGCTAAAGACCCCCAAACCTTTTGTCCAGAGCCTGAACAGCACCAGGGTCCTGCCAAAGCCATCCTTCCTCCAGTGAAGGACATTTCACTCCAGCCAGGGCTGAGCTGGGGCTGATACCTCCTTTGCAATGAAACCTGCATGTGAACTGTTTGATTTTGCACTTAAACCAAAGGAGAACTGGGCTTTAAAACTTGCAACAGCTGTTCTGGTGAGCGGACAGGCATTACCTGCAACCTGAGCTGACTCGGGGCTGTAAAGGAGCAGCTGCCTCTGGGCTGGGGTGCTCAGGGCGGGTGTTGGGGTGCTCTGCTGGGCTGTTGGCCAAGTCCCAAATCTCACTTGCTCCCTGCTGCTCTCTCTGGCACAGCAGCTGTGTCAGCTGTAACCTCGGTGCTGCCCATCCCCGTGTGCCCCCACAGCTCTGTCCCACTGGACTGTGCCACCTTGGTGACAAGGATTCCTACATCATTGTTCCTCCTCTTACTCTTTGTCAGCTATGTGATTTTGGCTGGAAACAGCGAGAATTTAATGCAAAATGGAATAAAATCCAAGAAAACACAATGGAAACTGGCTTAGAGCGTGTGGGGGCTGTAGGTGCTGGTGTGCTGTTGAGTCTGGGCTGCTCAGTGCACAGAGTGGCCATGCCCTAAGACAGGATTTGGGGATGGGGAGCAGCAGGTTCCTGCCAGCATCATGTTTTTCCATGGACTGGGATTTACTGTGCCAGTCTGTGCTGGGGCAAGGGCTGAAGTGCTGCCCCCAGGGCTGCAGCCCCTGCCTCAGTTTCCCCCTGGTCTCCAGCCAGTGCTGCTCCAAGGCTCGTGGAAAGCACAAGACAGTGACACCCATGTCACCCATGTGTCACCAACCCCCTCATGCAGCACCAGTGCCAGTGGGTGAGCAGCTGAGGGGGCTCAGGGCTGCCTCACCTCCCCCCCTGCCTGCTCCCCTCCCAGGCACAGCCACCTGTACACCTGGGCTCAGACAAACCTGCCACAAGCAGCACGGTCAGATTGCACATTCCTTTTAATCTCTGGCTCGGGGTAATCAAGCCCCCCAAAAAACACCCAGGATTCCCAGGCACATTGGCAGAAATGGAGCAGTTCCCCAGGTGACCGACTGGTGATTGATGCCACAGCAGCAATGGGCCAGCAGGGCTGTCACTCAGCACATCCATTCTGCAGGAATTCTGCCTTTGTGCTGGTTCTGTCACTCAGCACATCCATTCTGCAGGAATTCTGCCTTTGTTCTGGTTCTGTGTCACTGACAGGGTCAGGCTGAGGCTGCCTGGGCTCCTCACTGCCAGAAAGGTGCAGCTTTTAGGGCTGAGGAGGAAAAGGGGCTGGAAGAGGCAAAAGACGTTGAGCAGGAGAGCCCACACTCCTCCACTGCTGTGCTGTTCCCACTGAACCAGGAAACCTGG
The DNA here is from genome assembly GCA_013398175.1 of Climacteris rufus. NCBI lineage: Eukaryota > Metazoa > Chordata > Aves > Passeriformes > Climacteridae > Climacteris > Climacteris rufus. The sequence goes on along the minus strand of VZRZ01001925.1, from coordinate 468,401 downwards.
AGGGAGACACATCTCTCCACCCACTGGTGCTGGTCCCAGAGTAAGGTGCTTGGAGCTGGGGCTGTGCCTGCCCAGCCTCTCCTGCAATTCCTTTGCTTCCTGACCACAGAGCTCCCATTCTCAGCAGGACCATTGCCAAGGTCAGGGCTCTCTGACAGGAAGATGTTCAGTGTTTGACTTGCAGTGGGATGGCACAAGCCAGGGAGGATTTGGGGTTTATCAACACACACAAGGCTCCAATTCACCATCAGCTTGGGAGCTGCCTCCTTCACTGAGGGATTCTTATGCCAGTGTGGAGATCTGTTGGACAGGGCTATGGCAAGCAGCAGGAACAGATGCAGCCCTGCACTCTGCACTGCTGCCTGCCCTGTGTGGCACAGAGGCACTGCTTGGGATGAGCACCCAGTCCAACAAAACAGGAGGTGGGCAAAGCAAAAGCAAGAGGCCCTTGGGCAAATCACCCAGGGCAGCTCTGCCTTGTGCAGGAACCCTGAGCGTCCTCAGGCACAGGGAAAAATAAAAATCAGGGAAATGCAGTGGGAGGAGGGAGGGCTGGAGGGACCATGGTGTGTGGAGATGGGCTCTCCTCTTTAACCTGGAGAACACTGAGGCACTGGATGAAGATGAAGGCTGGTACTTGCCCCTCCACCTTTCTCCTCTCATTCCTTAGGCTTTGTATGGCTCCAGAGTAATGCAGCATCAAGGAGCTGCAAAGTGGGAGCAGCACAAAGACCTGCTGTGGCACCTTTGCTGTATGGACCCCTGCCCCAGGGAACACCCAGACCCCTGCAGTCCTGGGAGGTCACAGCTGGGCTGGGCACAGGGCTGGGCAGAGCAAGGGCATCCCTTCTTCCTTGGGGGGGAATCACCAGGAGAAGCTGGGGCTGGCACCAGGACCTTTGAGCCACTGCATCCACACAGTCTCCCCTCACAGCCTCCAGCACGCTGGACCTTGCTAAGTGCAGCCTAAGGAGAAATGCCCGTGGCAGATGAGCTCTTCAGGCAGCAGAGAGGAGGCTGGGGCCACGGCTCCTCACAGCAGGTAGGGCGTGTCCAGCACGGCCACCCCGGCCGCCACCCCGCCGTCCGCGTGCTCCACGGCCTTGGTGCGCAGCAGGTGCCCGGCGGCCCGGTTCAGCACCAGCTCCTGGCCCTGCCTGCAAAGGAGAGGGACCCTGAGCCCCTGCACGGCACAGGGCTCCTGCCATTTGCCCTGGGCAGCGGCACTGACCTTCCCTTCAGCACAGGGCTAAGGTGGGGGCTCTGCAGTGCTGGCCGCACTGGCCCTTCTGCACACACAGTGCCAGGGGCTGAACCCTGCCAGAGCACCTCTGCTCCTAAAACTGTCTGAGGAGGGCTTCCATTTATACCCTGTGGAAGGGTTTTAAACAAAAGCTCTTTAGGGTTGAACAGGCATTAGGCCTTCAGGTATTTCAGAGATCACCAGGGCTTCAGAGAAGCAGGTGGCTGCTCCCAGTGGCACGAGCCCCGTGGTTCTCCAACAACTCATCTGGCAGCAGGTTCAGAGCAGCAGCTCAGTGTGTGAACACACAGTCAGAGAGCTGCTGGGGCACAGACTGAGCAGTCACATCTGTCCCTGCACCTGCACAGCCCCAGACAGCTGTTCTGCTGGAGTGCTCAGGCAGCACAGAGGGCAGCACGCTCCTGATCCCCCTGGAACACAAGCACGTTCCTCACCTGACATAGACACCAAAGATCCCCAGCTCGGAGATGCACTCGGACACTTGGAGGGGACTGTGAGCCCTCAGCAAGTAGTTCAGTGCTGGCTGTGGTTTGATCTTATCCATCAAGATGTAGGAGGTTCTCTCAGGGCTGTCTTTGATCTTCTCCAGAACCTGCCTGAGCTCTTCACCATAGAGGTTGTTCCCTGGCAATAAAACCAGCAAGTCAAGCCCTTCCCAGCACAGCAGAAGCCCCTGGTCCCAGCTCTGTGACCCTGGCAGCCCAAACGACCCAGCCTTTGCCTCCCCAGGTGCTGCCTGGGCTCTCCACACCCAGCACTGGGCCCAGGATCAGCACTGCCTTAGTGCCATGACTTGTCCCCAGGGCTATGAGTAGCCACAAGCCACCCCACCTTTCACTCCTCAGCACAGGACCAGGAGCTACTGCCTGAATAGCAGTAGCACAGAGATATATACTGAATAGTAGCACAGAGCTACTGCCTGAATACAGCACAAACCACAGTGGAAACCTCCAGGGGCCCAGCCCAGCTCAGCTCACACCTCCAGAGCCCAGCTCTCACCTCCAGAGCCCAGCTCACACCTCCAGAGCCCAGCTCATACCTCCACCTTCACGCTGCGGCTTCAGCACGAACCGGTCGGGGTCAGCAATGGCTGTGGCAGCTATCCTGTCACCTTCTTCACCCTGGCAGGAAAGGATGGAAACAGGTTGGACATCAGAAGAATTTCTTCATGGAAAGGGTGGTTTTGCACTGGAAAGGGCTCAGTAGGGAGGTGGTGGAGCTGCCATCCCTGGAGGTGTTCCAAGGAATGACTGGATGTGGCAGTTAGTGCCATGGTCTAGTGATACGGTGGTGTTTGATCAAAGGCTGGACTCAATCTTGGAGGGCTTTTCCAACCTAAATTGTTTTGTGAACAGTAAAACATCAGGGAGCAGCAGGGACTCCTCAGCAGATCCCACTGAGCAGCATCAACAGGTTCCCCATGGACATCAACAGAGCCCTTTCTTCTCAACCCAAGAGCAACAGTTAACTTGTCACACAGGCCAAGCACACACCTGCACGTCCCTTCCTGCTCCAGCCCCGCCCCACTCACCTCATCCAGGGAGTAGAGCCCAGCAAAGGTGGCTCTTATCCGAGCCACGGCCTGAGGGAGGCCGGGCAGCAGCTTCTCCAGCGTCCCCGGCCGGCTCAGCTCCTGCTGCACCTTCTTGGTGCCCGCCAGCTGCGTGGCAATGTCGGGGCACTTCACTGCCCGGGACCTCTCCAGCAGCAGCCGTGCCTCCCAGTTCTGGGGCAGTGAGGGAGCCACCACCCCGTGGGGGAAAAAAAACCACACAAAAGGTTTGCTCTGCTCTTTTCTGTTCAGTTGTCAACAGATGGTTTGGCTCCTCCCTGCCTGCTGGCAGGGACAGGCGGTGGGAGTAGCACGCTGGAGAAAAGCAGGGATTCCCCAGCACCTCTGGCAACAGCACAGTCAGGTTAATGCACTGTGTGCTCCCTCCCCAGCTAGTCCTGTGCTGCCACCTCCAGACACCAGCAGGATCTGCTCTGTGCTATTATTTCCTGCAGCCTGATGGTGCTGAGAGCACAGAGTGATCTGTAGATCAAGTCTGGAACCTTTAAGCAGGTGCTCATACCTGTGTTAACCCTGTTGTACAGAAGCAATTCAGGGCTGCACTAAGATCACCCCCTGAGTGGTGGCTGGAGAAGAAAGGCACCCACTTTTCCCACTGCAGGGTGACCCAGGTGCTCTCTGGAGTCACAGCTTCCCAAGGCTCTCAGCCACACTGGTCAGTACTGACCCCACCCAGCCAGGCCAGGCCCCCCTGGGATCATTCCAAGCTCCCTGGGCAGTGCCCCAGAGTGGTGGTTTCTGGAGCAGGGGGTGGGCACTGACCTGCTGGTCGTAGTTCTGGGGCACGTAGCCCTCTCTGTAATACACCACTGCAACCTCCTGGCCGTCCCTGGAATGGAAACCAGAAGTGCTCACAGAGCTGGGCCAGGCCCTGCCTGATCCCCAGCACCAAGGAGGGGTCACAGCCCTCTGCCCCTTCTCCTTGGCCCCTGGGCTTCCTGCTCCTGCCTGGCTCTGCCAGAGCAAGCTGGGCACTGCACCCCTGGCTCCTCTGCCCTGACCCCAGCTGGTTTGGCCTCCCCAAGACACAGGGAGCTGACACCTGGCCTCTGCTCTAACCTAAGGCTCAGTAATTCTGACCCAGCCCAGCAGAGAGGCAAGAACCTCATTTTTAACAGCTTTTACCCCACGTTGGCCTGGAGGGGTCAGCCTGGAGAAAAGGAGGCTCAAGGGGGACCTTCTCACTCACCACAACTCCTGACAGAAGGGTGCAGCCAGGCTCTGCAGGGTTGGGCTCTGCTCCCAGGGAACAAGGGACAGGAAAAGAGGAAACGGCCCCAAGTTGCACCAGGGGAGGTTTAGACTGGATATTAGGGAAAATCTCTTCACTGGAAGGGTTGTCAAGCACTAGGAGAGGTGGCTCAGGGCAGTGGTGGAGTCACCATCCCTGGAGGGACTTTAAGACGTGTGCATGTGGCACTTGGGGACACATTCAGTGGTGCTGGGTTAGAGATTGGACTCCATCTCAGAGGTCTTTCCCAACCTTAACAGCTCTGTGATTCTATGATCCTTGAAGCTGGAGGGAACAGGATTCTTCTCCTGTGGCAATTCCAGGCAGGACATCAACCCAACAACCTGGCAGACACCACAGCACCCTGCCAGGGCTGGGCTGGCAGCACAGCTGCAGCACCTCACACCCAAAATTTGGCCACACAAAGTCAGGGAGCTGCTGGCAGGCCAGCAGGAAAGGCAGAGGCATCCAGCAGTGAGAGGAGAGGATGGTTGGGAGGAAGTACAAGGGATACACTTTCCCCTCAGCTGTCTGGCTGTGACAAATGTATTCATTGATTAACCACAGCACAGACACCAAAGGTCAAACCATGGAAAAATCAGCCTAACTACAGAAAAAACATTGGCATGAAACCACGTCTTCCCTTAGGCTCATACAGCTCCAAGCACATTACCTGGAAACAGGACAAACATCACACTTGGGACCAGCTGGGGGTCTGTGACCTGCCCATCCTGGTCTCCACAGGGAGCAGCCAAGATGCTGAGTGAGTTCAAACCCAACAGGTCCCCAAAGAACAGGGAATGCTTCCTCCTCCAGCAGTAACAACCCAGCCCAGATCCCACGGGCAGAGCCTCACGTGAACAGTAAACAGGAACTGGCTCTCTGGAGCCTCTGAAGCAGCCAGGGCTGCTCACAGCAGATGGATGTGGAGGAGGTAAAGAGCCCACACAGCAATGAAGGCTGTGGCCTGAAGGAGGGAAATGATGATTGCAGCTGTAAGGGACGGATGTGTGTGTGCAAAATCTCGCCCCTGTGAACACAGAATCGTTTCGGCCCCAAGAGGAAGCAGCAGCCTGGAGCATGGAAGAGAACTGCTTTCTCAGTCACTACTTACACTCAGCTTTGGTTGGAAACTCCCACTGCCAGCCCTGAGTGCCCAGGAGACGGCAGGAGCGCGCACCTTGGCTCATACTCACATATACAGCCTCCTGCTGGCATCCAGGGAGCCCTGCTCAAACACATCCCGGAACCGCTTCCTCAGCACGCGGATGTTCCTGCAGGAGCAGGGGGACAGTCACAGCCACTTCAGCTGGAAAGCACAGGTGGAACCACTGGCTCCAGCAAGAAGGATCTGCAGCTTCCTTCACAAATAACCTCAGGCTTTGTACTGAGGAGGCAGAGGAATCCTACATCCCAAAAAAGTCCCTGTTTAAGAACCCATCCTATGTGCCCTGCCTTGAGGGAAACACCGTGATCTGGCAGCAGTTTGCTCAGCTTCCCTTTCCCAAAACTCCTTCCTTTCCCAACCCAGAAAAATTCAACCTTTACCTGTTCCAAAGCTCATTTTCTACACATCGCTGATCAAAAATGTTCCTCTGGACTTCCTCCACCAGGAACATCACCACAGCCCTGCAAGAGATACCAGGGGCATCATTAAACCCATAAACACTCCACATGCTCCCAGCTGGATGACCAGCTTTTCACCTCTCTGATTCAGGCTTCCTGCACTGCTCCTGCTCATTCTCTCCTCCTCTCTGCTCACCTTGGGGAACCATAGAGCTCCCAGGCTTTGGCAATTCCCGAGGCCAGCCCCTCTGCCGGGTTGTTGGGCAGCAGCTGTGATGCCTCCTCAGTCTTTCCCAGCACTTTCAACACCAGCCTGTGGAACACAAAAGCCATCAATGCCATGGCCATGCCCAGCTGGGCCAGGGAGCAGCGTGGAGAGCACAGGGGCCGTGCAGTGCTCTCTGCAGTGCCAGAGGCGCTCCTTACCCGTGGACCTGGGCGGTGCGGGAGGTGAGCCCCCCGAAGCTGGCAGCAATGGTGTTTATTTCGATCTGCCTCAGGGCTGCTGTGCCATCCAGCCCGCAGTCAAACATGTAATCCGAGCGGTTGATGCCCAAAAACACCGTCTGAAACACAGGGAGGGGAGCTGGGTTCTCCTGCTGCCTTTAACTGCAAATCCTCTGATGACCTCGCTTCAAAATCCTCTTGGAGCAGATCCACTCAGAGAATCACAGAATGGTTTGGGGTGGAAGGGTCTTTAAACCCAGCTAGTTCCAACTGAAACCACGGGCAGGGACACTTTCCACTATCCCAGGCTGCTCCAAGCCCTGTCCAGCCTGGCCTTGGACACTTTTAGGGACGGGGCAGCCACAGCTTCTCTGGACACCCTGTGCCAGGGCCTCCCCACCCTCACAGGGAACAATTCCTTCCTAACTTCTAATCTAAACCTACTCTCTGTTAGTTCAAAGCCATTCCCCCTTGTCCTGTCACTCTCATTTTGATAAAAACCTCTGCAGGTCATGCCTGTGGGTGCTCTGCCCCTCACCCAGGGCCCACAGCCCTCTCAGTGCTCCAGAGATGTTTCCAGCACTCCTGAGAGTAAAGAGTTTCTGCAGGGATGGCCTGTCTGGTGCAGGTCCCACCATGACACATGTTCCTGCACACTCCCAAAGCTCCCAGAGGACAAACCATTAAATCCTCCCACTCCAGGTCAGACTGTTTCAGCAGCACTAACCAAAGAGCTTGTCTGACCAACAAGGCAAGGCCCTGAGCCCAGGGGATGTGACAAGGACATCACAGAACATGCAGTGACCAGCCTGAGTGACCAGCTCAGAGTCCACAGTGCCAAAGCTTGCAGCCAGAGCCCAGGCACTCCCACCACAATGCCAAGGGGCACAGACCACTGGGATGCCCTGCCAAGGTACCTGAGCCAAGCCTTCCTCCAAAACTTGTGTGTAGATTTGGAAGAGTCGAGCTGTGAAGTCGTCTACCTTGATGGTGCTAGAGAGAAACACAGACCAGGTCAGCCCCCTGATGCTGTCACAGAGGAACAAGAAAATTAATTCTTCTCAAAAAAAAACTTAGCAGGGGCATTCCCCAGCACAAAGAGCAGGGCTGGGGCTCGACCAAGTGCTGCAGCACTGTGAAACACCTCCCCAGGAATGCACAGTGCAAAACCACAGCACAAACACAGTTTGCCCAGCACAGCCACTCCACAAAAGGCCCCTCACTGCAGAGGTGACTCACTGACAGGGCAGAGATGGGACAAGTAAAGGCAAAGAAATACAGCAGGATTCTGCAGATTCAGGGAAGAAACCACAGGTCCCTCTGTGCCTGCACACACAGAGAAGCTCCACAAGCTTCATCCAATTCCCCTGTCCTGTCAAGCTCCAAATCCCACATGCTGGGGCCCTGCTAGAGTAGGTATGGCCTTTCCTTAGGATCCCAAATCCCTGAGCTACCTGAGCAGCACCTCCCTGGAGCTGCCATGGCACAGGGCAGGCTCCTGAGCACACGCAAGCCCCAGGTGCTGCATTCTTTAACCACAGGTACAAACGTGCTCACACAAGCTCTGGCCACAGCCAGCTCTGGAACAAGCACAAGCATTGGAACAGTTCCAAGGGGTCAGGCTGTAACAAAACAAAAGGATGCTGGAAAACAGCCTCCTTTGCTCTGTCCCGGCGCCAGAGCCAGCAGCACGTGCACACAGAGCGGGCGGGAAGGGAAGAGGGATTTGGGAAAGCATCAGCCCTACAGTGATGAGGGACACAGCCAGGGAGGGTCACTCCAGCCCAGAGCAACAGCCACAGAGAAATTCAGCAGAGTCCAGGAGCCAGAGCTGGACAGCCCTGCACCCAGGGCTTGTGGCTGGGAAAGAGGGGACAGGAGGATAGAGAGAGGGTGTGGGAACAGCATCAGACACTGTTGCAGCAGAGCTGGTGGTTCTGGACATCCACAGGCAGATACAGAGTAAGACTAAAAGAGACTCCTAAGTCCAGGACTCAAAGACTCCAGTGATGTGCATTTAAGGCCCAGGGGCCAACAAGCTCACAAGTATGATTGCACAAGCCTGAAACAGCAGCATAGTTGAAAATCATTGCAGGGAAACAGGCCTTGGCCAGATGTAGCATTTTCTGAGGCCTAAGGAGACCTCAAAACAGAGACTTGATGGAAATCAAATTCAGGACAGATAAGGAAACAACATCTGCTGAGGACAGGAGTGCCCACCTCAGCTTGTGGGACATGAAGAGATGGAAGGCAGGAATGCCTGAAAGGTGATAAATGCTTTACATTTAAAGCATGTCATCAAAATGCAACATACAAAAATGTTACCTGGCCAGAGTTTGCTCCAGGAATTCTTTGTTTTGACTGATGGCATCCACCAGCAGGTTAAAATCCTGCTGGACAGCGTAGGCTTGTTCAAACAAGGCCCGTGGCACTGCGGACGGGAGCAGCGTGAAGGGTGCATAATTCACCACCTGCAAGCAGGGATGCAGCCCGGCAGTCAGCTCTGGGCAGCTGAAGAGCAGCTCAAGAGGAGCTTCCTCTGCTGGTCTGAAGGTTGAAGCCACCCCCAGCCCTCCTGGGCAGACACACAGCCTTGACCCTGCTGATCCCTGACTTTTGAGGGCTCTGCTGGACACAGAGCTCAGGCTGAGCCGAGTGCTTCCCCCAAAGAAAACCCTGTCTCCACCTGAACTGGAGAGCACTGTCCACAAAACAGCTCAGTGCCAGGGAAAAGGTGGATTTTTACATGAAACAAGGGACACTGGCAGTGCGTTTGGCCTCTCCTCCCAGGCTCCCTCTTCCTCTCACCCTCTGAGATCCCTAAGAGCCCTGACCTAACATCCAGGAGCAGTTCTGTGGCTCCCTTCTCATACCTCTGCTTGCCTGCTTGCTGCCAGGCTCCTCAGGGACCAGTCCCCAAAGGTGTCCCACCCCTCCACATAGGGGCACTTCTTCCTCTGAGACCCTCTTGGCATCCTGCTCCAAGAGGCTGAGCCTCCCACCCCAGCCAGCTGCCAATGATTCCCAAAGGTAAATCCCACACATCGGCCACCTCCACCCCTGTCGCCTTGCCCTAGGTATGGGACAAAGGCTGACTGTAGCTGGGAACACGCCAAAAGCAGAGGCCCCTCCGTGAGACTCTCCTCTGGTTCAAAGGTTCATATGGGTGGTGAGAGGCTGGGAGAGGGACTAACTCCCTGCAGCTGGCAACTTCCTAAGCCTTCCCACATCTATCCCCCTCCTTGAAAAAGGGGATCTGTGTGGCGGGGCCGTCCCTCGGGGAGCTGCGCTCATCAGCGGGATGGGCTGTGAACCGCATCCCCAGCCCGGCCGTGCTCCAGCCGGGCGCCCCGCAAAGGGCTCCGGGACCCGGGCACGGCAGCGGCCCCTCCCCGCACTCACATCCGAGGTGTGCGGCTGCTCCCCGGTCCGCATCAGCACCCCCG